>JAUIMM010000601.1:2417500-2582500 GCA_031769625.1 Taudactylus pleione
CATTTTGATGACCTGCTGATATTGTGAGCTAATTCTAAAAAGGCATCCATGTAAGATTCTGCTTCATCTTCAGTTCTTTCATCCTGGTTAAAATTTTGTGTATTAGTTATATCTTTGATGTCCTTGCAGACATGTCTAATCCTGACTGTTGATCCTCTCGGCCTTAGTTATAACAATTAGTGAGAGTATCCCATTCAGGTTATTTTCTTTCTTTATCGCCCTGCCTCTTATACATTTATTTGTTAGTGGTTCTATTAGGTCCACCTGCTTCTTTTTGCTCCCAATGTTGTTTTCTTAAATCTGCAGTCTTCTCCAGGTTTTGAAGTCTGGATTTCCAGTTGTTTCTCTCCTCATACTTTCTGTTTCTATTCTGTAAGGGTCTTCCATGTTCCCCTCTTGTTTGTGGATTACTGATTATGGAATTCTGTGTTTATGCTCTACTTTCTGTTTCATATACTCCTATTTGTCTCCCCTGATCTGATGGAAGCCATTGTGATCTGTCTCTATATTTGTTATAAAACCCCCTGAAATGAATAGATTTTTCAGATTTTTCCATTCTTCTTTCCAGTCGTAGTATCCTCTTTTATAGTCCTCTATATATCTTTTGAACTTCTTCTTCTTTTGTTCACTAACTGATTCTTCTATCTTTCTTAATTTTTTATTTGTTAGACATTCTAAATTCCTGAAGTCTTCCATATCTTTCAGGGGTTCTATTTTCTTCCTTATGGTTTCTATCTTTATCTCAATTCTTTTGTTGGACATTTCCCTATATTCTATCATTTATTTCATCAAGTTATTGAGCATATATCCAGAGTTTCATTCCACCACTATACATTTTTTCATTAATTAAGATAAAAGTTTGTTTCTTTATTATCCTCAGTCCTCTGGGTATCAATTTATGTTCAAAATAGCATCTTAAAGTGGTACTTTCCCATGACTGTTTTATTTCTGTGATTTCTAGTTTTTCTAATGTTAGATCAATAAATGAGAAATTCTCCTCCAAAAATGTTGTTGGTTCTTCCCTTTGTGAGGTTGGATTAGGGAGAAAAGTCTCCAAATGTCTAAATATTTTTTCTCTATTGAAAGTTATATTATGTAGATTGAACTACTTGCTCTGCTAATGTAGTCTATAAGTAGGAAAAATATGTTCTTTCTTACTGGGATGGGGTAAAATCTGAATTTATGTACCTATATTGGATACAATGTTTGTGCATAAATAAATAAGCAGCAGCTTCTATAATGGTAGTGTAGGTATATTTTGATCTGGAAAAGGAAATAATAAAGCTGTGTTACTTTATTGCACATAGATAAATGTACTATATTCTTGGTTGCTGCTGTGTGAAAAAGGGGGGCTCACTACAAACCCCCCAAAAAGAATTTATATAAAAGACAGCACTTATCCCTAGCACATACCTTACAGTATGAATCAAATATTAAATAAATATACCAATAAATGAAAGATGACCCAAAATCTCAGACTTCTAAAAACAATGTAATTTATTGATAATCCAATGGTTTAAAAAATATGTAAATAAATGACTCTATGTAGGAAATATACATATATATATAAAACAAATAAAGGGTCACATGACAAATGACATTACATTAACATATAAATGCAACTAAAGAGAACATTTAACATATATATTCCAGGATATGTATATGACTGTTATAAGTTCCATAAACGATAGCATTTCTTTGAAAAATTGTCCTTTTAGGACCAATGTCAAAAGTTCTTGTTGGTGGTAGTGTAGAGGTAACGTTATACTCACCCCAGAAAAGCCAATAGGATTAATTCTTAATAGTATGATATGAAGAAGGTACCTTGCAGACAGGGGCTTGTTATCTTGCCTCTGTATGCTCACAGGTTCATGTACTTCCAAAGTCCAGATTCTGTCTGGACACTGATACTGCATTCAAGCCTGTATAATCAGTGAGCTGGGTTGAGCTATTCCGCTATGATGGTGTGTGGGAAGGGTCTACCAGCAGAATTACCTGGAACTCCAACTCCAGTTAGCAATAGTTTTATTGGCAGTAGATGTGGGATCAATGCTCCACTCACTTCAATGCTTCACCTGTTCATAGGCTTCATCAAGAATGTAGAGTTGATCGACTCTCCCCTCCTGCCCATCAATATATAGCTGTCAAAAGCTGTTGGTCTTAATGGCATAATTTTCGCCCTTATGATTCTGATATGGTGTTATTTTCCACACTTACTTCTCATCGATTGGGCTGAAACTCATTAGTGGTATAGAAGTGATATATTGCCCTACATATAGGGCTGTATTAAACGGCATTCAACATTACCACTTTATAAGACAGAGGGCTACATAATAGATTTGATAGCAGTAAGACATTGGTATATGCAGAGAGACCTATCTTAGTACACTATCTATAAGTGATATAATAGTGTCAGTGTATGAAGAGGTGTATAAAAAAATATCAATACATTAGAGATATAAAAATATGTTAAGAATATTTAAATACATATATATATATATATATATATATATATATATATGTAAAAGGAATATCACATAGGGATATATATATATATATATATATATATATATGGTAAATGGAAAACCATGTTCAGAAAGTGCTTATGTTATAAAGCGTTAAAAGGTATTTAAAAATTATTAATATATTAGGGATATCAAAATATGCTAGGAATATGTTAAAGTATAAACAGTATATAAAGGGATAATCACATGAAGAAAAAATCACATAAGGATATATATTTATATATATATATATATATATATATAGAAGGTAAATACATTATACAGCATGGTAGAAAACCATGTCAAAAAGTGCTTGTGTGTGATGTCTTGTGTGAATTTAAGATATTCTATGGGAATTATGGGAATTTAAATGGTTCTTTGACATTCCATATAAAAATAAAATAAATACATTTACCTAAAAGAAGGTACTATAAGGGTGTAGTGGAAAGGGAAAGGAGGTAATAGAAGCAAATTGTATAAAATAATCAAAAATAAGATTGTCTATAAGGAAAAAGTGGGTACTTTATGAATAGAGCTATCTATAGTTATGTCCCCATTTCCCTTATCAGATTTCTAATGTGTGCATACACATAGCAAAATAAATTTGTATAAATCAATAATCCCAGGTAGAACTTGTTTCTTTTAAATTAATTTTAAAGTAACATGACTAATTCAAGTGGGTAGGGTCCACTTAGTTACATGGGGCATCTCCTCATAGCAGGGAAGAGATCCCAGGTCTCTAGTTTGGTGGTGTTTCGATATATCCAATATGTAAATCTCAATATGGATTTTACTTGTTGAGAAACGGGGGTTATATCTAGATCTATGTTAAGTCCTTTTGGCTGTCTTGTTTCCAGCCTATAAATCATCTCTGCTTTTATTGCTAAGGCTTTTTTCATATTATTTCCCCTCCAATTGGTTGTAACTTTTTTCAAACCTATGAATTGGAGGTCTGAAGGGTCACTATTGTGCTTCTCATAGAAATGGACCAGAATGCTATGGTTATCTTTTTTAGTTAAAATTTTGCATAAGTGTTCTTGAATTCTCACATTCTTACTTTCTCTTATTTTGTACTCTCTGTTATTGGAGAAGGATGTTATATATTTTACAGATTTTGGGGTTCTTCTCTTCTCTGATTTCTTGCATGCTGTACATAATTCATATCTGTAAAAGCCTTTTAGTTCTGGGTTGAGCTATGTTATTTCAATTTCTTTCTCTTTGTAATAATGGCTTTTAACTAGTCGATCTTAGGGTGGGTGCACTTCTGTAGACTACCCTTTGATAGTTGGGTAGATTTTCTTTCAAATCATCATCCACTTGCAGGATGTGCCAGTGCTTCTGTAAGCTTTTTTCACTCAGATTGCTCTGGAATGAAAAAGTTGAGATGAAAGGAGGTTTTTCTTGCTTTCTTGAAGGGCATACTTTATAAATTACGAGATCTTTGCAATCCATAGTCTCCACTTTCTTACATGCTTTTTCTACATCTTCCTTCTGGTAGTTTTTTTCCAAAAAATGGGTTGCCAGGTTTTTAGTTTGTTCTACAAAGTCTGGTTTTTTTAAACATTTAATTTTCATCCATCTGAACTGTCCTCTTGGTATGTTGGAAACCCATTTATGATAGTGACTGCTCTTCACATCCAAATAACAATTACAGTCTGTGGGTTTTGTAGAAGTCTTTGTTTCCAATTTGTTATCTTCTATAAAAAATCTTTAGATCCTGGAAATTGACACTTTCCTTGCTACTTTTGCTAGTTAATTCCAGATTTAATGTTTTATTGTTCAAAGTTTCTATAAAGGTCTCTAATGCTTGGTACACACTGACAGATATATTGGCTGATCAATCGATCGGCCAATATATCTGCTGCACATTGGCCAGTGTGTAACAGCATCGTTCACAGACATATCGCATTGGCTGTGCTGCACAGCCGATGGACAGATATGTCTGCAGATATGTGTCCATCAGCAGGTGTGTTTGCCCATACACACACAGTGGCAGCCAGAAGGAGGGTGAGGGACAAGAGCCCCTCCCACAGGGAGACACCCCCGACCCACCCCCAGCTGCCGGGACCCACTGCATAATGCAGATAATGGTTGTTCAGTGTCTATTAACAACCATCATCTGCAGATATATCTACAGGTCGCTCGATCTGCAGATATATCGCTTAGGTGTGTACCCACCTTAAGTCTTCTTTTGTGCCTTTCCAGATGATGATAATATTGTCTGTGTAGCTCGACAATAGTTTTAAGTTGTATTTATATTTTTCATTCTCCCATATGTTCTCTCTTTCCCACTGAACCAAGAAGAGGTTTGCATAGGATGGTGCAACTTTAGTGTCCATGGCTGTCTTTTTCTTGCAAGTAGAAGCCATCATTAAACCAAAAGTAATTGTGTTTCAAGATGAAATTGATTGCTTCCATAATGATGTCTATTTGTAATGCCTTTAGGACTGAGTCTGCCTCAATTATTTTCCTTACATTCACGCATGCTGCTTTGTGGTCAATGCAGGTGTACAGTGATTTTATGTCGCAGGTAGCTAGAATAAGTTCTTCTTACATTTCAAACTTATTCTGGATGTTTAAAATTTGTGTTGTATCCTTTAAATACACCTGTTATTTGACCACTATTGGTTGCAGGAATGTATCGACATATCCTGACAATTTCTCTGTCACCAAGACTATGCCTGCTACTATAGGTCTACCCGTGTTTTTTTTAGGGTCATTATGGATCTTCAATAGAAGATAATATACTGGTATAGTGGGATCTTTAGAGTATAGATAATCATACTCTTTTTTTAGACAGTACACCTGTTTCCAGTCCTTTTTTTAACCATGGTGTGAGAAGTTCCACGTATTCTTTAGTTGGATCCCTTGTGAGACGTTTAAATGTTGTTCTATCTTCCAGCTGTTTATAAGCTTCTTTCTCATATGTTTCCTTGTCCATTATGATGATGGCACCCCTCTTATCTGCAGGCCAGATAATTATGTTTTCAGTTTCACTGAGGGATTTAAGGGCCATTTTTTCTTGTTTTGTAATATTCCATATTTTCTTTTGTTTATTTTATTGGGTATATTTTAAATATTCTCCTCTACTAGTTTCTGGAAGGAATTGATCAAATGTCCTTTCTTGTGGAATGAATAAAAAGTTGATCCTGGTTTAAAATCTGTGTGTTTAAAATCTGTGTTTTCATGATCCTTTGCATTTCGATTTTCTAAGTTCATCTCTATTTCATTTCTCTTCTTCTTAAAGTATTTTTACAAAGCCAGTTTCCTTTTAAATTTATGCAAGTCTATTGCCATTTAAAATTTATTTTGTTGGAGCAAATTTTAGTCCTTTTTGTAGAATCCTTATTTCTTCCTACTTTAGTTTATATTTACCTATGTTGAAGATGCCCTTTGATTTGATTTCTTTATTCCTTTCCCTTTTTTCTTCTTTCTATTTTGTTTTGTTTCCTCCTTGTTTTCCTCTCTTGAAATTGAAATCCTGTTTCTGCTCCTTATTTTTTCTCCTAGATCCCTGCAGTTTTTTTGACCATTTGGGAATTGCTCCAGTGTTTGAAGACCTGCTGATATTGTGAGATAATTCTAAAAAGGCATCCATGTAAGTTTCTGCTTCATCTTCAGTTCTCTCATCCTGGTTAAAATTGTGTGTATTAGTTATATATCTGCCTGTTGGTCCACTCATCTTTGGTTATATCCATCTCAACTTTTTCAGCCCAGAGCAATGTGCTTGGAAAAAGCTTACAGAAGCACTGGCACATCCTGCAAGTGGATGATGATTTGAAAGAATTCTACCCAAACATTCTAGGGTAGTCTATAGAAGAGTGTCCACCATAAGATCAACTCTATTTAAAAGCCATTATAAAAACAAAGAGAAAGAAATCAAAAGAACATGACTCAACCCAGAACTAAAAGGCTTCTACAGTTGTGAATTATGTACAGCATGCAAGAAAACCAAGAAGAGAAAAAAAAACAAATGTGTGAAAGAAATAACATCCTTCTCCAATAAGAGTACAAAATAAGAGAATGTATCACCTGTAACACAAATGGTGTTATCTACCTTTTGTCTTGCCCTGGTGTCGTGCAGTACATAGGGATGACCAAAAGAAAGTTACATGTGAGAATTCAAGAACACTTATGAAATTCAAAATAAAAAAGATAACCATAGCATTCTGGTCCATTTCCATGAGAAGCACAATAGTGAACCTTCAGACCTCAATTCATAGGTTTGAAAAAAGTTGCAACCAATTGGAGGGGAAATAATATGGAAAAAGCCATAGCAAAAAAGATTAGATGATTTATACACTGGAAACAAGACAGCAAAAAGGACTTAACGTAGATCTAAATATAACCCCTTTTCTCAATAGGTAAAATCCATATTGATATTAACATATTGGATATATCTAAACACCACCAAACTAGAGAACTGGGATCTCTTCACACTACGACGAGATGCCCCATGTAACTAAGTGGACCCTACCTACTTGAATAAGTTGTGTTACTCTATAATTAATTTAAAAAAAGAAAAACAAGTATCTGCCTTGGATTATTGATTTGTACACATTTATTTTGCTGTGTGTCTGTACACATTAGAAATCTAATAAGGGAAATGGGGACATAACTATAGATAGCTCTATTCATATAGTACCCACTTCTTTCCTTATAGACAATCCTACTTTTGTTTATTTTATACAATTTGCTTCTATTGCCCCCTCCCCCTTTCCCTATGCCCTTATAGTACCTTCTATTAGGTATATGTATTTCTTTAATTTTTAAATGGAATGTCATATAACCATTTAATTTCCCATACAATTTTTAAATTCACATAATACATTACACATGAGCACTTTTTGACATGGTTTTCTACCACACTTTATAATGTATTTACCTACTATATGGAAAGGGGGTATGATAGGAAGCTTCTCTATGACACCAAGGCTAAAGTCCTTGGTATCAATAGGGAGGATTTATTGAAAAAACATGCTAAACATTCTAGTACTAACATTCTACCATGGGTTACCAAATTTAGCACTGCCAGTTATTCTATTAATCATACATTCAGACAATTGTGGTCCATGGTTCAATCTGACACAGAGCTTAAACTAGCTGATACTAGACTAATGGCTAGTTACAAGAGAGGGCGCAATCTTAGAGATTTTTTAGTTAAACCTAATGTTTATAGCACATTGTCCCTAAAACCTAGTCATTTTTTGACTGCCAAAAAAGGTTGTATCAAATGTATGTGTACCACCTGTGGTTTTCTAATTCCTGGAGATACGTTCTGCCACCCACATTCTGGTAAAAAATACTCTATTAATTTTAGACTCACTTGTAATTCTAAGTTCATTATCTATCAGATTATTTGCCCTTGCGGGCTTTCTTATATTGGCAAGTACGAACGTTCCTTCAAGGAACGTATGGCTGCTCACAGATCGGCCATTCGAGCAGCTCTTCTGAGTGGCGACAGTGAGCAACCTGTGGCACTACACTTTGGTCAAGTTCCACATCCACTCTCTACTTTGCATTACCGGATGATCGATCACATCCCTCAATCTTTGAGGGGCGGTGATCGTAGCCTGAAACTTCTTCAAATGGAAAGTCGCTGGATTTTTCGCCTAGGGACCCTTGCTCCCAAGGGACTAAACGATCATCTTGGCTTGCAATATTTCATTTGACTATTTGTAATTTTTATATTCAGCTAATATTGAGCCTGTCAATTTCTATGTCATTTATCTTTACTAGTATTGAAGTATTTATATGCATTTACACATATATGTTGTTCATTTTTATTTTTATGTTTATTTTTATTTTTCTATGACAATTTCAATAGTTACTATTTGATGGTTAACATGTACTATGTAATTGTATGTGCTATACTTTAATTGCTATGTATATTTATCTATGTATCTTGTTTTGCATTGTAGTACATATCGTTATATTATTTCTATTCATTTTTGCATTTTATCCAGTCGTTGTATACGGTACAGCAGTGGCGTTTTGTTTTGTCTTGTTTAGTTACGTTACCTAGGTGATTGGCACATGATGTTGTGAGTGATGATGTCACTCTCAAGCGCCGCCAGTCCGGGTGAGTGGTCCAGCTTCCGGTTTGGGCGTCTGCATGCTGCACGGGTGCTACTTAAGGTAAGATGATTTCCAGTGTCTTTTAGCCAGAGGACAGTGCCGGTTGTTGGCACAGAAATGTTGCTATTTGAGATGTCGCAATAAATTCTTCTTCTTCAAGTACCCTGAGTGCCGCAACTTCATGCCCAAGTACTTATCTATTTTTCGCGGGCACCGGGCTAAGTCATCTGATACCAGGGAGAGCCGGACCTATGGTGATTATATATATATATATATATATATATATATCCTTATGTGATTTTCTCTTCATGTGATTTTCCCATTATATATATATTGTAACACTCTCTAAACATACTTTTATATATCTAATATATTGATAATTTTTAAATATCTTTTGACACTATTATAACATAAGCACTTCCTGTACATGGTTTTCTACCATGTTGTATGCAGTATTTCCCTTCCATATATATCTTTATGTGATCTTCCCTTTACATATATATTTTTTAACATATAGTATTCTTAACATTTTTATATCTCTAATATATTGATATTTGTATATACCTCTTCCTACACTGACACTATTATATCACTTATATACAGTGTACTAAGATAGGTCTCTCTGCATATACCAATGTCTTACTGCTTTCAGTCTATTATGTAGCCCTCTGTCTTAAAAAAAAATAACACTGTATCTGCATCATAAGGGTGAAAATGATGCCATTAAGACCCGCAGCTGTTGACTGCTTTATATTGATGGGCAGGAGGGGAGATTCGATCAACTCTACATTCCTGATGAAGCCTGTGAACAGGTGAAACGTTGAAGTGAGTGGAGCATCATATCCACATCTACCGCCAATCCAACCATTGCTAACGGGAGACTGAGATATGGGTAAGTCTGCTGGCAGACCCTTTCCACATAATGCCATAGTGGAACAGCTCAACCCAGATCACTGATTATATTGGCTTGAATGCAGGATCAGCAGCTAGACAGAATCCAGACATGGGAAGTACATGAACCTGTTAGCCTTCAGATGCAAGATAACAAACCCCTGTCTGCAAGGTATCTTCTTCATATCATACTATTAGGAGTATGCCCTATTGGCTTTTCTGGGGTGAGTTTAACATTTCCTCTCCATTATCACCATAAAGTACTTTTGACATTGGTCCTAAAAGGACATTATTTATTTTGAAAGAAATTTTATCTGTGCTTGAACTTATAACAGTCATCTACATATCCTGGAATATATATGTCATTTGTTTACCTTAGTGGCATTTTTATGTTAATGTGATGTTTTTTGTCATTTTATATGTTTTGTATACCGGTATTATGTGGCTATATACATATTTTGATCTATTTTTAAAACAGATAATATATTATTTCACATATCTTTTTTTATACATATATATATCCTACATAGAGTCATTTATTTACATATTTTTATAACCATTGGATTATCAATAAATTACATTATATTTAGAAGTCTGTGACTTTGGGTCATCTTTAATTTATTGGTATATTTATTTAATATTTGATTTATACTATAAGGTATGCGCTAAAGTTAAGTGTTGTTTTTTTACCAACAAGACCAACTGCTTGGAATTGACTTGTTTTTCAACTCTTTTACCAGAGATAATTAGGGCAGGACTTTGCCAGAGATGTTCAATTTGTTAATATTTGGGGAAGAGAATAAATACATATTATCTTACAGTAATCTTGCAGTTATCTTGTAATATAAATATGTTAGCATCTACAAGTAGTAAACATGTCAGAATAGGGAAGAAAATAGGAAGAGAATACAAAGAAAAAGGTAGCGCTATGTAAGTTTTCTCAGATTCCCTATCTTTGAATGGTTCGGCTGCTGCAGGAAAACCAGATAGTGTCCTGGTGAATATGGAATGTATAGCACAGAAAATTAAGCAGCGCTTGAGGTATTCAATCAATAGGAAAAAATATACATTTATTCACAAATATTAAAATATCATATAAATACAGATAAATCCTAAAACACATATATGCAGAGAAAAATTCCCCAAAATTAAGAAAAACAATAAAAATTCAAGGAAAAATCACAGCTTCTGTAGATACTTGTGACACTGAGGGATATATGCTGTTTAGAAAGATGTTTGCATTTGTTTAGTTCTAAGTATAAAGTAGCAATAAGTATCCAGGACAGTTCCAAAGTGATTGTATCAATCTCTAATAGTCAAGGGTGATGTTTGGTGTGATTGTGTAGAATGGCTTTACATAGATATCCCGATAGCAATGGGACCAGAAAGAATAAATTCAACTGATAAGGTCATCGTGGTCCGTCACACACCAAATCACCAATGCACAAAATGGATATTATCTCACGTCCCAGTGGGTAGTGAAATCCTGAATAAATACCTGACAAGTCCCTGGTAAGGTCACCGAGTGGAGCAGGTAGCTGAGAGGCCCCGGGGTGCTGCACGGACAATGGAGACAATCCTTACTATTGGGGACAGTCTCTGGCAATAGGAGACTCCGTCCTCCCCTGCTCTCTGGGAACTAGCCGCGGCTATTACCTCTAGTAGAGCCCAATTGGTGTCTTCCATGGTGCAATGGAGCAGGGTGTAAATGGTGAATGGCAGCTGCAGTCGGCAGGACACCCGCCTGGATTCAGCTCAGTGAGATGTAGTTGGCCCGTCGCACGGGCAGCGGCTTCCGCACTCCAGCTGCTCTGTGTGTCCTGTACACAGTGGTGTGTGCAATGTCTGCTGGCTGCCGACTGTCAAGGTGAACTGGCAGATAGTACCAAAGTGAGAAGGATATCTGGAACTGGTGGACAACTTGCAAGTGTCTCATAAACAACAGCCCTAACAGTGACTCACCAAACGCGTTTCCCTGTGTAACACAGCTTCGTCAGAGGCAACAAGAGTGAATAGACTCCGTACGATCCTGGTTTAAATCCTGCTTTCATTATTGCTTAATTGAAAGGTTCTGGAGTTTAACTCTTTCCTAGTAATTATTCAGCTGTGAATGATTTTCTCACTTGGTCTTACAATTAATCATGCTAGTCAAATGCAGTATTACTCTCAGCTTCATTATTGTGTATGAAGAAACGGTCAGAAGAAACTTGAAACTAAAATTATTTTACACATAAAGATATGCCTAAAACTCTGAATAACATAATCATATCCTTTTGATCATTATTTCTTATCTTTTATTTTCTATATTTAATCTTTACTACTAGATGATACAGTAGTCCTTACTCCTTTTCCAAATGAGATTTTATTTAAATATAAATTGATATCCACAACCAAAAAATATATTTATATATAAAAAAACCAGAGTATTATTTTTGTATTTGTGTAACACATATCCTTTCCAACAATTATACAAACAATACTTAGATTCTAATTGATGCCCATCTATCTCATAAGTAAAACAATGAATTCAAATAATGTATATTACCAAACTCATAGGGATATAACCAATTACCCACGGGACCTCTACCGTGAGTAATTGAGGCTTGAATGTCCTGCGGCGCAAGGTTAATCTATTCAATAAAATAGCTTTTGCCCGGCACTTTAAATCTGCTGTCGTGGAAACAGTGTGTTATTGCCTCTAGCGCGAGGCCGATTAGGATGGCTTCACGCAGATTTTACTTCGCACCTACATGAGGTGCGAGGTAAAGCCCGACAGCGGGGACTCGCGCGCTGGGTCTCAGGGACACCCGCGCATGCATTCCCTGCTAATTGAATTCCGACAAGTGGGATAATTAGCCACGGGGTAAACCCCGCGGCTAATTGGATAAGCCCCATAGAGTGACAAGGTAGGTAATTGCATCTACTGTGTACAGGACACACAGAGCAGCTGGAGTGCGGATGCCGCTGCCCGTGCGACGGGCCAACTACATCTCACTGAGCTGAATCTGGGCAGGTGTCCTGCAGACTGCAGCTGCCATTCACCATTTACACCCAGCTCTGTTGCACCGTGAATGACACCAATTGGGCACTACCAGAGGTAATAGCCGCCGCTAGCTCCTGGAGAGCAGGGGAGGATGGAGTCTCCTATTGCCAGAGACTGTCCCCCACATTAAGGATTGTCTCCTTTGAACGTGCAGCACCATGGGGCCTCTCAGCTACCTGCTCCACTCGGTGACCTTACCAGGGATTATTCAGGTATTTATTCAGGATTTCACTCCCCACTGGGACGTGAGATAATATCCATTTTGAGCATTGGTGATTTGGTGTGTGACGGACCACGGTGACCTTATCAGTTGAATTTATTCTTTCTGGTCCCATTGCTATTGTGATATCTGTGTAAAGCCATTCTACACAATCACACCAAACATCACCCTTGACTATTAGAGATTGATACAATCACTTTGGAACTGTCCTGGTTACAAATTGCTACTTTATATTTAGAACTGAACAAATGCAAACATCTTTCTAAACAGCATATATCCCTCAATGTCACAAGTATCTACAGAAGCTGTGATTTTTCCTTGAATTTTTATTGTTTTTCTTAATTTTTGGGAATTTTTCTCTGCATATATGTGTTTTAGGATTTATCTGTATTTATACAATATTTTAATATTTGTGAATAAATGTATATTTTTTCCTATTGATTGAATACCTCAAGCGCTGCTTAATTTTCTGTGCTATACAAGAAAATAGGAAGTACTGTAAGCAGGAGAAAATTCAAGTTTAGTTCCATCGTTATTAGAACCAGAGGTTGCTGTAGATATCCTCCCTGCACATGTAAGAGGGGTGTGGTGCAGTGACTGCTGCCGTGCAGGTGTACTTCCTTTCCTTACCTCGCTTTGCACCCTCTCACCTTCAGGCCGTGTGTTGAACAGATGCTATCTGGAACTCCCAAATAGAACATGGACATGATGATCTAGGAGGAAGTAGACAATGTGAGTACCGTCCTTCCTCACGTCGACCGACATTCCCTACCACACCAAGGGATAAATTTGGTTTTAAGTGAAGATCATCACTCGCACTTTTGGCCTCAGATCCTGAGTTTTCAACTATCGGTATTCATGGACCAGGTGAAGACCCATCCTTGCACTGGGATGCAAGGTTCACTGTCCACCCAGAAGGAAGGAAGGAAAAGTAGTGACAAACAAAAAGGGAGAAACAGTACACACAGATATTTCTCACCGTGTCCACTCTTGCTCTTCGTCCGCTCACTCGCCTACAGGTCCCTGTAAGGAGATACACACCACAGCCATGCAGGGCCTAAACATATGTCACGCAACTATACATACTAAGACAACATAGCACTCAACCTACAGTTTGTGTGTGCGACATGTATAACAACAACTAAACATTAACCCTGCATGGAACACCAATCACAGACTATAAGAACACAATAGCAAAACATGGTGCTGTCCCTTTAAATGCCTGCTACCTACCTATCCAGAGCTGGCCAGCTCCTTTTCTTAGTGACTGGGGAAACACTACCTTATTAGTGGGAGCCTGACAGATCTCCACAACTGCTCACACCTCTAATCATTTGCACAGGGTCTGCCTTTCTATATCAGTGGTACACTCTTAATGGGCTCAGGGCCCTGGGCCTAATGCCCAAGGTCTTACCAGTGGCTCAGGCATTTAAGCCTGCCTAATGCAAGGCATTGGAGGGACTTGGGCCTATTGCCCAGAGTCCCCTTTCTATATTGTGGGTCAGGCCTATGGGCCTACCTAATGATGGGTTCTGGTAGTGGCCTGGGCCTAATGCCCAGCGCCACTATATAGTTTGGGTGACTCGGGCAGATTGGCCACCTACTTTTCCCAGTAGTGACCTGAACCTAGTACCCAGGTCACTCACACCTAATTAAGGGTCAATCCTTTTATTAGGCCTAATGCCCGCTACTGAGCCCAAGCCTTGTGCCCAACTGTTTACCCATGGGCCTAGTGCCCGACAACCCTGGTGGTCTAGAGAGGGGGTATATGGTAGGCTTCACAGGAGGGCCTACCTGCTCCATTGGAAGAGGCTGCGGGGGGAGCTTCATTTTTTACTTTCCTCCCCCGCAGTCATCTCCGGTCCTCAGCCACATTCTTTGGCCACTAGCCTGTCCTGGCCAGTGGTGCCACCTCTGCTTCTCTTCTTCCAGCTGGCGCCGCCTGTCTTTTTTCTTGACAACAGCATCTTCTGGCCTCTACCACGGCCGCTGGACCTGTTGCAATGATGCTATATTTGGGAGGTCTTCTTTCCTCCCTCTCCACCAGCAAACTCTCTTTTACCGCTCAGGGGCGTCTAATACAAGATGCCGTGAGCGGGCGGGGCTATGACACGGCAAGCCGTGATTGGCTCATCGCATCTGCCTCCTATTGGCTGCTGGCCTGCAAGCCATGTTCGGCTCGAGGCCAGAGCCATGCACCTGCCACTGTAACCGAGCTGCCGGGCGGCAGGCTGCAATAAGCCTGCACCTGGAGCCAAGCACAGAGCGCCGCGCCCGACGCTTGACCGGTGCTGGGAACAGATACTCTGTCCTAGCGCCAGCTACTCGCCGCCTCTGCTTCCCCGATGCTGGGAGCAGAAATAGCATCCCATCACCGGACGCTGATGTGTCCCACAGGGGACACATCTCCTCTTCTTGTGCCGATGCTGGGATCAGCCACTTGATCCCAGCACGGCTCTCCACAGTAAATGAGTTGGTTACCCAACTCCAGACAACCACCCAATGAGACTGGCTTATCTTTAGGGAATCTATGAAGGCCTGTTGTGTATTGCATGATCCATCCTAATTATAAAACAGTGCTAGATTTTTTATTTTAATGAACATAATGTTCTCTAAAAAATTGTAAAGAATTTGTTAAGATTTTTTTTCTCAACTTATATCAAAACCACTTTAGAAATATTAATTTTCATTATAATAGAAACAGCTGTATTGCTCATAAAGCTTTGTAATGAATGCTCATTTCGTACAAGCTACAAACAATAGATTTTTATAATCTAATTGAAAACAAAAGCTTTTGAGGTCCACTAATTTCAAGTCTATAAGACTGAAAAACTTGTGCATATGAATTTGTTCTCAGCTGGCAAAGTGTTGAAATAACTTGCTGCAGTGGCATGAACAAATTTAATAACAGGTAAGAATACAAATTAACATAGATAAAAAAAAATTAAGAACAAAATACAAGCATTTATTTAATCTACAAGGTGCACAGCAGCAAACATGTAATTTAAATGATGTAAATAATAATCCAGATGTATATGGTATAAAAAACAATTAAAAAAGACATTGTAAAACATAAACCAGAACATTCAGGTGAGATTTACATGTGAAAACTGAAGAGCTGAGATCACTGGCAAAGTAAGAAAGGTTCAGGGTTGTCATTGTTCAGTTCAACACATAATTTATTAAGAACAGCTCTTTATCTTTCATAGAATAACTTTAATAAAGGAAACATAGTACAGTGTGTAATGATTAACTTAATGATAAAGGTGCACATGGCAAAACACAAAACCTTAGGTAAAGATGATAGATACAAATTAATCACTATTGAAAAATATATAATGTTAAATAGTAGCTATAACAATTTAGACATTGAAATGGAATCAGAGAAACTACTTAATTAATGTGGACAGGAGTCACTGCCTTTCAATAAGATTGAGGAGTTGGCAATATCAATTTCAGTTACAAGATGATTTTATGAGATGATTGCAGCCATGTGAAATAAAATCCATTATAGAAATATCAAAATAGGTTGTTTATCTTCAAACAAAAAGTGCGATGGTCGCTCATATCAGCTTAATGACTTAGCACAGGTGCTTGTAAAGGGCAGTTTTTACACTGAACACAGAAAAAAGGGATTTGCCCTTCAGCACACTGTAGCAAAATCAACAAAAAATACTTAAATCCTACATTATAATACAGATTCAGAGGTATTAGTTACATACATTTGCAAATATATGAATAAGCGCCAGGCCATCGTCAAGGCTCCTCTATACTGGCGTCCCTAACAATAAGGGGTTCACGTCCGAGAAGCAAGGTACCTCAAAAAAATTCTAGCCAAGGACCATCCCCAGGGCATCACACGAAAAGGGGCAAAAAGGTGATAGTGAAGTGTAAAGGATAGATGTGTAAGGATAAATCAATAAGTATTAATGAAATATGAAATAATTAAAATGACATAAAAATAAACAAACAATTTGAAAAGTGATAAAAATTATCTAGGTTGTTTATCTTCTATGCAGTTCCACCCTCATTTAGAAAAAATGTAAAAGTCTAAGTGGTATATTTACCAAAGTGCATGTTTTTTAGAAGTGGAGATGTCGCCCATAGCAACCAGTCATATTCTACTTAACAGTTATTTTGCACCTTGTAGAAGATATGATCTAGAATTTGATTGGTTGGTATGGGCAACATCTCCACTTCTAAAAACCCGCAATTTTATGTTAAAGTTATGTCATCCAAAGTCTATGGTCTCAGAGTAACATCAGTCCATTTGTTCTCTGTTGTATAGCAGATCCCTGGACCTTTTATGTTTAACCATTTTTCCAGATGTAACCCCAGGTGTTCATGTTATATTGTCTAGTGTCCATGTGCCATTATCATTGGACTCCAAACATCCAGTTCCAAATATAGTGCATATATTGTATATGTAACTGCTAGGGCCCATTAACAGGTTCTGGTTCTTGGGTACTTACTTACAGTGTGTATTTATCTGCATATATCTGCTGTGGACAGCCATATTAACAGTGTCTGCTTGTAAAAATTAATTTTCAAAGGAACAAAATCAGAGGGTCTAAATGGTCTTTGGCTAGCTTATTTATGATTTTCATGGACCACATAAATAATTAAGGTGGAATGTAATAATGTACACATTTTTGGTTAGCTACAACTCTTAAAATTAAGGGAACGACAGTGATTTTGGGTTCCAACTTGCTGAAAGTAAAGGTATTTTAATTCATACTATTTACTGTCTCATTTGTGTGTAATTGGTGTGTGTTTGTCATTTTAGTATTCTTTATTTATTTTTTGTTTTTTCTTGTGTATGTTTTTTTAATAGAATGGGGAGGGATCCCCCAACATATATTCCAGACAGTTCTTCCTAAAATTATTAGCCAAACTCATTACACATAGTAATTCTAGACTGATAGTAGGAGACTTTAATCTAATCTCATCTACATACCTTGATAAATCTAAGCCTGCCTTGCTCCCCTCTCCACTCCCTAAATTAGGGATTCCCCTTTTTCTTCTAGATTGCAATTAATAGATGCTTAAAGAGAGTTAAATCCTACTGAAAAAGACTTCACTTGTGCCTCAGCTGCACACAATTCTTTGTCTAGAATTGACTACCTTTTAGTGTCCAAATCTATATTCCCACAAGTAATAGAAATCCATATTGATCCTTTTTTATCTCAGACCATTCCTTAATTAGGATTAAGATCCACCTACATATTGATAAAGGCCCATATAAAATGTGGCATTTCCCCTCTCATCTTATACGCTCCACCAAATTCAAAAACAGACTTGAGGCGGTTTGGGAGGATATATTGAATTAACAACTCAGACTATGCCGAAATGAATCCCCCTATGTTTTGGCAGGCTGCTAAGTCAGTGATCAGAGGAGCCATTATTTCGTATGTAGTGGATATAAATAAAAAATACACTTCGTCATATCTCACTCTTCAAAATGCTTTTACCAATGCCTACCATGCATATAAGCCTAACCCATCACCTAGTACCAAAGGTCAATATCTAGTGGAAAAAAACATTTTGAGGAATTTCTTAGTGATATGGAAGTTAAATATCTTTATGCTACTAATTATAAGTTTCATCAATTCGGGAACAAATCTGGATGAATTCTTTACTATTTTACGAAATGGCTTGCGTCCTTCCATGCTAGTACATCCACTCAAGACTATGTCAGGTACATTTACCTCCTCTGATAGTAAAATTTCAGATATTATGCAATATTTTTACAAATCCTTATATGCTTTTGATACTTCTCAGGTAGGCAATACCTCAAATAGCTCGACTTCTAATGCTAATTGGCCCACACTCCAATACCCACATCTGTCACCTGAATAACCTGATACAATAATGTCCCCAGTGACTATAGATGAAGTACAAAAGGCAATTCAAAATCTGAAACCATATAAAGCTCCTGGTCCTGATGGGCTCAGCAGTGACTTTTATAAATTGCTCTCCTTTAACATTGGTATTAGTTTTCAACCATTTATTATCGGGAAATGCTCCACCTTTATACTTTAATCATGCAATTATAAAGGTACTCCCAAAATCAGGAAGAGATCTATCCTCCCCATCATCCTACAGGCCAATATCACTTTTAAATTCTGATTACAAAATTCTCACAAAAATATTAGCTGATAGATTAAATTATTGTTACCCAGTGTAATATACCAAGACCAATCAGACTTCATTTGGGGTAGGCACTATATCTTAATTGTTCGAAGAGTTTTGTCTGCGTTTTAACATATGCAGTGTAATGAGACGCCCATTTCTAATCCGAACCTCATTATTTCCTTAGATGCTGAAAATGTCTTTGACCTTATCACCTGGCCCCACCTTCTCCATTCATTAAATAAATATGGATTTCCTACTTCTTTCTGTAATTTAATTACCTCACTTTATGCTAACTCACAATCCAAAGTATCCTGCAATGGTTTTCTTTCATCACCCTTCCCGATACTAAAAGGCACCAGACAGTGATGCCCATTATCCCCTCTTTTATTTGCCATTGCGATTGAACCCCTAGCCATAACTTTTAGGTCTTCCACTGACTTCACAGGTATTTCTTTAAGAGAGTTGACTCTTAAAGTTGCCCTCTATGCAGATGACATGTTGTTATTTAGCTCGAACCCAGCCAGCTCACTCTCCACAATAATAGACCTTATCAATTGATTTGGCTCCTTTTCTGGTTATAAAATTTATTTTGACAAATCAGAAATCCTTGCAATCTCAGGCACTATATAGAAGCTATTCCTTTAATGAAAACTTTCAAGCTTAACAAGTCACGGATAAAGTATTGAGGTGTGCAAATTCCTGCTGCCTTACCAGACCTATATAAATCTATCTTTTTCCCAAAAATTACTCAGGTATCTGCATTGTTGGATAATTGGAAGCTGCTTCCACTTTCATTGCTAGGATGCATTGCGGTTATTAATGTTTTATTTATTACAGATGCTTCCTATTAGTATTTCTAAACATGACTTGCTTCATATCCAAAAATTAATGTCTAAATTTATCTGGCAAGATAAAAAAAAACATTTTGCTATGGCAAAATTATCCCTATCTCAACAAAAGGGAGGCATTGGATATCCTGACATTCAAACATACTCTTTATCATTTTTTTTAGATGCATCAGCAATTGGCTCCTTAACAGAGGTGTATATACTGACATGGAACTGCCATATTTTTCCCTATTCTCCAGCTGCTTTATTGTACTCGAAATCCCAAAACATTCCCCCTCATATGTTATCCCATATTATTTTTAAAGATACGTATCTTGCTTGGAGAACCATAAATAAAAGATTTCACAGAAATTGGAATTCCTCACCCTATATTCCTCTCTGGGGCAAACCCTCCTTCCCATCAACTCTGACTAATTCAACTTTTAGAATTTGGCATGCAAAAGGCTTATACATTACTGCCAAAGTTTTTGATCCTGGAGGATCTTTACTCAGTTTCTCTTATCTAAGACAACAATTTAACATACCAAACTCAAGCTTCTACATGTACCTTCAAAGAAAACTCTTCATCTCTTCCATACCTCAGGCCATGAAGGAGGTCTCCTTGAAAGATCCTATATGTGTGCTGCTAAACAATACTCTTACTATACCATACAAAATCAAATATCTCTATACAATGTTGGTGGATTTGTCTTCCAATACTCAGAGAGATAGAACATTATCCATATGGAGATTGGATTGGCCTGATTTGGGAGATGATGAAGATTTATTTCTACACTACGACTACACTCTTAAGATATTAAGATCCTCTTGTCTTCAAGAGGTTCATATCAGGACAGTCTTTAGAGCCTGTATAGCCCCTATTCAAAGACAACATTTTACTGTTTCATACACTGCAGAGTGTCCAAGGTGTCATGTGTCAGTTGCGGGTTTCTTGCACTGTATGTGGGAATGCAGGAATATCAAAAAGTTCTGGCACAAATTAATAAATTATATAAATTCCTTATGCTCACTCCTGTTGACCCCAGATCCAAAGGCCTGCTTGTGGTCAGATTTTTTGAACTGGGATTTAGTACAAAAAAAAAAGCAGTTGATCCCATTCCTCATGGTTACAGTTACAGTAGCAAGGAAAATAATTCTATGTCACTGGACAAAAATTTCCTCTCCCTCAGTCTCAGAGGTTAAAATAAAACTTATCCAGCTATTATATTTTGACAGAAGGGACACCTTTCCTTATATAAATAGAGGAGCTGAAAAATGTTATTCTAAATGGTGTTTCTATATAGACTCCTTGGATCCTGCATCTCGAACTCACATTCTTAAAATTTTCAAATCCACAGAGTGATTCTTGTGTAGACAACTCTTAGAGAATACACATATAGAAATGTAGTATCTACTAATTTATTTATTTTTGTTTCTCGTAATGTTTATTCCTATCTCACTTATGAAAACTAAAGATATCGTATACATATTCACTTTGTCATTATTTGCATGTTTTCATTACTCCTGCTATATTATGCCAACCTAGGATAGTTGGGTCTTTGTTACCTATATAAAGCTATAAATCTATATGAGATTATATCATGTTGGTACTCTATGCCTGTGGTCTTTAATCACAAGCACATGACCAGACCGCCCCCCTCCTTCCCCCCACCTTTCCCTTTCCTTCCTATCCAATTTTTTTTTTATTTCACTGAAAGTCTTGTCCATTGTCTTTCCCCCATGTCAGTTTCCTTTGCTGTCTTATACTGTTCTATAAATATTATGTTAGTTTTGTCTAAGCCAGCTCAAGATTTGCTATTGTAATTGGTTTATATTTTGTTTGACTATCACAAAACAGATGTGTAAGACATATACTTATTGTTCTTCAGATACATATAGTTTATGATATTTTTCCCTTGTAATGCTGGTCATGCATCTGTTCTCTATCTGATTATACAAATCTGCAATTTTTTAACCTGTTATGTATACTGCCTTATACCCTAAGTATTCTCATTCAATTGTATAATACTTGAAAACTCTTAAAAAAACAGATTTAAATAAAAAATGGGGAGGGAGTAAAAAAATTGATGAGGATCACATGTACAGTGAGCAGGAAGAGTAATGACATGTAATAACATACAACAGGATATATGCTGAGTAAAAAAAATCAAGGAGAGATCAGTATCAAAATACTGCTGATTGATTCAGTGGTTTAGTGCCCAGTAATGGCGTGACTGGTAGGTCCCAGTCAGATGTAGGGGATGATGAAAGTCAATGGAGATTGCAGAATAAGATAATTGCAGGGTGAAGTAATTGAGGTAACCAGCGGCATCCCACTGGTACCTGATAATCCCAGATGTAGCGCTAAAGGTTGGATGCCTGGGGTGATCTTCTTGAGGAAGGCAGTACGGACCTGACCGGCAGGTGAGGGGTTAATCCAAAGCAAGTTGTTAAACCTGCTGCATATGTCAGCAGTACATCTGGCCCCAGCTGTCTGCTAGCAATGCACGCTGGAGTGGCTGCTGCATTGAGTGGCAGGAGTTACAGTTAGGACTCATTAAAGCTGTTCACCATGCACCGCCTCCACACCAGAGACTTATTTCCTGTGCCTCGCCGCTGTCCGCTCCTTCCTCCAGCCGGCTGCTGCTTCTTTCAGTGTGCGTTCTTACTCCTTCCCATGAGATCTTCTATGCTGCATTACGTGTCCGAGTCCTCTCCTGTGAGTGTGCAGTCCGTCTGCTACTTATGGGTATGGTCATGTGATAGTGATAGGTCTGCGGCTGTGTAAGTCCACTTGAAAAGCAGTAATAATAGATACAGATCTCCTCCTTAGATAATGGAATAATGTCTTAGGTCTCCAATGCATTTTCAGCCAGGTTGGCCTTTTTCAAGGAGTTTGGTGTGGAAAATAAGTCTGGTGAGTACACTGAACATTATTTAATTGCAAGCATGTTTTTAGTGTATTTTGTATTGTTTGATATTTTTTATTTTGTATTAAATACTTTGGTTAAATACTGATAATACATCAGTTTGGAGATAAAAAAATGCATAAAATAATACAAAAAAAATAAATTATTTAGCCTCCAATATACTGTAATCTGCAATTTGCAACTCACTTAAAAATAACTAGAAAACACAAAATCTGAGACCATTCCTATCTTATTCTTAACTATATTGTCTTTATTCGTAAAAATAATTTTCTATGAAATTGTACTAAACTGTATTCATATAAAATAATAGGTTTGGTTTTATACTTCTAGAAGGTTTACATTTTATGCTGCAGAGAAAATAATCTTCATGATATTTCTATTCATTACTAATGTGATTGTTTTTTTTCCAGAAAATAAAATTATATTTGTCTTAAATAAATTCATTATCAAACTGAGTAATCCCATCAACTTCAACAAGACATTTAATTGCTATGTTTGTCAAAATGCCAACTGTAATTAGAGTTACAGATTTCTAAAATGTTATGCTCTTTATAATCAGTAAAACATGACTCAAGAGAAGAGGCAGTTTTAATATTTACGTATTTTTCATAACTTGTATTAAAGAACATGAAGTTTTCTGCACACAAAGTAAACTCATGAATAATATTCCACCATGGGATTATGTTAGTTGATTTAAATGCATTTTTAGTTTACATCATAAATTAAGATAGAAATTAAATAGTTTGCAAAACTATACTTTTAATAAACACTTTTCTTAAAGGTTTTTTAATAATGTTATTTTGACATGCTATAACACAGGGAGAGTTTTATCAAATCTTGGACAGAGATAAAGTGCAGCGAGATAAAGCATCAAGCAATCAGCTTCTAACTGCCCTTCACTGCCTAGGGGTTCATTGAGTCAGATGAGATCCATTCTGCACATGTGCAAAACAGATCTCCTCTTCTACAGCCAGGGCTGGGGGTGGCGCAGTTTTATGTGATGCAACCTTGCCAGCTGAAGCACAGCTGGCTCCAGTCACATCACATATGATGTAGCCAGGTGATTGGTTAAAGAAAATATCAGTTCTGCACATGAGCAGGATTGATTTCCTCTTCCTAGTCTGCCCTTGGGCACCCCAGAATGCTGTCTGAATGGCATTTTGGCATGTATGCACCAGACACAAAAGGAGAACTTCAAGTGCAAAGAGTAGAACTTAAGTAACTATGCTTAAATATTAAATGGGATGACAATTGTAAAACTGAGATGGAAAAGGTTGTAGAATTGTTAGTTTACAGAATGTTAAGTAGCAACACACAGCAATAGACAACTGATGGAAATGGGTTTTAATCAATAAATGCTTTTTTTTTAGCAAGGCAAACACCATTAAGCAAGCTCATTAAATGTGGTCCTGCATTTAGTCAATTAATAATATATTGTTTACTGTATACTATAGATAGTAGATGCAAGAGTACAATATAAAGTATATATAAAGATAGATATCAGTTCTGGTAAAAGAAAGTATAGTATGCATTAGAATGCAAGCAATTAATTAAACATGTATACTACATTAAGGCATTAGTTAAAGTGGATGCTACAAATTAAGTGAAGTACATAGTTAGTTTATAAGGAACCCTGCCATCATGGATGATTCATGCATCAGACAATTTTGGCATATGCTAGGAAGGGAGGAAATGGAACTCTTTAACTACGCAGAGAATAAGTAAGCAAGGCAAAGTGAGAATATACAAATATATTCCTTATCAGAATCTGAATTTCTGCAGAGGACCCCATGTATATTTTTAGGAAGAAAATCAATCTTTATGTCTCTGTATTGATTACCATACCATTAATGTAATCCTAATGAGACATCCAATAATCCCAGAACTATTACAACTATTACATATTGGACTAAGGGGGGATTTATGCACCAGCCAATTATTCATACAAACAATAACAGAGATGGGTTTAGCGCTAATTGATATTATGTATCTGAAAAATATGAGAATATAAAAGTATAATAGGGATATGGTAGAACCAACACAAAGATCAATAAGCCATTTTTAATATCATATAATGTTTATATATGTATTTTGAATAAAAGTAACAATAATATAATAATGAAAATACAACAATACACCCACAAAAATATATAGTAATAGCAGCATGAATATTAGCAGCAGCCCACTGGAATCTAACGTGCTATAATAGGAAATCCATAGAGTCCAGACCTGAACCATCATAGTCAGCTTTTGAAAAGTACAATTCTGTGTATATAAATACAGATTTAGCATCCACAAGGGAACCTCACCACATCCAACTGAAAATTAACACCAGAGTCCGCTCTTGTGTAGATAGGTCTCCAGACCTATCACAGAGTGCACCATCTCATGCTGATAATAACATTGGATTTGCAGTGGCAGCTAGGTGCCCCAATAATTTCATGGGTGGAAATCAAGTCAGCATGTGACGGCCCCAATTGATGGTGTACCGGTGATTTGTCCCCTTAGATTGAAGGACCTCCAATTAGTCCATGCATATATTCCACAATAAAAATGAATGATGGTAACATTCAACAGTGACTTTCCAAATGGAAGATTCAGTGGTAAATAGGGATGAGCGGGTTCAGATTTCCGAAATCCGAACACCCCCGAGCCCCCCGATCTGAGCCGGGATTCGAGTCAGGCTCGGGTTTTCCTGCCTGACTCGGATCTGAAATCGATGCAAAACGTCATCATCCTGGATTCTATAAAAGGTCCAGCGATCGCCAACATTTTTCATTCCGGCTGTGGAGTGTGCACATGGAGTGAGCTGCGATTTGTATCTTGGTTGCTGCTGACTGATGCTGACCATAGAGGCTGGCTGGCTACTGTTGTCCAGTGCTGTGCTGCTGTCTGTCAAGGGCTGCTGTGGAGTGTGCACAGGGCTGGGATTTGTTGGTTGCTGCTGACGCTGACCAAAAGGGCTGGCTAGCTACTGTTGACCAGTGCAGTGCTGCTGTCTGTCAAGGGTTGCTGCCTCCCCAAAAATATAAAAACACACCTGTCACTGTCATTGGTGTAGCTGCCGCTGTCACTGTCATCAGCGTAGCTGTCGCTGTCACTGTCATTGGCGTATCTGTCGCTGTCACTGTCATTGGTGTTGCTGTCACTGTCACTGCCGTCAGCGAAGCTGTTGCTGTCACTGTTATCAGCGTAGCTGTCACTGTCATAAAAAACACCTGTCACTATGATCGGTGTAGCTGTCACTGTCATCGGCGTAACTCTCACTGTCATAAAAAAACACCTGTCACTGTCATCGGTGTAGCTGTCACTGTAACTGTCATAAAAAACACCTGTCACTGTAATCGGTGTAGCTATCACTGTCACTGTCATTGGTGTAGCTGTTGCTGTCACTGTTACTGCCATCAGTGTAACTGTCGCTGTCATCCGTGTATCTGTCGCTGTCACTGTCATAAAAAACACCTGTCACTGTCATCGGTGTAGCTGTTGATGTCACTGTCATAAAAAACACCTGTCACTATGATCGGTGTAGCTGTCACTGTCACTGTCATCGGCGTAACTCTCACTGTCATAAAAAAACACCTGTCACTGTCATCGGTGTAGCTGTCGCTGTCACTGTCATAAAAAACACCTGTCACTGTAATCGGTGTAGCTATCACTGTCACTGTCATTGGTGTAGCTGTCGCTGTCACTGTTACTGCCATCAGCGTAGCTGTCACTGTCACTGTCATAAAAAACACTTGTCACTGTCATCGGTGTAGCTGTCGATGTCACTGTCATAAAAAAAACACCTGGCACTATCATCGGTTTAGCTATCCATGTCACTGTCATCGGTGTAGCTGTCACTGTCAGCAGTGTAGCTGTCACTGTCACTGTCATAAAAAAAAACACCTGTCACTGTCATTTGTGTATCTGTCACTGTTACTGGCATTGATATCGCTGTTACTTTAATATAAAGAAAACACCTGTCACTGTCATAGGTGTAGCTGTCACTGTCATCAGTGTAGCTGTCACTGTCACTGTCATCGGCGTAGCTGTCACTGTAACTGTCATTGGTGTAGCTGTCACTATCACTGTCTTAAAAAAACACCTGTCACTGTCATCGGTGTAGCTGTTACTGTCACTGTCATTGGTGTAGCTGTCACTGTCACTGCCATCAGCATAGTTGTCGCTGTCACTGTCATAAAAAACACCTGTCACTGTCATTGGTGTAGCTGTCACTGTCATTGGTGTAGCTGTCACTATCACTGTCATAAAAAAACACCTTTCACTGTCATCGGTGTAGCTGTCACTGTCATTGGTGTAGCTGTCGCTGTCACTTGCACTGCGTGGCTGTTGTTGTCACTGTCATCGGTGTAGCTGTCACTGTCATCGGTGTAGCTGTCACTGTCACTGTCATTGGTGTAGCTGTCACTGTCACTGCCATCAGCATAGTTGTCGCTGTCACTGTCATAAAAAACACCTGTCACTGTCATTGGTGTAGCTGTCACTGTCATTGGTGTAGCTGTCACTATCACTGTCATAAAAAAACACCTTTCACTGTCATCGGTGTAGCTGTCACTGTCATTGGTGTAGCTGTCGCTGTCACTTGCACTGCGTGGCTGTTGTTGTCACTGTCATCGGTGTAGCTGTCACTGTCATTGGTGTAGCTGTCACTATCACTGTCATAAAAAAACACCTTTCACTGTCATTGGTGTAGCTGTCACTGTCATTGGTGTAGCTGTCACTGTCACTTGCACTGCGTGGCTGTTGTTGTCACTGTCATCGGTGTAGCTGTCACTGTCATTGGTGTAGCTGTCACTATCACTGTCATAAAAAAACACCTATCACTGTCATCGGTGGTGTTATGCTGCTGTCTGTCAAGGGGCTGTTTCCTCTTTCAGGGGTCCACCCCCAGTGTGAAAAAAAAAACAATTTTTTTCTTTGTGCGTGTTAGCCACACCATCAGTGAAAAAATAAAAACTATTTTTTTTTTATTATTTTGATAAATATTTTTATTGCATTTTGTAAACAACCAGCAATAAAAAGTATTTTTTTCATTGTCATCGGTTTAGCTGTCACTGTCATCGGCGTAGCTGTCGCTTTCACTATGATAAAAAAAACACCTGTCACTGTCATCGGTGTAGCTGTCGCTGTTACTGTCAGAAAAAACACCTGTCACTGTCATCGGTGCAGCTGTCACTGCCACTGTCATCGGTGTAGCTGTCACTGTCATCGGTGTAGCTGTCGCTGTCACTGTCATAAAAAAACACCTGTCACTGTCATTGGCTTGGTTCACAAAGGTGCTGTTCTGCTGTCTATCAAGGGGCTGGTGCTACTTTCTGGGGTTCACCCCCAGTGCGAAAAAAAACAAAAAAAAATTTCTTTGTGAATGTTAGCCACACCATCAGTGAAAAAATAAAAACAATTTTTTTTTATTTTGATAAATATTTTTATTGCATTTTGTAAACAAAACCAGTAATAAAAAATCTATTTTATAAAAAAACAAACATGAATATTGCGATTAAAACTTTTTTTTAAGTTATTGGGTTACAAAAAGTTTTTTGTTTTTTAAATCTTTAACATAGCAGAACTGTTATCCTGAAGGTAGCTAAAACCAAAGCTACTGATGACTAGTTTATTACAATTTATGTTAAAGATGTTTTGCCAATTATTACTGCAGCTTTATTTGGAACTAAAAATTGTGCCCACCCTTGCCACATTCTACATTATTGCTGACTTTTCCCAGCAAATACTACAGGCCAAACAAAATCATGTAATATGTGATAAATATGTGATAAAAAGCCATTTTTAAAGAGTGGCAATACATGCTGGAAGGAGCTTGAGTTAACTTTATAATCTTCCATGACCGCATACAGTAAATCCTGCACACCTAAAACCTGATAAGAAATAACTCTCGTCAGGAACATTTGGTCCTGTTTTGTACTGAAATTCAAAAGTAAATTTACTGTCGTGTAAGTTGGCAATTGAGGAAGTTTTACTTCAACCGACAGAGCATATTCTGCTTAAAGGAGAAATTCTTGATACTACTGTATTTGTCCCTATCCACAAACTTCTCACAGTATATACCAAGAAAATGCACCAATTTATTGATATTCAAAAGGGGTACCATGGGATCATGATAAAAGCTTATAGGTCACAAGTTTTTGCTGTTAATTAAAAATTACAATGCGGTCTTACAGTGATAATGTTTTAACTTTAGAATGTAAGCTCTCACGAGCAGGGCCCTCTTTTCTCATGTGCTTCTCCTTCCCTCACTCGTGATCGTCTACTCCAAATTCCTCAAAAGGGCACCCAACACTTTGTTGCTGAAACCCTGCTGCTGGTTTTTTGAGTCCTATCATTGCTAATGCACTGTAAGTCACTGTTTTCTTGTTTGCTCATTTGTTTATGTACTTTGTGAGGCACTGTAGAACCTTTGTGGCACCATATAAATAAAGGATAATAATATTAATAATAATAATAATAATAATAATAATAATAATAATAACTGTTGGTCACTTAGGAGTGCATATGTCTCTGCAATGCAGGAGCACAGCATTATGTATGAGTACACACATCAGTGTGATTCAATTTATGCTAAAATCTCTCCTAGGCTTAACAACTATACTTTTCTCATTGCAATAAAGCTTTGCCTGGGTATAATATCTACCATTTGGTTAACCTTTAACAATAATTTTTCACATACTGAACTCATATTTTGTGATAATTCTTATGATTTAGTTCTAATTTTTATATTTATTGTCCATTCTGGTTTTTGTGTATATAATTAATATAATGAAAATCTTTTAGCTATTATTAAGCCCTAAATACTTGTGTAAACAGAAAGAGAGATTCAAACTATTTTCCTCAGCCAGTATTTTTTTTAACTTATGTATACTAAAGTAGCAAATGGGGCAAATGGTAAAAGTAAATACTTCTATTTGGAATTATGTGATGAATACCTGAATCCATTTTTAGAAAAAAAGAAACAAAAAACACCTTAGCTGTATTTAAAAATTGTATTAATTATAATACACTGGTTACATCTGGAAATGCGACAAAAAGGACTTGGATTGGGCTTGAGCAATCAGAGCATTATTATATTAATAGCAGCACAGTTTATTTAAGTTCATAAAACTCATTCATATATGTTTGTAGACAAGATATAAATGGAAAGGGGAAGACCATCAGGTAGCCAATCAAAGATTTTAATCATTTCAGTGCTAAGAATGATCATGGCTAGTTCTCAGAACAGTGGCAGAACTGACAGAGACAATGCAGGGTGGTTGCCTCCAGGTGCTAGCACTGAAGGAGGCACCTTGATCTCCTCCATTGCCCCAGGGTCCAATTTAGGTGCCCAAGAGCCAGGTTAAGCAGCAAGACAAAAGAGTTACCCAGGAGCCCAGACTCAGGGACAGATCAGCGATAATTTGCAACTCAAAACACTGCTGCACATAACAGGAGCAAGTGCATGATCCTTACCTCCTTTTGGATCCTCCCTCTCATACATGTGATTGCAGAACCCACTTCCTCTCAGCTCTGATCTGTCTGTTGGAGGCTGGGAACAGCTCAAAGCTGACCTAGAATGGAAGTTCAGTACTTAGCAACATCAGGTGAGGGAGGGTTTTATTTAACTAACATACTATTATATCTAGGGGTGCTGCTGAAGTGGGTGGTATTGGTAGGGGGAAGTGAGTGTAAATCTGAATGCTTCTGAGGTTGGGGTGTTGGTAGAGGGGAGGTGTCTAAGGCTGACGCTGGTGTTGGACATAGGGGTAGGAGTGTAACTGTAGGTGCTGTTAGACTGTTAGTAGGGTGAGTAAGGCTATTTTTGGGTGCTGCTAAAGTTGGGGTTTTGCTCAAAGAGAGGGAGATTAACTGTGGTGGCTACTGAGTTAGGGATGTTGGTAGAGGGTGTAAGTGTGTCTCTGGATGCTGCTCATGTTGGACAGAGGGGTGGAAGTATAACTCTGGGTGCTATTGGAGTGTTGGTAGGGTGGATAAGGGTTCTATAGGTACTGTTGAGTTTGGGGGTTTTGTCAGGGTGGATTGCAACTCTTGGTGCTGCTGGAGTGTTGGTAGGTTCTTGGTAGAGTGGGTAAGTGGGTTTCTGGGTGCTTCTGGTGGAAGTGTAACTTTGAGTGCAGTTGGAGTGTTAATAGGGTGTTGATAGGGTTGGTAAGGCTGTCTTTGGTTGCTGCTGTGGTTGGGGTGTTGGTCAATGTGGGAGAGGGTATCTAAGTGCTGCTGAGGTTGAGGAGTAAGTAGTTGGGAGAGTGTGCCTGTGTTGTTGAGGTTGAGGTTTTGGTATGGTGGGAGTGTTTCTCTGGGTGCTGCTAGAGTGTTGACCGTGGGTGATTGCATCTCTGCATGCTGCTGTGCTTGGGGGTGTTGATTGGGTGAAGTTAACTCTGGGTGCTGTTGATGATGAGTGTTGGGGTATCTGGACTATAGATAGACAGTTAAAAGGTTAACAATCTCTAGATAGACATCAGATGTTTGATAGGCAATAGGTTGTCAGGGACAAAAGGTCAACATTGACAAAAGGTTGACACAGTAAATCTTGACATTGTGTTATGAGCCATTGTGACAGCTCATATATGCTGTAGGTTCCATCCAGAGCTGAAAGGGGGGTAACATGCAAAGACAGCCACTGTGAGGTTTGTTCCAGGCTGATTGCTCCCAGCTGGAAAGCCTCTCTGAACTTGCAGCACTCAGCTGCTCATAGTGGTAATTACCAGAGGCTGGTCTCATTTGCTCAAATGGGATTGGCTCTAACTTTTGTTATAAGGCAGCCATCCCATTCCTTCATTGCAAGAGATAGTTTCTTGTGGAAGTTGTGCTATCTGGTCCCTGTTCCTGTATCTGCTGTTTGGTATTCCTGGTTCCTGTCCTGGCTCTGCCTTGCATTACCTGTACCTGTTGCAAGTACTGTATACCTGGAACATTCAATGTGATGCAAATCCACTCTGCAAGCCATTTGTATTGTGTACTGTTGCAATTCCATCCTGCAATATATGTACATATATCTCACTGCTATTATACTCTGCAGATTACACTGGTCAATATTTTGCCATTCCATTCTGCATTATATGTTATGCTACAATTCCATACTGCCACCTGCAGTTGATTCTGAGATTATTGCTATACCATCTTGCAATATATTTTTGTCAGTGATAGCCAATAATTTATGTAGTTGTAGTTATATGCAATCATATTCTATTATCCACAGTGCATGCTTCTCTGTCGTAATTACTATCGCTGTGTGCCGACCCCCGTGTTTTGGTTTTGGATCTGGATCTCCCCTGGTTTTGTATTTGGATTGGTTGTGCTTTCCAAAAATAAATAAACAATTGACTTAAATAATCCTTTGCAAACCTTCTGTTCTGTAAAGGAATTTCCCAACCTGTACAGGGACATAAAAAAAAATAGAGTTAGTTAGTGGCGTTAAATTGCCATTGTTCCCACTGTCCACTTCTTAGATATGTGAATATGATGTTAGAATGTAGAAGGCCAACAATTGGGAGGACCACAAATGGCTGATTCATCAACCATAGTGACTGGATTAGTGTCATAAGGAAGAGGAGGCTGCAAACTGGGTGTCATGTTATGAGTTGGCTATTTAAGGGATCAGGCTAGTTATCATTATAATTTATCAGTGGACACATTATTATTATAGTTGTTATTATTTTGGGTTGCCATCTCCTGAAGGGTGTTTACCAACATACAGAGACTACCTACCTATCAGCTCAGGCATAGACACTTCCTGAGGAACAGAGCTCTGTTCTCTGGAGGGAAGCCAAATAGGTGGGAGCCCCTGTTCCAACATATGAAGCTCTTATCTCTCAACATCATCTATTATAGATGAAAAAAATGTCATAGGGGACATCTAGCTCCTCTTTCTGTACCCTGCTCACCCTTTTTGGACAGGAAGTCCAGGATGGATGGTTTGGAAGAAGAAGGCCTAGCAACAGATGGGGATGGTCATTATCAGGACCTGCTCTCCCCCAGTGGGTGTAGTCTGGGAGGTATTGGTTGGCATGAAGGCAGCAGAATAACAAAGATCTCCATGTTGTCTGTGCTTACTATTCCATATTTCAGTTTGCGATTCACATAGGAATAAAGTCAGCTACAGAACACAGTGACAGAATCACTGGATGTCTTTGTGCATTCAGGCCACATACGATCCATGAATTCCCAGACAGATTCCGGACAGATTAATCCTTTGTTCGTAATAATCTTTGGTAATTCCTGGCAAAGGTGGGTGTAATAGCCAGACACTTTGAAGGCTGTAACTTTGAACTGCTTTATAGAAAACATGTGAATGAAACTTTTACACACTGCAGAACATGATGGAGAAATCCCTTGAAGTTCAGCACCTACAGCATCTTTTTTCATGTTCTCTGAGGCCTCTCCTGACTGTGAAGAAAGATTCTCCACACTGTAGTCTTCCATTGTGACTTTTAATGATGATTTCAATGTTGTCCACTGGCTGAGATCCATCTGATCTGAGGGTTGGGTTTTCCCCATGCAAATGAGACAGTTCACATCCAGAAAGTGACTCTTATGTTTAGCTGTCTTGTCAGTCTCTCTTTTGGCAGAATGTGCACAATCTTGGTCTTGGGGGCACCATAATAAATCAGACAGATCCTCCAGGGTAAACATCTGATCTGGTGTTGTATCTATTTCTATCAAACCTTTGTGTGTGAGTTTAGTCACCTGCCGCTTGTGGTGGAGCTCTTTTTCTGCTTTCTAAATGATCTCCAGACAAAACGTAAAACTTAAACCTTAAGATGAAATATTGCCTTTAATGCTCTGTTCCGCTTGTTTTAATAACACACTATAACACACTAGACTTATAATCTTTGCTTTTGTTTACGTTTTTGAATAGAACAGTTTTAGAATTTATGTTGTCTACTCTATATAGGTTTGCAAATAAATATAGGCTTTAGTTTTATTAGAGCATTTAACTTTATAAGCTGTTAGGATAACATTTCTGCTATGTTTAAGATTAAAAAAAAAATTTTCTAACCCAATAACTTAGAAAAAAAGTTTTCATTACAATATTCATGCAGCCCCTTAACAGACAGGAGCACAGCACCCCTGCACAGCTACGCCGATGACAGTTGTGGCTAACATGCTCTCCAAAAAAATTCTTTATTTATTATTTTGTGCAGCAGCCCCTTGACAGACAGGAGCACAGCACCCCTGCGCACCTATGCTGATGACAGTGACAGCCAGGTGTGGCTGACAAGCACACAAAAAATATTTGACATTAAAAAGACAATTTATTTTTATTTTTTTTCAGCTCCAGAACTTGGACCCAGAGCACAGATTGATCACTACTGGAGTCGGGCAGCAGTAGGTTGCATCTTGCATTACTGACTGGATCTTGTGCAGTTAAACCTAACACACACACAGACAGTAAAAGATTGAAAAAAAGACAATTTATTTTTATATTTTTTATGCTCCAGAACTTGGGCCGAGAGCAGCGATTGATCACGACTGGAGCCGGGCAGCACTAGGTTGCAACTTGCATTGCTGGCTGGATCTTGTGTGGTTAAGCCTAACATGCACACACACACACAGAAAAATATTACACTAAAAGACACTTTTATTTTTATATTTATTTACAATATATATATTTTTTTATTGGGAGGGGGAGTCAAGAACTTGGGCCCAGATGGATGCAGCACTGGCCCAGATGTGTTCTGCACCAGCACAGATGGACACAGCAGAGCACTGGCCCAGAATGATCAGCACTGCAGCACCCCAGGACACAGCAGACAGCAGAGCACCAGCCCAGAATGAATCAGCACTCAGCAGCACCAGAATGGATCAGCAGTGCACCAGCCCAGGACACAGGACACAGCATAAAACACAGCACCACTCTCCCAGCCATACACTACCCACCCTCCCTGTTCAGTCTCCACAGCCAGTGAAATGGCATCCGCCGCGTGGTCCCTATATTCTACATTGATATTAGAGACATAAGCTTGCAAACCACAAGATTTCTGATTCTATAGTGTTGCGGGAAACTCAGAGCCTGCTTGGATCTGACTCAAATCAGCAAAATTCGGGTGGGCTCGGTACTCTGAGTACCGAACCTGCTCATCTCTAGTAATTACCCTGCTATATTACTACTTATTGTTACTGATATTAATGCTACCTGCTTATTAGTGTGCATTCTATCTTGCTTGTGTCCATGGCTGCAGGCTGCTCCCTGCTTAATATTACCTTTGTACTACTACTTCAGTTTTACCTTGCAAACCCTGCTGTTTGTATAAGCCCCTACTGTCTGGAGGTTAAGACCTGGCAGCATCCTAAGTACTGGTGAGTCCATCATATTCTGTGGGAGCAATGAGCGGTTGTTATTAGCAGATGCCCTCCCTAGAGTGACACTAGGGGACTTATACAAATACAGGGTAGATTCATTACACATTTAAGAAGGTCGACCATTACAAATGGTCAACATGGTCAAAAGGTCAACACAAAAATGGTTAACACACAAATGGTTGACAATTTTTTTTAGGGTTAGGAATTTACCAGAGGGTTAGGGTTAAGCACTTACCCCAACAGTTAGGGTTAGGGTGAGGGTTAGGGTTAGGCAATTACCCCAATGGTTAAGATTAGGCACCAGAAGGCAGGGGTGGGGTTAGGCACTCACTGGATAGTTAGGTTTAGGCAACAGGAGGGAGGGTTAGGGTTAGGCACCAAGGGGAGCATTAGGATTAGGGTGAATATTAGGGTTAGAAGAAAAAACATGTGTTGACCATTTGTGTGGTGACTATTTTTGTGTCAACCTTTTTGACCTTGTCGACCATTTTTACCTGGCAATCTTTTTCCATGTCGACCTTTAGTGTGTTGACCTTTTCTCCCTGTCAACCTTTGTGTCTGTTGACCTATTGCCTTTTTAACATCTTGTGTCTATCTAGACACTGTCAATCATTTAACTGTATATCTTTTATACCATAAATTATTTGTGGAAAGTGGGGTAGTGTGTCTGTGGGTGATACATAGGTTGGATTTAGTGTAACTCTGGGTGCTGTAGGGTTTGGGTTGTTTGTTGGGTTTGTCTATGGTTGCTGCTCGGGCAGGGTTGTTGTTGGCAAATGGAATGAAGGGGGTGTGCTTTTTTGGTAGAGGTGTTTGGTAATTTATTTCTTGATATTTCTATAGAATTACAGAATAGTTGTACCTTGTACAAAATTTAATAGCATGATAAAGTATCAAATACAGAAGTGATAATATTAATCTGTACTTATTACTATTAATTGTGGGTTGGAACTCCCACTTTCTACATATCTAAAATGGCTATAAAGTGAACTCAAAACAAATACATTTAACTTTTTCCCAAGGACGCAACTGCTGTCCCTGGGGATACAAAAATTCTGAAGGCAGGGGAAAATAATTGAAAAAAATATATATTGTGTCGATGTTGGCCAAAAATAATCAGGACAACACTGGCACTTATGCTGAATAGAGCCCTTTGAGTTTGATTAGAAATTTGTTTCTCTGCTGAAGTCTGTCACAGATTTGATCTTATGTTACACTTTTAAAACATTCACCAGAGAAAAGCATTTGTTTAAGCATCACACACAAAACAGACCCCATGCACAGTACACAGACAGTTTTCTTTTCATGTTGGAATGCAACAAGGAACATTCAAAAAGAGACACATCAGGTAAACACTAAACTGGAGGAATTCAAATTAGGATCTATATTAGCCTGTATAATTTTAACTTTACTAGTTAGTAATTGTCTCTTCATCTTTCCATGCCTAAAATGGGTGCAGGTGATGCCCAAAAAAACACAATTAGATATAGTGACAAGGAAATGTGTGACATTTGTAAGACAGAAGCATTATTAGTATAAAATCAGTCACTAGCAATGGGAATTTCTGTGCAGACATTCATATGGATCGTTAAACTATCTTAAGATAGCCTCAACATATGTTTATTTCCACTCATAGAGCTTTCATTCTTTTCTATTGTTTTAATCATTAAAACTGTGCCAATAAGCATAACACTCTACATTATTATGCATTATTGGGTAATGTGTAACTGAGAGGTTAAATTATAATTCAACCCATCCTCCTAACTTCTTATTGCTACTATCTGCTAGGTTTTGAGTTCTACTATAACTATACTCGATTACTTTGCCAAAAAATATGCCAAAGGAATATAAAAAAAAATGAACATAACATAAATTAAATATATACAAAACATACATTTAGATTGAAATAAAGTGAGACTCAATAATTAAAGTTGAATTAGCTGGAAAAAAAAGCAAACATAAAAAAAATAATTTAGCTGAAATAAATTCATATGTAGAGAAAGGAAGAACCTGTAGTGATATATAATCTACAAAGTGATTTCAGATACTGTACATGTTTACAATATTTAGAAAAGAAGGCACTCAAAAGGGACTTTAAAATAAAAATGATATTATGGATAATAAATTTTTGCCCAGGACATTACGTCTTAGTTAATGAGAGATCCATGTTGTCCCTGCTGAAAAATAGCTCTGTGTGTGTATATATATATATATATATATATATATATATATATATGTATATGTGTGTGTATGTATGTGTGTATATATATAAATAAATTTAAAACAAAGGGAAAGAGATTTGAGGATAAATCCTTCTTTGTTCCATTTGTCATTAACTATAACAGCAGAGAGAGAGACATTAAGAGGGTACTTAAGAGACACTGGGGGGTGTTATCTTTAGACCAAGTATTAGGATGGGTAATTTTGAATGAACCCCAAATTATTTTCAGAACAGTGAACTCTCTTACACAAATGCTAGCACTAAGTATGCTCCATCCCATTAAAGAGGAAAAAAGTTAGATTTATGAGGTTAAAGGCTTTTTTCCTTGTTCTCATTGTAAAGTCTGTAAGCTTGTAAGCAAGGAGATAAATCTATTTTGCAATTCTGATGGTTCCAAGACTCATAAAATCACTAGCTTAATGAATTGCTGTACCACATTTGTAATTTATATGATCGAATGTGGGTGCGGCTTGAAATACATAAGCGTCAACTAAAACTTAAAGTCTTGGAACATATGAGAATGTGGTCAATAAGGTTGTGAATCCTAGTGTCCCCAGGCACTTTGCTATATGCCAGAAATCATCTTTGACAAATTTAAAATTTAAAGGTATAGAACATGTCATACCAGATGAATGAAAGGGAGACATATTGAAAAAAATGGCAAGAAGAGAAACATGGTGGATACATAAATTAAAAACGATGACACCTTGCGGCTTATATGAAACTTGTGATATTGATACATTTTTAGCAAATTGAAGGTGTTGTTGTTTATTTTCCTTTACTCATTTATGTTTTTTCCTTCCGTTCTCTAGTTGAGGGGTCTATACGGTTGACTCAACAGTTGTTGGATGGAGACATACCTGTTGGGTCATTAGTATGGTATGGTACCTTTTTGACTATGTATATTTATGATGAGAATTTTTAAATAATTTATTAAATATATTTTTTCAATTCCTATAAGATGAATGAAATATTGTATTATTACCCAGTATGTGATTACTGTATTATTATGCTATACATATTATTGTATTATGATATGTTCTAAAAATATAGTTACACTAAACATATTGAGTTTGCAGTTCTGCATATGTTTGGATGCCTTTTATATAGACATAAAGGATGGTGTGCTTAGTTAAGTAATGGTCTTAAAAAATATATAGTATTGTTATATATTAACCTATTTTTTATGTGCGTGACCCTTGTTTTATGGGTAATCCAATTTAGGCAATAGATAAGAGCTGAGTGTCACCAGGTGAATGTAGTTTATAATAGCACCAGTTCGACTTTAACAAAATGGAGGCTATATTAGTATATGGAGATCCATAACAAAATGGCGTCTGTAGATTAAGGACACTTTTATATTTCCAAACATTCTATGAGTGTCATCCTATGTATAGTTTGTTTAAACTTGAAGTAGTCATTGGTCTAATGGAATCAGATGACCAGATATGCCTATATATAAACAAAGAGAGATTGATGGCCACACCCCACTGAGGAAGTCCGATTGGAGGAAAAACACATCTAGGTGTCGCTTGACTAGGACATGATCGTGGTGACATCACAGGTTCAGAGAGGAATGTGGAATAACATCAAAGAAGCCGGTGTGCTGATGCGATTGGGTTTCATCCGCTTCCTCTTGCTGATTTGTTATATTCAAAAAGGAAAGGAAAGATACTGCACAGAACTGAGGAATAATAAATTGAATTGAATTATGAACCAACCATCCCAAAATAACATAATTATCTATAATCAATGATCATTGGTGGTGCTCCCAAAGCCCAATATGTACACACTAAGCAGTATAGAAGAGAAAAGTAGAGCTATGGTGTGGGGCACTCTTATATATTAATGTTGAATTCATTTAAAACATAACTTTTATTAGCGACAATAAAATAAAGTTCCATATAGCTAATTCAAAGTCAGATGGTATAAAACCATCATCAGAATAAAAATTCATAATCATGATGAAATCTGAAGGCGAATTGTAAATATGTACACAATATAAACTGGATACATTGGATTGTTAATACAAGTATGCTAAAATGTAAGTATTGATATTGTCTGGCCTTGTGCAAAAAAACAATCCCAAAATATATTTTTTCTCTACAGCACCTGATATTTCCTGGAAGTCACCTTCCAAGTACTGATCAGGCCAATTACAGTTTAGCTTCCAAGATCAAACGAGATTGGGCAATCAAGTAATGTATGGCTGTAGGTAATATAGGTAAAATTGCACAATTACAGCACAAAATAATACAATATAAATATAGGACTAGTTATATCAATAGTCAAAATGGGAATATATGTAAACATTTAACAATAATAATTGGTATATCTAGCAGACATAACACAGCAATCTGACCCCATCAAAAAATAAAGCACACCTGTTACTGAATAAAATAAGGTAGGCAATTAAGTCCCATTCGATACTGATAGTTAGTCAGCAGAAATCACTGTGGAAATCACTGCATATACATATATATGTATATACATTCACATCCAGAACTGGATACAAAGATCATGAAATAACGTAATTCAATCACCTGAAACCATGAAACATCCACATCCAGAAATGGACATAGAAGTCCTATATAAGGCATGAATTAATCAACTGGATGGAAAAATGAAATCCACAAATAAAGAATAAAACTAAGAAACCAGTGCTGTTGTAGCTCACTGGAAAGACAGTATTAATGATTAAGTCACATCTACTGTATTCAGCAAGATTGTCAGTGTGACAATGACAGAAACAGGGTGTGCATATATGTAAAATTATATAGAAGATTTTCAAAGTAAATTTTGGATCCCTATTATATGTGTCCACCTCCTGCCATAGGAGTATGGTGAGCATACAGCGCTATAGCATCACACATAAACCAAGCATGAAGCAATAAATAGAGTGTTGAGACACAGAGATCCTGCTGTGTAATAATGCACAATACAATACTACCACTCCCACATCCAAAGTCCAGGGAGATCCAACCCGTATGCTGGATGGATGTCTGTGCAAGTGTATATCTAAGAGGATGCGCGTTTCGCCCGGCTGAGGGCTTGTTCACCTCATCCATATCATTATGTTTTTACTCACATGTATAAATACCACACAGGCAGAAAGTGGTTGATTGCAGGGCGGTAAGAAAAGAAATAGCTCCGCCCCTATTAATGTCATGTAATCGGACTTAGTGCCAATCAAATTGGTAATATAACGCTTTGCATGCTGGTAAGTGTAGTTTTTTCAGCTAATAATGCGGGCAATTAAGAGGTAGTTCCGCCCCTTATAAGATTATATTATCGAGCTAAACACCACATAAGCAGGAGGTGGTTGATTGCAGGGCGGTTACCATAGAAATTGCTCCGCCCCTATTAATATCAAGTGTTCGAACTAAGTGCCAATCAATTTAATGATATGACGCTTTACATGCTGGTAAATGTAGTTAATTCCAGCTAGTAATGCGGACAGTTAAGAGGTAGTTCGGCCACTTTTAAAATCATGTGATCGGGCTAAACACCGAGCAAATAAAAATTAGAATATGGTGCTTTGCATGCTGCTAGATGTAGTTTAGTCTAGCTCTGCAATTCTGTAAAACAGTGCAGAGATAGATGTAATAGCCATAGCAGGAAGAAAATGCATTATAAACATAAGAAGCCACAAGAGATATTTATAATCTAAATCAGAGAATAAACAATCCATATGAAACATATATATAGGTGTTTACCATTTGTTGGTAATATGTAGTGCATCATGGTCGATGTAGTTTTTTTAATGCACAAATTCACACCATGCATTATTGATGAAAAAAATAAATAAATAAAATATACTGGTAGGTGTAGTTTAGTCTAGATCTGTAATAATATGAAGGAGTACAGAGATAGATGTCAAAAACCATAACAAGAAGAGAATAAAACCAATAAAGATAGTTATAATCTAGAATATAAAGTAAGCAATCTATATGGAAAAATATAAAAAAATATGAAAAAATATATATAGGTATTAACCAATTATTGGTATTGTGTAGTACATTATGGTTGATTAATTGCACAAACTCACACCATGCATTAGTGATTTATAAATTAACTAAATATCCTAATATGGAAATGAATAGAAATATATAATATAATAATTAATAAATAAATAATGAGATCAGTACACTACAAATATATAATAATAATAATAATAATAATAATAATAATAATAATAATAGTAGTAGTAATGTGTATATCATATAAGTGTCTTATAAAAATATTAATAAAATAATAATAATATTACACCTCTAAATAACTATACTAATAACAAATAAATAAAAGTAGCCCATATAGCATATGATTTGACTGTGTTAGAAGTTCATAAATATTAACATATTATAGTGAAAAATTGTTAAAAAGTGTAATGGAAGTGTAAATGTGATAAAAAAAAGAAAAAGAAAAAAAGTGAAACAAAAACCGTGTCAATACATAAAATTTCACAAATAGAAATATTTGTATTCTAAAATGTATAAAAAGTGAAAAAATATATGAGTAAGTATACCTAAAAATTAGATATATAAAGTGGTTATATGTGAAATAAAGTGATAAAGTGCAAAACAATAAGTGTTAGGAACTTACAGATGCATGATCTCATAATAAATGATAAGTTCTAGTGAAATAAAATATACCATCAACAAGTAAGTAGTGATAATAAAGTGATAAAATACCAATTTTAATTTTTTTGAATATATGTGTTGTAGGTACATTAAAATATATTGATTCTAAAATTTCAATTATCGAATGTATTAGACCCCAAACAAATATAGATAAAGAAATTTAAAAAAAATATATAATATATAAAAAGTATAAAAAAAATTTGAATAGAATGGAAACATAAAAATGAATAAGTCAGTAAAATATATTACTCATGGTTGAATTATTCACAAAAATACACCATAATTTATATATTCATTCATACCATGTGGGTTCAGAGCACCTAATCTAAATGTCCACCTGCTTTCACGTTTCAGCTCCTGGTTCCCTTGTATTTATTGATGATGTGACTGCTAACAAAAGCAGCAGAATGAATTATGAAGTGTTTCGGGCAATATTATATGCTCATATTCAGTCAAATGCTTCAGAACTCATTGGACAGCGCTTCACAGTGCAGATGGACAATGACCCGAAGCATACTGCAAAAGCAACCAAAGAGTTTTTTCAGGCTAAAAAGTGGAATGTTATGCAATGGCCAAGTCAATCCCCTGACCTGAATCCGATTGAGCATGCATTTCACTTGATGAAGACAAAACTGAAGGGAAAATGCCCCAAAAACTGAAGACATTTGCAGTAGAGGCCTGGCAGAGCATCACCAGGGATGAAACCCAGCGTCTGGTGTTGTCTATGCATTCCAGACTTCAGGCTGTAATTGCCTGCAAAGGATTTGCAACAAAGTATTAAAAAGTGAAAGTTAGATTTAGGATTGTTTAGTTTGTCCCATTACTTTTGGCCCCTTAAAAAGTGGGAGGCACATATAAAAGCCGTTGTAATTCCTACACCGTTCACCTGATTTGGATGTAATCACCCTCAAATTAAATCTGAAAGTCTGCAGTTAAAGCACATCTTGTTTGTTTCATTTCAAAGCCATTGTGGTGGTGAATAGAGGACAAAATATGAAAATTCTATCAATGTCCCAATATTTATGGACCTGACTGTATATGTACACTGGAAGAACTTCAAGAAGAAGGAAATTATATCATGGAACACCAGAAGAGACCCACATTTAAGAAGAAATCAACATTCTTTCCCCCTGAATCTATTAGCCCAGAAATTAACATTTTCCAAGAACTAGTATCTAAGGATTTAGATGTATTACACATGAAAATTAAGGGACAAGCACGAAAGAAGTGCAATCTGAATAAACAGGAGTTTCAAGCCCTCAAGAACATTAAGAATTGGAAGGGAGTTGTCATTAAACCCTCTGACAAGGGTGGTAATGTTGTCATCTGGCCGATAGAGATGTACCAAAGAGAAGCATTATGACAACTTAATGATGAGGAGTGTTATAAAGATATTCTCTTTAATCCAACAGAGAATTTTACTATATTATTCAACAACATGATTTATAAAGCTAGAAATGATGGTATCATTCTTAAAGAAGAACATGAGTAATTGAAAATGCAGAACCCAAAAGTACCTACACTCTATTTACTTCCTAAAGTTCACAAGCTTACATGATCTGCCAGGGAGACCCATAGTTTCAGGGGTGGGAGGTCACTCTGAGAATGCGAGCTGATTTGATGACCTTCATCTTCGTCACCATGTTTTGGGTTTAACATCATATATACAGGATACATCGGATATCCTCAGAAAGCTGCATCAATGTCAAGGTGGAAAAACAGCACTTTCTTGTCACCTTGGATGTGGTATCCCTGTACACATGTATTGATCATGTTTTGGGAATTCAGGCGATTGCATACTTTCTTCAAATGGAAGAACCTTGCCAATTCCATCAATTTCTCTTAGATCTTCTGGAGTTTATCTTGACAAAAAATGACTTCACTTTTGGTGACCACTTCTACCTGCAAATGAGGGGGATTGAATTGGGGGCTGCTTGTGCCCCCACATATGCCAACCTGTTCATGGCAGGTGGGAGCGGGAATTTGTTTTTGGAGAGACCTTGGACCGATATACAAAATTTGTTGGTGGTTGGTGGAGATATATTGATGACATCTTTATGATATGGGAAGGAGATGAACAATTGCTTCTTGAATTCATGCAAGAGCTTAATAAGAATAAGGATAACATCAGACTCACCTATCACTACAGTCAAGAACAAATACCCTTTTTGGATTTGAAAATTTTCAAGTCAAAAGAGGGGATTATATATACTGAACTTTACCAGAAGGACATGGCAACCAGTAGCTTATTACATCATACTAGTGCACATTTTCCACCTACGTAATTGTTCAGATGTACAAACATATCGATCCCAGAGCCTTGAATTGACAGATAGATTAATGGATAGAGGATATAGCAAGAGGTGCATTAAGTGAGCCCAAGCAAGCATTAGAGATACTCATAGAGATCAATTGATTTTCAGAGATGAGAACCAGAAGAGACACAGAATAAAAGATAAAACTAATAAAGACACAACAAGATTTATAGGCAATTTCTGTAAGGAATGGAGAACCATTCAGAACATTATTCAACAACATTGGCCTGTTCACCACTTAGACCATGCTTTATCCCAAATTTTGGATAAAAAGGTGACTATGGGGTGGCGCAGAGCAAAAAATTTAAGAAATAATCTTATTCAAAGCCACTTTGTCAGATTCCCTAAGGGGGACAATAAAATACAAGGTTCTCATGCTTGTGGCACATGTAAAGCATGTCAATATATGCTTAAATGTAACATTGTTCAGGATAAATATGGAATGGACATTCAAATAAGAGATTTTATTAACTGTAACACTAAATGTGTTATTTATTGCCTTACCTGCAGTTGTAATATCAAATATGTGGGGATGACATCCAGGAATCTGAAACAACGTATTTTGGAGCATGTAGGGACCATTAGAAATGCCCCGTTGGATATTGTGAAATTTAAAAAACTAACCTCGGTAGCTTGTCATTTCCATACTCAACATAATGACAATACAAAAGACTTGAAAGCTTTTTGACTGGAAAAAGTGAGTTTAGGAATCCGGGGTGGTGACCTTACACAGGAGCTGATGAAACATGAAAGCAGGTGGACATTTAGATTAGGAGCTCTGAACCCACATGGTATGAATGAAAATATAAATTATGGTGTATTTTTGTGAATAATTCAAGCATGAGTAATATATTTTACTGACTTATTAATTTTTATGTTTCCATTCTATTCAAATTTTTTTTATACTTTTTATATATTATACATTTTTTAAAAATGTCATTCTCTATATTTGTTTGGGGTCTAATACATTCGATAATTGAAATTTTAGAATCAATATATTTTAATGTACCTACAACACATATTCAAAACAATAAAAATTGGTATTTTATCACTTTATTATCACTACTTACTTGTTGGTGGTATATTTTATTTCACTAGAACTTATCATTTATTATGAGATCATGCATCTGTAAGTTCCTAACACTTACTGTTTTGCACTTTATCACTTTATTTCACATATAACCACTTTATATATATAATTTTTAGGTATACTTACTCATATATTTTTTCACTTTTTATAAATTTTAGAATATAAATATTTCTCTTTGTGAAATTTTATGTATTGACACAGTTTTTGTTTCACTTTTTTCTTTTTCTTTTTTTATCACATTTACACTTCCATTACACTTTTTAACAATTTTTCACTATAATATGTTAATATTTATTAACTTCTAACACAGTCATATCATATGCTATATGGGCTACTTTTATTTATTTGTTATTAGTATAGTTATTTATTTAGATGTGTAATATTATTATTATTTTATTAATATTTTTATAAGACACTTATATGATATACACATTACTACTACTATTATTATTATTATTATTATTATTATTATTATATATTTGTAGTGTACTGATCTCATTATTTATTTATTAATTATTATAATATTATATATTTCTATTCATTTCCATATTAGGATATTTAGTTAATTTATAAATCACTAATGCATGGTGTGAGTTTGTGAAATTAATCTACCATAATACACTACACAATACCAATAAATGGTTAATACCTATATATATTTTTTCATATATTTTCATATAGATTGCTTACTTTCGATTGTAGATTTTAAATATCTTTATTGGTTTCTCATTTTTATAATCCATTCTCTTCTTGTTATGGTTTTTGACATCTATCTCTGTACTCCTTCATAGAATTACAGAGCTAGACTAAACTACACCTACCAGTATATTTTATTTTATTTTTTTTCATCAATAATGCATGGTGTGAGTTTGTGCATTAAAAAATCTACATCGACCATGATGCACTACATATTACCAACAAATGGTAAACACCTATATATATGTTTTATATGGATTGTTTATTCTCTATTTTGGATTATAAATATCTCTTGTGGCTTCTTATGTTTATAATGCATTTTCTTCCTGCTATGGCTATTACATCTATTTCTGCACTGTTTTACAGAATTACAGAGCAAGACTAAACTACATCTACCAGCATGCAAAGCTAATTTTTATTTGCTCGGTGTTTAGCCCGATCACATGATTTTAAAAGTGGCCGAACTACCTCTTAACTGTCCGCATTACTAGCTGGAATTAACTACATTTACCAGCATGTAAAGCGTCATATCATTAATTTGATTGGCACTTAGTCCAATCACATGATATTAATAGGGGTGGAGCTATCTCTATGGTAACCGCCCTGCAATCAACCACCTCCTGCTTATGTGGTGTTTAGCTCGATAATATAATCTTATAAGGGGCAGAACTAACTCTTAATTGCCCGCATTATTAGCTGAAAAAACTACACTTACCAGCATGCAAAGTCTTATATTACCAATTTGATTGGCACTAAGTCCGATTACATGACATTAATAGGGGCGGGGCTATTTCTTTTGTTACCGCCCTGCAATCAACCACTTTCTGCCTGTGTGGTATTTATACATGTGAGTAAAAACATAACGATATGGATGAGGTGAACAAGCCCTCAGCCGGGCGAAACGCGCATCCTCTTAGATATACACTTGCACAGACATCCATCCAGCATATGGGTTGGATCTCCCTGGACTTTGGATGTGGGAGTGGTAGTATTGTATTGTGCATTATTACACAGCAGGATCTCTGTGTCTCAACACTCTATTTATTGCTTCATGCTTGGTTTATGTGTGATCCTATAGCGCTGTATGCTCACCATACTCCTATGGCAGGAGGTGGACACATATAATAGGGATCCAAAATTTACTTTGAAAATTTTCTATATAATTTTACATATATGCACACCCTGTTTCTGTCATTGTCACACTGACAATCTTGCTGAATAGATGTGACTTAATCATTAATACTGTCTTTCCAGTGAGCTACAACATTTTTCATTTTTACATCCAGTTGATTAATTGACTCCGTATATAGGACTTCTATGTCCATTTCTGAATGTGGATGTTTCATGGTTTCAGGTGATTGAATTACGTTATTTCATGATCTTTGTATCCAGTTCTGGATGTGGATGTATATACATATATATATGTATATGCAGTGATTTCCACAGTGATTTCTGCTTACTAACTATCAGTATCGAATGGGACTTAATTGCCTACCTTATTTTATTCAGTAACAGGTGTGCTTTATTTTTTGATGGTGTCAGATTGCTGTGTTATGTCTGCTAGATATACCAATTATTATTGTTAAATGTTGACATATATTCCCATTTTGGTATATACAATAATGCTCCCATTATGTTAATACAACTTACTTTATGTTAATCTGTTGTATTTAACTTTGCTAACAACTTATGACATAATATGTTGATATGTGATACAAATAAAGTCTGCTTGTGCATTCTTTCTTTGATTTTGGTTACTTTGCCAACAAATGGACTATTGATATAACTAGTCCTACATGTATATTGTTTTATTTTGTGCTGTAATTGTGCAATTTTCCCTATATTACCTACAGCCATACATTACTTTATTGCCTAATCTCATTTGATCTTGGAAGCTGAACTGTAATTGGCCTGATCAGTACTTGGAAGTTGACTTCCAGGGAATATCAGGTGCTCTAGAGAAAAAATATATTTTGGGATTGTTTTTTAGCACAAGGCCAGACAATATCAATACTTACATTTTAGTATACTTGTATTAACAATCCAATGTATCCAGTTTTTATTGTGTACATATTTACAATTCACCTTCAGATTTCATCATGATTGTGAATTTTGATTCTGATGATGGTTTTATACCATTTGACTTTGAATTAGCTATATGGTACTTTATTTTATTGTTGCTAATAAAAGTTATGTTTTAAATTAATTCAACATTAATATATAACAGTGCCCCACACCATAGCCCTTCTTTTCTCTTCTATACTGCTTACTGATTTGTGATATTGCAATGTATCACACATTGCCTATGTGTGTGTTTTTAATCCGTTTAGTTCATTACTTTTATATACTTCACTGTTGTGCACTTCCTTTCATCTTTGTTTATACAGGGCAATACCCTATGGGTTAAGGGCTTAGCAGGAGTGCTTCATCATTTATATATATATATATATATATATATATATGATGCTTTTTGGCCTATTTTGAAAGACAAAGAATGCACAAATTTGGTTATCCTGTCTGTTATATACACACACACTATATATGTGTATATATATATATATATATATATATATATATATAATCTCTATATATAGTGTGTGTATATGTGTGTGTATATATATATATATATATATATATAAGAGCTATAATCAGATAAAGCGCTCTGTGGTAATAGATCTAATCTATAAATATCAATGCGATAGTGGATAACTATCCGTAGTCCTGTATCTCAAATATGTCGGTGATCAGTAACAAAACTGGTTGGCAAAAAGTTGGGGCTGTGTGTTCAAAATTCGATTGATTATGTATGAGATGTCGTTTGATGTAATGGCTCTCTACATTTATATACCTCAGTCTGCTTCAATTAACCAGCTGGTGGGCAATAACTTGAGGCTGGGTTTTCACGACTAAAACTATAAACGTCTGAAGTTCTGGTCTGGCATAGACACCACTATAGTAATTGAGATGTGGATCTTCAATAGATGTATTATCCAGACACCATATATTACAGGTGGGCAAGAACTGTCGGCAGGATATTCAGAGATATAGTGTTCTTGTAGCAACTATAGCCACCCCCGATACACTCTCCACTTCAACGTTCCTAGATGTACCAAAATGAGGGGATTCTTTTTTAGAAATAGGCAGCGCACAGACAACCATGAAAAGAAAGTTAGACGTACTAGAAGAGGATGTCGGGGAGGGGAAAAAAAGCAAACTAGAAAACACATAGCCTCTAAGACCGAGAAACCTATTGGGATTTTTAATCTCAGTAAATTACTTTAACAACACCACAAATTACCCTTTTAAATAAGGGTTTAAAATTCATCCCCACTAACAAACTGGACAAATTCCACACATATCTAGACGTTAAAAATTTCACAAGGAAATTGAGCCTCAAAAAATATTTCCTAGATAAAAGTATAGTCACACATACCTCAAAAAATGGCAAGACAGATAGATTTAAACACAGTGGATTAAGATCAACATCCACATTTAACCCCACACACTTGAAAGGATGCTTTATACAAACTTTTGAGAAAGTATTCTATAGTGTTCCGCGCTACAGGATAATTCTCCTATCTCTAGCTGCTATACACAAAAGAGGTATACCAACCTCATATAAATGTATACTAGTAATCACAAGCAAAGGTGCTAGCGCTGCGAGATAGAACTGTGATCTAGTGGACGGCTAGATGTTATTACTTAATAGATAATTGACTTGCACTGAGACACATGTAAATTAAGCTCAAAGCTGAATATGAGACATGGTGTATGTCACCTAATATACTGTTTAACTATAAGGTGGGCGTTCTTGTAATCAGGTCTATTGTCCTGGTGTGAACCACTTAGTTATCAGTAAGGTGGGCTTTCTTTATAGTGAAGTCTAATGTCCTGGAAGTGTATATGGAGTCTAGGTTTGCAATAACTTTAGGCAGGATGTTCTTAACCAGCCAGGTATCCATACTTCTAATGTCAGTCACTGATGCAATGCTCCAAACAAATGAATAGATTCCCTTTATCCACTGGTATGTTTCAGTCTAATGACTCACCTCCTCGGATGTCACCCATATGAGGAAAAGAGAGATACCGGAGCATCAGGTGCAGGCATGCAAAGGTGCTGTGATACAAGGTATAAGGTGCACACTTACCCTGGTCCTGTAGTGGATTCACGGGTGCACCTGCAATCCTTGCTTCTCGGTCCAATATGTGCAGTCCTCGGTCCAATAGGCCTACCCTTGAAAAAGTCCCTACAGGGGACGAAACACGTTGGGAACCCACCATTCACAGACTTTTTACCCCTGAACTCTGATATTGGCATACTGTATGTGTATGCATAAATATTGCGAATATTGTCAATTTTATTTACCTGTACCACTTGCAGCACCTAGGTGTGTGGACAGGCAATAAATACAAATTTTTATTCCCAAACATCCACGTTCATAGTGTATATATAGTCTAGCTAGACCACCATCCACCCTTTCACCCACACATATTGGACCGAGAAGCAAGGATTGCAGGTGCACCCGTGAATCCACTACAGGACCTGGGTAAGTGTGCACCTTATACCTTGTATCACAGCATCTTTGCATGCCTGCACCTGATGCTCCGGTATCTCTCTTTTCCTCATATGGGTGACGTCCGAGGAGGTGAGTCATTAGACTGAAACATACCAGTGGATAAAGGGAATCTATTCATTTGTTTGGAGCATTGCATCAGTGACTGACATTAGAAGTACGGATACCTGGCTGGTTAAGAACATCCAGCCTAAAGTTATTGCAAACCTAGACTCCATATACACTTCCAGGACATTAGACTTCACTATAAAGAACGCCCACCCAACAGATAACTAAGTGGTTCACACCAGGACAATAGACCTGATTACAAGAACGCCCACCTTATAGTTAAACAGTATATTAGGTGACATACACCATGTCTCATATTCAGCTTTCAGCTTAATTTACATGTGTCTCAGTGCAAGTCAATTATCTATTAAGTAATAACATCTAGCCGTCCACTAGATCACAGTTCTATCTCGCAGCGCTAGCACCTTTGCTTGTGATTACTAGTAAATGTTTGAGTAAGCAGTCCTAGATGATATTAAAAAATTAGATATAAAGACTAGTTCCACCAGACCAAATTTGTCAAAAGTTGAATGGGAAGCTTTAAGATCACTAGAAAGGGACCAAGATATTGTCATCAAACCCGCAGACAAGGGTGGGGGAATAGTCATCCTTAATAGATCAGATTACGAAACAGAGGCTCTTCGGATCCTGAACGACATCACCACGTATCAAAAATTAAAGGGAGACCCTACCATTACATTTCAAAAAGAACTACAGATATTTTTGGATAAAGGTAAAAACAGCGGGATCCTCAACAAGCAAGAACACAATTTCCTAACTCACACAAATCCAGTAATACCAGTTTTTTATTATCTCCCCAAAATTCATAAGAACACTACCCATCCGCCAGGAAGACCAATCACTTCTGGTATCAATTCAATCACTTCCCCTCTTTCTGAGTATATTGATCAATTCCTACAAGGATATGTTCAAAAACAACCATCTTACATCCGAGACATGACTCAGGTTCTTTTAACATTACAGGATATAGAATGGAATGATAATCTCTGGTTGGTAACCAGTGATGTCACCTCATTGTATACCGTTATCAATCATGATTTAGGTCTAGATAGTATACAACATTTCCTCGAGCAAGATCAGGATATGGATGAGGAACAAAGAGTCTTTATACTCCAAGGTATCAATTATATCTTAACACATAATTACATGTGGTTTGGGGGAGACTTTTACCTGCAACGTAAAGGGACAGCCTTGGGGACCAAGTTCGCCTCTAGTTATGCAAACCTTTTCATGAGCCATTGGGAACTTAACAAGATCTGGTCCAATGAGAGGTTTGGGCCGAACTTGGTCCTATGGAGACGGTATATAGATGATGTGTTGTGCATTTGGTGAGGTGATGAACACTCGTTATTACAATTTCTGTCCTATATTAATGATAACAACCTCAATCTACAGTTCACTTCAACATTTAGTAAAAATAAAATCGTTTTCCTAGATTTTGAGATTTTCATTCAAGACAACAAGCTGCACACTAAAACACATCATAAGGCTGTAGACGTAAATAGTTATATACTGGCGCAAAGCAATCATCATCCGAGTTGGATAAAGGGAATACCCAAGGGCCAGTTCACACATCTGAGACGCAATTGCACTAAATTAGAGGATTATACTGAACAAGGTTTGGATTTAAAACAAAAATTTAAGGAAAAAAAAATATAATATGGAGGTAGTGGAAGGAGCTTATAGGGAATTGGAATCGAGACCGAGAGAGACACTACTTAAATATTCAAAAATGGAATCAGTGAACACTATTGAACAACATGAGAAAGTATACTTTGTGACTAATTATTCAGGTGCCTCTAGCAAAGTACAGAACATATTCAAGAAACATTGGCATATTCTGAGTCTGGACGAGAATCTAAAAAATGTAATTCAGGACAAACCAAATGTGGTGTTTCGGAAAGCTCCAGATATAAAACAAAAAATAGTTCATAACCATCTCTGAGACACTACTAATAATATAAGACAGAAAACCATCGATGGGAGTAATGTCAGAGTGGGATTCTATCATTGTGGAAGGTGTTCCAATTGTAAAATGTTGGGGTACATAAGCAAGAGACCCATAAGTGTTATAAAATCGAACCAAACTGACAAGGAGTATAAAATTAGAGGTACACTATCATGTGACAGCGATAACCTAATATATCTGCTTGAATGCCCATGTGGGTTACAATATGTGGGAAGTACCATAAGAACCCTCAGACAAAGGATTTATGAACACTGTCGGAACATTCAAAGGGGATTTGAGAACCACAGTGTTTCAGAACATTTCAGAAATACCCGTAGTTGCGACCCCAAAGGTTCAAAGTTCACGGGGATTGACAAAGTCACTTACAACTGGAGTGGAGGTAATAAATTAGAAGCCATCAACCGCAAAGAGAGCAGATGGATATTTAATCTGCAGACCCTACACCCTGAGGGGCTCAACATAGACCCCTAAATGCATTAGAAGAAACACCCTTAAAATACACCTACTACAATGGTCGATCATATTCTAATAGGTATAGTGTATATCAAAACACTTTTCTCTATTTCATTACTTTATTTATTTTAATTCACTATATTTCATTTTATGACATATAATGGGACATATTTGGTAATGACCTTTAGCAAGATTCGTGCCATATTCTTCTTCAAATGATTCACAGTTACATAGAATCAATATGTCAACATAATTAATCTTTATTGTTAGTTTAATCCGATATGTTTGCCCCATATGTAATTAATGCTCTATTTTAATATATATGTTAACATTAGCTTTCTACTCTATATGGATGTCCTACTTGTCTTTAGTAGTGCATATCCAGATTGAATCCAACAAAAAATGGCCGCAGCCATATATGAGGACATAGAAGCCAGGCTTCTATGATGCCTCTGATGTGTGCAAACGACTGTATGGATGCCTTATTCACCCTTATTAGTATGTACTCATATCAAACCCAACCAAAAATGGCCACCTCCATATCTGAAGACATAGAAGCCAGGCTTCTATGTTTCTCCTGATGTGTGCACCCGGAGGGCGGTGCGGCGGTTCTCGCTGCTGCTTGTGTAGGTACATCACTAAGACACCTAGATAGACACTGGGATCAGCAATATAGGACTTCCGCTGGGACACACATGCGGCATGCGCGAACCGGAAGTGACTACCCGGAAGTGCGGCGCCCCTACATGTGGGTAATAATGATCAAAGAGACTGCCTATATAAGATGCAACATACACTAACAACACCATTGCCCTTGATAAAGTCTCTATTAGAGATGAAACGCGTTGGAAAATTTATATGAGCATATATGTACTTTTAATTACAATCCCTGTTTGAAGGGTATTATTTGCTTTTCTTACTACTTTGTATCATCTCCATACTGTTTAATAAAACAGTGTTGTATTATTTGATGGCCAGTCATTTATAGTATTATAGCCTCCCCCTGCATACTCATACACAGTGATGGTGGACACAGAGTGACACAGGACCAGCAGACTTCATGGTCAGGTAAGATAACATTCCATACCTAAAGCAACTGCAATTCTAGTGTCGCATGTCTCTCTGATACTACGTTCCTTTCCTGAGGTGGAGAGAGCAGTGGAGGAGAAAAGGTCACGCTGTTGACGTATCCTGGTTAAAGGTTTATATTACATACAACAACCGGCCCACAGTTTTTGCCTATTTGCAATCAGCATATTGCTACAAGAACACTATATCTCTGAATATCCTGCCGACAGTTCTTGCCCACCTGTAATATATGGTGTCTGGATAATACATCTATTGAAGATCCACATCTTAATTACTATAGTGGTGTCTATGCCAGACCAGAACTTCAGACGTTTATAGTTTTAGTCGTGAAAACCCAGCCTCAAGTTATTGCCCACCAGCTGGTTAATTGAAGCAGACTGTGGTATATAAATGTAGAGAGCCGTTACATCAAACGACATCTCATACATAATCAATCCAATTTTGAACACACAGCCCCAAGTTTTTGCCAACCAGTTTTGTCACTGATCACCGACATATTTGAGATATGGGACTACGGATAGTTATCCACTATTGCATTGATATTTATAGATTAGATCTATTACCACAGAGCGCTTTATCTGATTATTGCTTATATCTGTTTAGGAAGTGGGGATACTTCCAGAGAGAGTTGCTAGTGGTAGACAAACACCTCTCCACCTATGAGCGCCGATTGCTCTATGTTGTTTTTATATATATATATATATATATATATATATATATATATATATATATACACACACACACAGAACAAAAGACAGCGGCACTCCAGTTTAGTCAGCAAGCAAGTAAAGGATGTATTTGTCATCAATTGCCAACGTTTCAGAGCTGCGCTCTTTTTTCAAGGCAGCCAAATACAATGCATCATCAAATGAACAAACAAATACAATACAAGTCTTACCTTATATAGGTAGTTGGGATAACTGAACTGCTGCAGACCAGGTAGCACGCCACATGCCAGAGCTGAGGTCCCGCTATGATGACATTGGCAAGCCTTGACTCGGTTGCCAAGCAACTGGTCCGGAGCTGAGAAGCATCTCCCCAGTCTGCATAACAGACCAAAGTAGCACACAGGACATGTGGATAACCAATCTGTAGTATAAAATGTCAAGTCATAGGGAGTCTATAAAAACAGACTTACATACAAAATCATATCATATCCGAACATGTCGTATCAGAACACATATGCGATCTGAGTCACTGACTAGATATCTATTTGGCATGGACTACTGCCAGCATGCCTGGAGGTGCAGGTCAACATGTCAATATTAATTTAAATTCCCTTAGGTGTGAAGCTTCACTCGATATTTATTTTAGTTGCTTTAGTGAGCTGTCATTCTGTTTTCTGGAGATCCTTGTTTTAGAATCCCCTGAATGGGGCTATGTATTACACCACATGATAGTGGTAAGGCTGAGTGCCTATCTTCCTTTAGAATACCCTTATACATGTTGACCTGTACCTCCAGGCATGCTAGCGGTAGTCCATACCAACTACAGATGGGCCCAGCTAGTTTGTTGCTCATGGCGAGCCATTCAGGCCTCTGTGTCATGCCATGAAACGTTACTTGATGGCTGGACTTTGGCATACCATGGTATTCTTCAAAGAAAGATATGCTATGGCATGTAATACAGTACTTTACTGCTGGGTGGTGAGTGCTCCACTGTTGTATTTCTACTGGGATACTGTGTATATATGTTCTAGTATAATATTTTGAAAGGAAGACATTTTTTATTATTTAAAACAGTAGCGGGTGGGTTGAGTGAACAAGGATGAGTCTGCTATGTGTGGTTCTTGATATACAGTAGCTGGCATTTGGGCTAGAGGCTAGATGATCGCTATGCAACAGTGTTTGTCCTGGGTTCGAGCCCTGGAAAAGAATATTTTTTTTTTGCGCTGTCCCAGACTTAGACACTATAGTGAAACTAGCAGTGGGCTATTTAAAAGAGAGGCATTACAAACTGTGCGTTTTAAAATGCACACTTGTGGCTGTCAGATCAGGGGGTTACAATTGGATATCTGGCTCATGCCCAGTGGAGCCGCTCCATACACCAGTGGCGTATGGAGGATCATAGTACTATGCATGCCCAGTGGGTCAGGAGTCACACACAATGGGATCTCTGGCGCATGCCCAGTGGAGCCGCTCCATACCGAAAGTTCGTGCTATGCCATGGTGTATGGAAGATCATAGCACTGTGCATGCCCAGTGCATCGTAAGTTACACAGGGAAAGTGGGATCTCTATATTAGAAACTGACTGTGCGGTTGTAGTTGCATACTTGCGGCCCTGTCAGCGCTGTCTCAGACTTTGACACCATTGTGATTTCATGACTTTAGAAACTAGTAGTGGGCTCTGTTTAAGAGAGAGGTCTCTCTCTATATTACAAACTGATTGTGTGTTTAAAACTGCAAACTTGCGGCAATGTCGGCACATCGGCGCTGTGGTGGCTGTCAGCTCGGAGGGGTTACAATGGGATATTTGGCACATGCCCAGTGGAGGGGTTGCAATGGGATCTCTGGCGAATGCCAAGTGTAGCTGTACCATATACCAGTTCACGCTATGCCATGGCATATGGAAGATCCTAGCACTGTGCATGCCTAGTGGGTCAGGAGTCACACAGTGAAAGTGGGATCTCTGTATTAGAAACTGACTGTGCGGTTGTAGTTGCATACTTGCGGCATTGTCAGCTCCTGGCCTTGCACATGGGATCTCCGGCACATGCCCAGTGGAGCCACTCTGTAGCTGTGGCATAAGGAGGCTCATACAGTAGTAATGCGCATGCCCAGTGGGTCTGGAGTCCCACACAGTGCATCAGGTTCCTTCCCCAAAAGCAAGTAACAGCCTTTCATTACCATAATAAAGGACGCTCTGTTAACCATTTACTGTAAGCTTTCAGCTCAAGGTCTGCCCTTGTGTCCGGAAAAGGCAAGGAATGGTGACCATTGCCAAGGACACCATCCCCCATCTTCTTGGACAACTAATATGCCGCTATGAATGTGTTGGTTTCTTATAATCTGAATGTGTTTTAAGATGCACACTTGTGGCACTGCAGGCTCTGTAGGAAAGAGAGGACACACACTTGCGTCACTGTTGGCACGTCGGCGCTTTCCCAGACTTTGAAACCATAGTGATTTTATGACTTTAGAAACTAGTAGTGGGCTCTGTTTAAGAGAGAGGTCTCTGTGTTACAAATAGATTGTGTGTTTAAAACTGCAAACTTGCGGCAAATTCGGCATGTTGGTGCTGTAGTGGCTGTCAGCTCTGAGGGGTTGCAATGGGATCTCTGGCGCATACCCAGTGGAGCTGCTCCTTACGACATGTTGGGCTATGCTATGGCGTATAGAACTGCGTATGCCCAGTGGGTCGGGAGTCACACACAGTACATCAGGTCCCTTCCCCCAAAGCAAGCAAGAGCCTTTCATTACCATATTAAAGGATGCTCTGTTATCCATTTACTGTAAGCTTTCAGCTCAAAGCCTGCCCTTGTGTCCTGAAAAGGCAAAGAATGGTTACCATTTCCAAGGACACCATCCCCCATTTGCTTGGACTTCTCAGCCAGCCCTGGTTAATAAAATGATGGGAAAAAAATGTGTTGGGTTCCACAGTCATTTTGGAAGCAGCACCTGGGTGCAGAGTCAGTCCTGGTTTTAAATATAGTGGGAAACTGCATAGGGGTCCCCCTATATTTGAAATCAACAGTGGACCCAAACCAACCAGGGTTTAATGCCACAGCCGGGAGACCCTATCACTGGGGCTCCACGACCAAAGCATTTGCACCCCAATCTGGTTAGCCCAAGGGGAGGTGGAGACCCCCCCAAGAAGGGGTCCCCCCCTCTCCCAAAACCCCAGGCTTAGGCTGAAGCCCAGGCTCTTCCCCACAACCCTTAAGTGGTGGGAACAGGGTAATAATGTTGTATATGGTTCAAAACTATTGTAATTTACAGTGGAACTATAGGTACCAGCATGCCTGCCCTTTTGGCAATTGTAGAACTACAAGTGCCAGCAGGTGGTCAACACCTGTACCTCCACTGTAAACTAAATAGTTAAAAAAAACACAGTACACACACACACCTTGAAAAGTAAAACTTTATTGCAAACCTACCTACATCACTCACACATACTGCCAGCTGGTCTGTCCCCAGGTGCAGGTTTTTTCTTTTTTGAGTGCTGGGAGCTTTTATTCCTCACACTCCAGAGCAAGTGTAATTTTTGCTAAGCCCACAACAAGCCCAAACCCATAAAAAAAAAACAATAAAAAAAACAATTTATGGAGTTTCTCTTTGTCCTCACTCTCTACCTGCCTAACTTCATTTACTCCCCCTTTCTTCACTAACCTACTGTATATATTTTAATTACCCATCCTTGTTACCCATCTCATTCCCAACTCATTTTCATCACCACTTTTAGGCTGAGTACACACTAGGACATTAGGCCAGTCTTCAACTGGGTACCAGGGATGTTTCCTCCTATTTGCCATGATGGCACTCACCCTGCTGGGTAACACCCAATGGACGACCAATGGGAGTGTGCACAGTTGTTATACACTGGCTGTTTTAGACGGTTTGTCGGCCTGATAGGCAAGATCATTCAACATACATGTATTGTCTTCTGTGTACCCACCTTTACCTGACTCTACTTCTCCCCTCCATTCCTCTAACCCCTCTTCTTTACCTCATTCCTTTCACCTGTCTATTTTTATAATGCCCTCTCCAGAGGCACCTCGGCAATTCACACATAAAAACAAGCCCAAAAACATGCTAAATAAAAAAAAACACAAAAACAAGCAACAAGCAACCAGCAAAGGAAAAAAAAAACTTGAAAAAAAAAATAAAAATTACACATGTTATAAGCGTACAAAGGGCCTGATTCAGACCCACTCGCGAGCGGCTGTCCGCTCGCAAGTGGGTCGATGTTATGGACTGAGCATGCGCACGACGGAGGGAGCTCCGTCGTGCGCATGCGCCAGACGCGACGAGCGAAGGAAAGTCCTTCGCTCGTTGTGTCCGATCAAAGGGGGCGTGCTGTCAATGTTGATTGACAGCACGCCCCCTTTGGTGGGCGTGCCAGGGGCGTGCCTCCCTGATGGGGGCGTTCCCACGGGAACGACTCCCGTCAAAAGCCGGCCCACTGACATCACTAGTGATGTCAGTGGGAATGATTTTAGCTCTGATAGAGCCAAAATCACTCCGGAGCTTGCGGTTGAAAACCTCAACCGCAGGCTCCGGCTCGCAAATTCGATGGTCGCGATGGTCTCGACCATCGCGACCATCACAATGCACGCTCGTATAGCCTGTGGGTGGTGACCCACAGCTATACGAGCGTCCAGGAGGACGCTCCATGAAAATGGAGCCCGGCCCTCATTCAGAGCGTGCGCTCTGCTCAGAGCGTATGGCTCTGAATGAGGGCCAAAGTTTGTTAGTGTTTGTAACTCCCAGCAGCCCCCTCTCATGCCCAGTTGAATATGCCCCTATGAACTTGCTCTGTGGGAAGTGAGACACACTGCATTAGGACCCTTCCCCCAAAGCAAGCAAGAGCCTTTCATTAACATAACAAAGAACACTTTGCTAAACATTTAAAAGCAAATTGACCTATCACTTCTGTAAACTGTTAATTAAAAAAAAACATGAAGCACAACAAAAACATGTATTAAAAGTAATAAAAAAAATGAAACAAAATTAATTACAAAATGTAAAAAGATGGTCAACTAGGCAAAATAGTGCCAAAACTTGAAGAACTTGCTCTGGTGGAAAAAAAGAAAAAGGCACAGTATTACAACACTAATATACAGTACTGTACAGAACAGTATATTGTATAATCTTGACATCCACAATGTACTGCACTGTAAGTAGTATGCGACTGTATACTATAGTAGTATGCATTGATGTTCTTTACCTCTTGTGTAGCCCCTTTGAAAATTGGCTTGTGGGCCTCGTGACCCATGTTGGCCCCTTTGGTCCTCCTGCCTCCTATATTCCTGGAGAGGAATTAGCTCTGTTTTAAAAAAAGATATGGTGATGGAGTATACCCTTTACATTATGCCATATTGTAGAGCTGACACGTAATATGTATTGTACTACTTCATACAGGTCAGTGCTCATGGTAAGTCATGCATGTCTGAGCTAAATATTTTTTTTTATATATTTTTAGGTAACCATTTCAGAATGCAGATTCTGGAGTAGCAGCAGAAGAACCTACTATATACTATATTACCTAAATGTGACTGCACCATGTCATCGGCTATGGAACTCCCTGACTCCACAGCCAACTCGTCAATGATTAGCCAGTCTGTGTGTAAATTAAAAATGCTTCAATATTAAATCCGGTACTTTTATTGTCTCCACATTACAACATGGGTAATGTACCAATATCTGACAGGAGGCACTGATACAAAAATTGCAAGGTTATGGCTCACCAGAATCGCTGCTGTCTTACTCAATTTCCAGCTCCAGGACTACGATATGTAGATGTTCTATGTAAAGAAAAGAAAAACATAGTAATGTTCACAGTGGGAAAGTAGAGGGTAAACTTAACATTACCATACACTAAATTACAGTAACAAAAACATAAGGAGTACTGTAACAATTAGTACCATACAGTACTTCTCAGGACACAATAAGTATGTGAAGCAATGTGAGCAAGGGAGTAATCAGTGAATGGTCTTTAGAGTACAGGAGGTACAGTTTAGGAGAGAGAGAGACATTCTTAAAAGGAAGAGACGAACAGTAGTAAAACCCAATGTACTGTACAGTACTTACTTGGCTGGGGAGGGCTGTCGGGCTCTGTATCAGCCTCGATCTCCACCTCCGCCTCATGGTGGTGGAGTGGTTCTGGGCCTGTGTAAATATATATTTTTTTCTTTAATTACAGTATAAGGCACTACAAATGTACATTACAGTAGCACTCACATAAAAGAGCACAATTAACAATTAGTAACAGTTAGGGAAGCGAGGATCTGACTCCATTAGTGATGGAACAAATAGCAAAGCACCAGTCATTGGCTAACCGGAGAGGGCAGGAGGCAGTTTGTTAGGAGATGAGGTTGGAGATGTACTGTAAGGAGCAGTGTAGTCTATAGTACAGAGAAGTACAGTACAGTAGTAAAACACAATGTGCTATACTTCTGTATACAGTACTTACTTGGCTGGGGAGGGCTGTCGGGCTCAGCTACCCCATAATCTGCCTCCTACACCTTTCCTCCACCACCCGTCCACCTCCTTGGGCGGATGCACCATCGTGGATGTACTACATTAAAACAAAATACTATAAAGTAATTTTTCATCAACACATTTTTAAAAAATAACTCTTTAAAACAAACACATACAGAACTTACTTGGTTGTGCAGGCTTGCCCTATTCGGCCTGCTGCTGTCTCCTCTGACATCCTGTAAAAAATAACAGTGCAATGGATACGAATGTTCATCTGGTAATGTACTTTATACTAACGTTCATCTGACAACAATTGTAATACAATCTATAGTGACGGGGGTACAACATAAAATAAAACTCAAGTATTTCCCCAGCCCCCACAAAAGACTTACATAGATTCAGTAGGAGCTCCCAGTTGTCTTTTCCAATGGCACACTTAAGTTAGACATTCATGTTACTGTATGTCTGCAGCACGCTCATTCACCTGCTGCAGACATAACTTTCTGCAGAGCTGGTCAACACCCTAAAGCCGACATCGACTGATGTCATTAATAATGAACGACAGTGGGGGGAGCAGGGCGCCGGGCCATGCATACATTTTTAAAAACGTGTGTCGATCGTTACACCCTGTTGACTATTTGTAACTGTCGACCTTTGTACATATCGACCTTTTAGTGTGTTGACTTATTGACTGTTGTTTTGGTAATCCACACCCATTCACAAAGCCGTAACTAGAGTTTTTGGTGCTCTGGCCCTGATTCATACCCGCTCGTGAGCGCTGGGGGAGTGTGCTGTCAATGTTGAGTGACAGCACGCCCACTTTGGTGGGTGTGCCAGAAGTATGGCTGCCCAGATGGAGGAGTTCCCATGGGAAGTGATGTCAGTGGGAGTGCTTTCAGCTCTGATTGAGCCGAAAGCACTCCAGGGCTTGCGGCAACAAGACCCTACCACAAGGGTCTCGTCGCAAGCCTGATGGTCGCGATGGTCTTGACCATCGCGACCATCTTCCTGGCCACTCGCTATAGCTGTGGGTGGTCACCCACAGCTATACGAGCGGCCAGGGGGCCGCTCTAAAAATCAAGAAGGACAGCCCTGATTCAGACCGAGTGCTCTGTCAGAGCGTTCAGCTCTGAATCAGGGCCTCTGTGCCAAAGAGAGCATTGGCGCCCCTACATTTTTTAAATAGGGACATAAGATAATGCACCTGATAAAGGGCCATGGCTTCATGGGGAAGGGCAAGGGAAGAGATAGGGGAGGTCAGGAGATGCTGGTGATAAAAGAAAAGAAAGCTACAAGAATGATAATAAACAACAAAATTTTCAGGGCCAAACAGCGCCCCCTGCCCTGCGGTGCCCTGTGCCATGGCACAGGTCACACTACCCTAGTTCCGGCCCTTCCCATTCATGTTATGTCACACAATAATGGCACTATGGATCCTAATTGCCTATACTTAACTGATATAAATGTACAGTAATACAGTACTTACGACGCACAAGGCGCTGTCTGAACCTCTGCAGCCGTTGAGCCTCCCTCCTCACCAGGTCACTAAACTGGCAATGTTGTGACTGGATTGATCTATCCCAGCCTAATTGGGCCATAATCTCAGGCAGGGCATTTATAAATGCCCGGCGTTTCTCAGTATTGCTGAGACGTGGCCAATCCCTCCATTCAAGGAGGATCTCCAATTCCCTCCTGGAATATGGCCGCTGCCTCACAGCCATTTTTTCCAATATACAGTAGGGTGCACGACACATGATGTCGGATATTAATGCATTGGATTCACGCATGCACAGGACATGAAATGATGCATATCGAGCGGCTGTGCTGCAAGTGTGCATCTTCAAATACACATTCAGATTATAAGAAACTGACACATTCATAGCGGCATATTAGTTGTCCAAGCAGATGGGGGATGGTGTCCTTGGCAATGGTTACCATTCCTCACCTTTTCAGAAGACAAGCGCAGACTTGAGCTAAAAGCTCACAGTAAATGGATAACAGAGCGTCCTTTATTATGGTAATGAAAGGCTCTTGCTTGCTTTGGGGGAAGGGACCTGATGCACTGTGTGTGACTCCCAACCCACTGGGCATGTGCAGTACTAGGGTCCTCTATATGCCATGGCATAGCGCTACATGGCATATGGAGTGGCTCCACTGAGTATGCGCCAGACATCCCATTGCAACCCCTTGGAGCTGACAGCCACCACAGCACCGATATGCCAACATTGCCACAAGTTGTGTGTTTAAAACCACAAATCAGTTTGCAATACAGAGACCTCTCTCTTAAACAGTGCCCACTACTGGTTTCTATACAGAGACCTCTCTCTTAAACAAAGCCCACTACTGGTTTCTAAAGTCATGAAATCACTATGGTGTCAAGTCTGGGACAGCAACAACATTGCTGACAGTGCCGCAAGTATGCAACTTCAACCACACAGTCAGTTTCTAATACAGAGATCCCACTTTCACTGTGTGACTCCCGACCCACTGGGCATGCCCAGTGCTATGATCTTCCATGCGCCATGGCATAGCGTGAACTGGCATATGGCGCGGCTCCACTGGGCATGTGCCAGAGATCTCATTGTAACCCCTTAGAGCTTACAGCCACCACAACGCCGACTTGCCGACATTGCCGCAAGTTTGCAGTTTTAAATGCAAAATCAGTTTGTAATACAGAGACCACTCTTAAACAGAGCCCACTACTAAAGTCATGAAATCACTAGTCTGGGACAGTTCTGACATTGATGCAATTGTGCAGCTTCAAACACACAGTTATACCCCTTTTACACCAACCGAATAACCTGGGCTATTGCCGGGTGAATCCGGGTCGATGCTCTGTGTGAACGGCTTCCAGAAAAATTTCCCGGGTTGATTTACCCGGGAATCTTACTTGGGTTGAGAGCAGGGTTGAACATGGGTTGTTCCCGTGTCATGCGGCAGTGTGAACTGGTGCTACCTGGATTATTTTACCCGGCTACATTCTGCTATTAGCTGATTGGAGCTTCTGGGGCACTAGCAGATGATGTCATTTGTCAGGGCCCTCCAGAGAGATGCACATGCAGCCATTACTTGCCTGCCTAACCTCCTGCACACAGCCTGCACCACAGCCTGACCAACTCCCACAAAATGCAGGCTGATACACAGGCTGCCACAGTCAGAACTGCAGCCTGCACCACAGCCTGACCAGCAGCTCCAAATGCAGGCTAATACACAGCCATAACAGCAGCCTGAGCCACACCCTGTTGCTACAGCAGCATGTGTGCTGCATCGAACTGGACCGATGCTGATATCTGAGAGCTACTGCTCATCAGGGCGGAGGAAGAAATTAAACGCCAGATGACCGGCATAATGAAATATGCAGTAGTGTACCACAATATAGCCAAGATGCTGGAGTCCCGAGGGATAAAACGCACACAGCAGCAAGTGGTCAATAAATTGAAGGCCTTGCATAAGCAGTTCACTAAAGTGCACGATCTTAACCACAACAAAAGTGGTGCAGGCCACAAGGAATGGGTGCATTACCAATTGTGCTACAGCGCTTTTGGAAATACAGCGCTTTCAAACCCCATAGCACTGTTCTCCTCAATTGCGCCATCCTGCTCCAGCCAGCAGGAGGATAGTCAAGAGGTACCGGCTACACAGGTTACCCTGCCGGCCTCGCAAAGCAGACCAACATCACAGCTCCTACTGCCCGATGAGCCTGGAGAAGGAAGTGGGATGGATTCATCTGTGAATGCTGACAGGATGGATTCATCTGTGAATGCTGACAGTATCGCTTCCACCATAGATGAGGTAGTTGAGACAAGCTCAGAGACTGCGCCCCCTAAAAAGACCCCTCCGCTACGTGCTAATAGTAAGTATTTTAAAAAATAAAAACAACCACATTACACACACACACACTACATTCACTTAAATCCAAATGGTAACTGTTGCTGATTGCTGCTAGCGTGCAGGTAGACAGAAGGCCACAAGCACATGTACGCAAACAACTCTGCTATCTTTACGTCGGCTCAGTGCATATTATATTTATTTTTGTTTCTCCCCTTTGCAGTCTACAATGTACCACCCAGAAAGAAGAAGCTCAACAGGTCGGAGCAAGCGGCTAGAGCGATGACTTCTGTGACCGTGGAGCATCTCCGTGAATTGGATGACGATATTCAGAGGCAGGAGGATGCTAGATTGGATTGGTTTCTAGAGTCCGAAAGGCAAATGGAGCAGTCATTTATGAGGCAATTAATGGATATGCAAGAGAGACAGATGTTGTTTTTTGAGCACACATTTGGTCGTGGCTATCCAAACCAAACACAGGCATTACCACAGGCCACAGGGTACCCAGAACACAGATTTGGGCAGTGCAATATGGGGCCCAATTATTACAACCCTAGCACTAACCCTAACACAACAGAAACAAACCAAGGGTCACCACAGTATACAGTGTATAGGTAATTGCCGTAAACATGGCCATTTCAAATATTTATCGTTGTACCAACCGGTACATGTTCTATTTTAGTTTTGGTTTTTTTATATTGTGTGGCTAAAATTATCATGTTTATTGTGTGATGGCACTTTTTATTTTTTTATTACTTTTATAGTATATTTTTTTGCCCGCAGGGATCTATAAGGCACTTTTCTTTTATACTGGGCATACGATGTTTGACATATGTTTTATACTGTTTTTATACTTTTTCTACAATCTGAGAATGTGTTAAAACTGTTCTATTAAAAAACACAATATATGCACATGGATAAAGTAAAAAAAAAAAACTTTAAAACCAAATAAACCAAAAACATGTTTGGAATATGAAATTTTGCGTTTTTATTTTAAATCAATAAGGGAAGGTTTGTGAAAATGGTGGCCCGGATGAGCTTGGCGCTGTTCTCATGCTCCCCCACGTAGCTTACCTCAGTGTCCTGCACATTCCACTAGGGAAGGAAGTGGTCCTTTTGAATTTCGCAAATTTTATGCAGTATGCAGCAGGCTGCTACTACATGGGGCATGATTTTTAGGTCCACATCATTCCTCTTCATGAGACAGCGCCAACGTCCAAAAACATTTTCCACAGCCATCTGGGCAGAGCAAAGTCTGTGAGTGTAGGTGACCTTTTCCAGGGACAAATGTACATGTTGTGTATAACCCTTCATTAGCCAATGCTTCAAAGGATATGCCGCATCACCAATGATGTGGACCGGGACCTCCACGCCATCTAAATCACTGATTTCTGTTAAAAAAAAAGATGGTTACTATAATTAGAAGTGGCATAAGGTGTATTCATATGGTGGTAAAGTAGGTTTCAAAAATTTCATGTATTTTATAGCACAATATATATGTTGGCAAACACTTTGGAATATCATGCAATCCACACCATTTCACACTTCATATTTTGCTAAAGCACATAAGAATAGTGGACATAAAGAGAAAAAGGACCATATATTCTTACCTCTCTAGGGAAAAGCCATCCACCCCACTTTTCCTCTGCTATGCTGTATAAGTCAGAGTTTTGCTAGTACTCTGGCGTCATGTGCTCGTCCAGGCCAGCCTATGAAAACATCTGTAAAACTAAAAAAAAAAAAAGAAAAATCAGTATTCTACCAACAAAAAACATAAAATAAAAGTAGATATGAAAGAATAATTTGTACAAATTTACTTACCAGTATCGGTGGTCCACAACAGCTTGAAGAACAATGGAATGCCACCCTTTACGATTATAATAATCCACAGGGTTTTCATGGGGGGCGATGATGGGAATGTGGGTCCCGTCTATGGCACCAGCACACTGCGGATACCCGCGCCTGAGGAAGCCTTGGATGGTTTCATCTAGGCGCTGTCCTTCTGGCAAGGAGATAAAGCACTGGTACAGGGTATCCACTAATGCCCGTGTCACCTAGTAAATGATCTTGCAGACTGTGCCAATAACAACACCAAATAGACAGGAGAGTGTGCGGTACTCTCCAGGGGTAGCATACCACCAGAGTGCAATATCTAATCTCCTGATTGGGGTGATGGGTTTTCGGTAGTTGGTGGTCTGCATCATCAGTGCTGGTGCCAGTAATTCCAATATATAATAAAAGGTGGCACGCGACATCCGAAAGTGTTCCAGCCACTGCTCCACTTGGAAAGCTTCTATAGTCAGCATGAAAGCTTCTCCATGGTGGCGGTCTCTGGCCCACATTCTTTGATTTCTCATTGTGGTCAATCTCATCATGGTGGTGATGTTGACTAATATCAGTGCTCTCCTCCTGCGCAAATATTGGCGTCGAAATCTGGCCCTCTCAGCCAAGAATTGCGCTCTCCTCCTCGAACCCTGCACAAGGTGCCACATCATAAAAAGCTGCATACAATTCTCTGTTGCTGAAATCAACAGAAAGCTGAAAACAGTGAGGACATCGGGAATACCCACACGTGCTCCATCTGCCATCATTGCTGCAATGCTGTAAGCAGTCCCCACCCCTCTCTTTTGTTGACTTTTGTGACCTCATCTTTGTCAGCCCTTAAAAAAGTCAATTTTTAATGACATCTATAGGGAAAAGCAGGGATTACCCGGGTTCAGTGTGAACAGGGCAAACCCGGGAATAACCCGGGTCGAGTTGCAGTGTGAACGGGGTCTGAAGCCGAGTTCGACCCGGGATTGACCAGTGTTCAAATTCCAGGGTCGGACCTGGGATTTTGGTGTAAAAGGGGTATTAGTGTGTAATACAGTGCTGTGCATGCCTGTGAAATATTTTTAAATAAAAGTACAGGACTCACACACTTCATGATTTAAAACTTTATTAAACATTCTTCTACAGCCCTGATTCCATGAGAAAAATGCTGTACTACAGTATATTGTACAGAATCACTGCTTCTGTCAGCCTTTCATCGGGTGGTAATATAGAAAATGCATTGGAAATCAGACGCATTCGCTGTGTAGTTTAGAAAAAGTGACACCTAGCAGACAAAAAGTTGTATTACACATTATGACTTTTTTTTTGTGCTACGCTACATTCCCTTATAAAACTTTCTGTGTGGCGCGACTCATGGCGTGGTGTGTGGCGCACCATGCATGACGTGCTACATGGCATATGGAGCAACAAACTAGCTGGGCACATTTGTAGATATCTGTCAGTGACACAGATCACATATGTGTTCTGATATGATATGACATGTTCGAATAAGATATGATTTTGTATGTAAGTCTGTTTTTATAGACTCCCTATGACTTGACATTTTATACTACAGATTGGTTATCCACATTTCCAGTGTACTTATGTATCACTTTGGTCTGTTATGCAGACCGGGGAGATGCTTCTCAGCTCTAGAATGTTTGCTTGACAACCGCATCATGGCTTGCTCATGTCAACATGGCGGGACCTAGGCTCCGGCGTGTGAGCGCGCTACCCAGTCTGCAGCAGTTCAGTGATCCCATCTACCTATATAAGGTAAGATTTGTTTTGTATTGGTTTGTTCATTTGATGATGTATTGGCTGCCTTGAAAAAAAAGAGCGCAGCTCTGAAACATTGACGATTGATGCCAAATACACCCTTTACTTGCTGACTAAATTGGAGTGCTGCAGTCTTTTGTTCTGTTTGTCCAAATTTCTTTACTGAAGGCACCCATCTATTGACTTGCCTGAGTACATTGAGTGCCATATATGTGTAAAGTTTTGGGCAGGTGTGGAAAAAATGCTGCAAAGTATGAATACCTTCAAAAATAGAAGTGTTAATAGTTTATTTTTATCAATTAACAAACTGCAAAGTGAGTGAACTGGAGAGAAATCTAAATTACCCTTTGCCTTCAAAACAGCAAATACGTCCTTCTTTTAATTTTTTCAATTATTGGCTCTTTGATATGTTTTTGTATGGACTGGATGGAAGCCTCACTAGCAAAAGAATCCAGGGTTGTTTTTTGGAGATATTGGAAAGTTATATTGATTTGTGACCTGACACTGTACAATGCCTATTGTCTATATCACAGGTTCTCAAACTTGGTCCTCAGGACCCCAAACAGTGCATGTTTTCCAGGTCTCCTCACAGAATAGCAAGTGAAATAATTAGCTCCACCTGTGAATCTTTTAAAATATGTCAGTGAGTAATGACTACACCTGTGCAGCTGCTGGGTGACCTGCAAAACATGACCTGTGTGGGTCCTGAGGACTGAGGGGGTCATTCAGACCCATTCGCGAGCAAAGGGCACTCGCAAATGGGTCAATGTTGCCCCACTGTGCATGCGCACGATGGAGGGAGCTCCATCGTGCGCATGCGCGAGACCAGGACTGCGACAGCCAAGCTGTCACTCCAGGTCTCACACCAAAGGGGACGTGCTGTCGATGTTGATTGACAGCACGCCCCCTTTGGTGGGAGTGCCGGGGGCATGGCTGCCAGATGGAGGCGTTCCCATGGGAACGCCTACCATCTCAAGCCGGCACCACTGACATCACTAGTAATGTCAGTGGGAGTGATTTTGGCTCTGATAGAGCCAAAATCACTCCAGGGCTTGCGGCAGTGAGACCCTACCACAGGGTCTCCGTCGCAAGCCCGATGGTCACTATGGTCAAGACCATCGCGACCATCATCATGGATGCTCGCTATAGCTGTCGGTGGTAACCCACAGCTATGCAAGCGTCCATGAGGACGCTCCAAAAAAAGGTAGGAGGGCCCTGATTCAGAGCAGGCGCTCTGGTTAGAGCATTCAGCTCTGAATCAGACCCTGAGTTTGAGAACCACTGGTCTATATGTTTTACCTCCATGACCTGGTATGAGTTGAGTAGTACAGCAATAATCAGCCCATACATTGTCTTCTTTCATGCAGTGATAGTTGATTGTGTAAAAAATAGAAAAGAAAAAATTTGCATGCTTTCCCATTGTTGATCAGGGTATAGGAAGGCAGCTCACCAGTGGTTTAATCAAGTCGCCTTTAAAGTGAATGCCTCAAAATAATGTAATAAAAAAAGTAGGGGTGAGCGGGTTCGGATTTCTGAAATCCGAACCCCCCCGAGCCCCCCCAATCCGAGGCCAATCCGAGTCAGGCTTGACTTTTCCCGCCTGACTCGGATCTGAAATCGAGGCAAAACATCATCATCACGCCTTCTGGGTCTCACGGGTTTTGGATCCTATATAAGGTACCCGCGTTGGTGCCATTTTCTCACTCGGCTGTGGACAGTGAAGAGGGAGGGTGGGAGTTAGGGCTGGCTGGGCTGTGTAGTGTAGTGTAGTGTAGAGCAGAGTAGTGTTGTGCTGTGCTGCGCTGTGCTGCTTTTGTCCATAGGGGCTGTGTCCACTACTTCAAAGTCCATAGGGGCTGGCTGTGTTGTGCTGTGCTGCTGTTGTCCATAGGGGCTGTGTCCACTACTTCAAAGTCCATAAGTGCTGGCTGGACTGTGTTGTGCAGTCAGTTGTCCATAGGGGCTGTGTCCACTCCAAAGTCCTGTGCAGTGTCCCAGTCCTAAAGGGGTGCTGTAGTGTTGTACAGGGGGTGCTCTGTCCATCAGGGGTGCTCCCCCCAAGTGCTAAAAAAATATATATTTTTTCTGTGTTTGTGAATTGTGTGCGCAGTAGCCGCACATGCATCAACAAAGTAGTGCCAAGCGTGCGCCTGTGTCATAAGTAAAGGGCCAGCTGGCTTGACCGTTAAAGGGTGCTGTAACCCCCAAAGTACACTCCAAACCAAATAAAAAAATATTTTCTGTGTTTGTGAATTGTGTGCGCAGTAGCCGCACATGCATCAACAAAGTAGTGCCAAGCGTGCCCCTGTGTCATAAGTAAAGGGCCGGCTGGCTTGACCGTTAAAGGGTACTGTAACCCCCAAAGTACACTCCAAACCAAATAAAAAAATATTTTCTGTGTTTGTGAATTGTGTGCGCAGTAGCCGCACGTGCATCAACAAAGTAGTGCCAAGCGAGCGCCTGTGTCATAAGTAAAGGGCCGGCTGGTTGACCGTTAAAGGGTGCTGTAACCCCCAAAGTACACTCCAAACCAAATAAAAAAATATTTTCTGTGTTTGTGAATTGTGTGCGCAGTAGCCGCACGTGCATCAACAAAGTAGTGCCAAGCGTGCGCCTGTGTCATAAGTAAAGGGCCGGCTGGCTTGACCGTTAAAGGGTGCTGTAACCCCCAAAGTACACTCCAAACCAAATAAAAAATATTTTCTGTGTTTGTGAATTGTGTGCGCAGTAGCCGCACGTGCATCAACAAAGTAGTGCCAAGCGTGCGCCTGTGTCATAAGTAAAGGGCCGGCTGGCTTGACCATTAAAGGGTGCTGTAACCCCCAAAGTACACTCCAAACCAAATAAATAAATATTTTCTGTGTTTGTGAATTGTGTGCGCAGTAGCCGCACGTGCATCAACAAAGGAGCAGCGCCAAGCGTGCGCCTGTGTCCCATAAGTAAAGAGCCGGCTGGCTCATTTCTTAAAGGGTGGTGTAACCCACAAAGTGCACTACTCTCCAGCAGAAATAAAAAAATATTTTCTGTGTTTGTGTGCGCCTTAGCTGCACGTATATATCAAATCGATATAACATAAATGGAGGACCAAACTTTCTCCGATAAAAATAAAATAGAGAAAGATCAAGAACCACTTCCTCCTAGTGCTGAAGCTGCTGCCACTAGTCATGACATAGACGATAACATGCCATCAACGTCGTCTGCCAAGGCCGATGCCCAATGTCATAGTAGAAGCCACATACAATCCCAAATGACAAAGTTCAGGAAAATGACCTTAAAAAAACATTTAAATCATCTGAAGAGAAACATAAACTTTCCAGTATGCCATTTATGACACGGAGTGGCAAGGAACGGATAAGGTCTTTCCCTATGACTAGTGTGTGTCATGCTAGTATGACTAGTATGTTCATGACTAGTGGTTCAGCTTCACATGACGATGGAAGCCCTCCTCCCGCTAAAAAAATCAAATGAGTTAAGCTGGCAAAAGCACAGGAAAGAACTGTGTGTTCTAAGAAGATATCACAAATCCCCAAAGAGAGTCCAAGTGTGGTGGCGGTTGCGATGCCTGACCTTCCCAGCACTGGACAGGAAGAGGTGGCTCTTTCCACCATTTGCATGCCCCCTGCAAGTGCTGAAAGGAGCACCCACAGTCCACTTGCTGATATGCAAATTGAAGATGTCACTGTTGAAGTACAACAGGATGAGGATACTGGTGTAGCTGGGGCTGAGGAGGAAGTTGGCGAGGAGGATTCTGATGGTGATGTGGTTTGTTTAAATCAGGCTCCGGGGGAGACAGCTGTTGTCCGTGGGATGAAAAAGCCCATCATGGTCATGCCTGGGCAGAAGACCAAACATTCCACCTCTATGGTCTGGCAATATTTCTATCCAAATCCGGACAACAACTGTCTTGCCATATGTACCACATGTAAAGGTGGAATAAGTAGGGGTAGGGACGTTAACCACCTAGGAACATCCTCCCTTATACGGCACCTGCAGCGCGTTCATAATAAGTTACTGTCAAGTTCAGAAACTTTGGCTAAGACCATAAGCAGTCAAGGGACACCTAAATCCCATTGTCCTGTTGTATCCAAGTGCCTGCAAACCACACCGTCAACTCCCTCCTTGTCAATTTCCTCCTTAGACAGGATCGGAAGTAGTCCTGCTGGCCATGTCACTGGCATGACTGACTCTCCTATCCGGGATTCCTCCGGAGGATCCTGCATTGCTACGCCTACTGCTGCCGCTGCTGCTGTTGCTGCTGCTGGGAGTCATTCATCATCCCAGAGAGGAAGTAGGAACACCACTACTTTTACTAAACAATTGACCCTCCAACAGTCCTTAGCGAGGAGGATGAAGTACGACAGCAGTCATCCAGAAGCAAAACATATAACTGAGGCCTTGACTGCTATGTTGGTGTTAGACGTGCATCCGGTATCCGCCATTAGTGCAGTGGGATTTAGACAATTGATGGAGGTAGTGTGTCCCCGGTTCCAAATCCCGTCTAGATTCCACTTCACTAGGCAGGCGATACCGAGACTGTACAGAAACGTCAGAAAAAGTGTCCTCAGTGTCCTGAAAAATGCCATTGTACCCAATGTCCACTTAACCACGGACATGTGGACAAGTGGAACAGGGCAGACTAAGGACTATATGACTGTGACAGCCCACTGGGTAGATGTATCACCTTACGCAGCAACAGCAGCAGCGTCACCAGTAGCAGCATCTCAGAAACGCCAGCTCGTTCCATGGCAGGCTACGCTGTGTATCCCTGGTTTAAGTAAGAGGCACACCGCCGACAACCTCTTAGAGAAACTGAGGGAAATCATCGCCCAGTGGCTTACCCCACTTAGACTCTCCTGGGTATTTGTGATATCTGACAATGCCACCAATATTGTGCAGGCATTACATCTGGGCAAATTCCAGCACGTCCCATGTTTTGCTCACACAATAAACTTGGTGGTGCAGAATTTTCTGAAAAGCGACAGGGGCATGCAGGAGATGCTTTGGGTGGCCCGAAAAATTTCTGGCCACTTTCGCCATTCAGCGACTGCGTGCCGAAGACTGGAGCGCCTGCAAACACTCTTGAACCTGCCCTGCCATCACCTGAAGCAAGATGTTGTGACACGGTGGAACTCAACCCTCTATATGCTTCAGAGGATGGAGGAGCAGCAAAAGGCCATTCAAGCCTATACATCCACCTATGACATTGGCAAAGGAGGGGGTATGCACCTGACTCAAGTGCAGTGGAGAATGATTTCTGTGTTGTGCAAGGTTCTCCAGCCCTTCGAACTTGCCACACATGAAGTCAGTTCAGACACTGCCAGGTTGAGTCAGGTCATTCCCCTCATCAGGCTTTTGCAGAAGCAGCTGGAGAAAGTGAAGGAGGAGCTAAGACGGAGCGATTCCGCTCGGCATGTGGGACTTGTGGATGAAGCCCTTCATTCGCTTTGCCAGGATTCCAGGGTGGTCAATCTGTTGAAATCAGACCACTACATTTTGGCCATCGTGCTCGATCCTAGGTTTAAAGCCTATGTGGTGTCTCTCTTTCCAGCCGACACAAGCCTGCAGAGGTGCAAAGACCTGCTGGTGAACACACTGTCAGCTGAAGCGGAACGTGACACGTCAACAGCTCCTTCTTCATTTTCTGGGGCTGCCAGGAAAAAACTTAGCTACCCTAAGCAACCCGCTGGTGGTGATGCAGGGCAGGCAGGACCATGTTTGGTCATCTGGTCCAGACTGAAGGACCTGGCAACAATTTCTGACATATCTACTGTCACTACATATGATACTGTCACCATTGACAGAATGGTGGAGGATTACATCGGTGACAGCATCCAAGTAGGCATGTCAGACAGTCCATACCTGTACTGGCAGGAAAAAGAGGCAATTTGGAGGCCCATGTACAAACTGGCTCTATGTTACCTGAGTTGCCCCCCTCCAGTGTGTACTCCAAAAGAGTGTTTATTGCAGCTGGGAAACTTGTCAGCGAAAGGCGTAGGAGGTTGCTTCCACAAAATGTGGAGAAGATGATGTTCATCAAAATGAATTATCAACTCTTCCAGGGAGACCAGCCTCCAGAACGTACATAGGGACCTGTGGTGGTGGATTCCAGTGGGGACGAGTTAACACTCTGTGAGGATGAGGATGTACACAACACTGAAGAGGGTGAGGAATCGGTGGATGAGGAGGATGAGGATGACATCTTGCCTCCGTAGAGCCAGTTTGTGCAGGGACAGATTAATTGCCAGCTTGTTTTGTGGGGGCCCAAACGAACCAATCATTTCAGCCACAGTCGTGTGGCAGACCCTGGCGCTGAAATGATTGCTTTGTTAAAGTGTGCATGTCCTGTTTATACAACATAAGGGTGGGTGGGAGGGCCCAAGGACAATTCCATCTTGCACCTCTTTTTTTTCTTTGCATTATGTACAGTTTGGGGCCTAGTTTTTCAAACTGACATCCTGTCTGCCACTGCAGTATCACTCCTAGATGGGTCACATGTTTGTGCCGCCCACTCATGTCGCTTAGCATAGTCATCCAGCTACCTCGGTGCAACCTTTTGGACATAAAAACACAATTGTGAGGTGTGAGGTCTTCAGAATAGACTGGAAATTAGTGTAAATTAAGGTGATTGAGGTTAAAAATAGCATAGGAGCAGAAAAACCAACACATTCTGTGATTTTAGCTGTTATTATGCTTTTTTTAAAAAAAATACAGATCCAAAACACAAAACCCAGAACCCAAAACACGGAAGGGTGGTTTTGGCAAAACCAATCCAGATCCAAAACACGAAGAAAGATCCAGATCCAAAATCAAAACACAAAACACGAAAAGTGGGCCGGTGCAGACCCCTAAAACAAAGTGTGGTCAGCACCTTTTCTAACCCAAAATAGTATCTAACTCAGATTTAAAAATGTTATGTTAAACAAATTTATTGCATGACTACAATAAGTATGGAATAAAAAGGGTTTAAAACACAATCCAATGCACTGTACGTCTGTTCTACATAAGCTAAAATTAATCAAGAATCTTCACAAACATGTGTAAGATATCTCAGTCATTGGTATATACAATACCCGACAGATGTAGTGCGTAGGAGCAGATGGATATCCTATAATGCCAAAGTGGGACCGTTGGTAGCTGTCACTGTAAATATCCTCATATGAAAGTCAGAACCCCAATGGGCAGATATCCGGAATGCCTTGTTTGAGTGATGATATCCTTGCTCCAATATGCAGATATATGAAAAAGTCCCAGACTGACTGATGGAGCAGTTGTAAATTCACCCCCACACATGATTCTGTGGAAAACTGTGACGACTAGTGGAGCGGGTGTGGGTGCTGGCTGTTGCAAGCACTGCTCACAGCTATACAAATGACAAAAGATCCTGTCCCCGGAATGCAGGGTAACAATGGATGAAACTGGTGGTGGCCCACAGCGCATGCGCACGACGGAGCCGGCTCCGTCGTTCACATGTGCGAGACTCAGATAGCGATGGGCAATCCGTCGGTCCGGGTCTTGCACCAAAGGGGGCGTGCTGTCGATGTTGAGTGATGGCATGCCCAATTTGGTGGGTGGGTCGGGTGGGTGGCTGCCCAGATGGAGGCATTCCCATGGGAACGCCTACTGTTTGGGGGCGGCCCCACTGACATCACAAGTGTTGTCAGTTGGAGAGCTTTCGGCTCTGTTTGAGCCGAAAGCTCTCCGGGGCTTGCGGCCACGAGACCCTAATAGAACAGGAAGCTCACTACTGACATCACAAGTGATGTCAGTAGGGCCGCCCACAAACGGCAGGCATTCCTTCGGGAATGCCTCCATTTGGCCAGCCACCCCCCCTCCCCGCCTACAAAACGGGGCGAGCTGTCGATCAACATCGACAGCCACCCCGTTTGTAGTGATCCCCAGAGCGAGTGAATTTCTCACTCACTCCGGGGCTTGCACATGCACATGTGCAGTGCCCCACCATGAACCCACTTGTGAGCGCATAGCGCCTGCGAGCGGGTCTGAATCAGGCCCCATGCCAAAAAGCACTCCTCCCATAGACTTCAATGGTGGGAATGGGTGAGTTACTCTCGGTCAGAAAAACTCACATTTTTCAGACACTCGCACCCTCTATCTCAACAGCTATTACAATCTTGCATCATACTCAATGCGAATTGATGTGAATCCATAGTCGCACATAAACTCGGACTCTGGCCCTGATTCAGTAGGGATCGCAGATGCTAATATGCACACATTCGGTCGAAGTTTATGCTCTGCGCATGTAACTAGCAATTGCGATTGGAACTGCGATTGCTGAGGCTACGCAGACCCAGACCACAGTTATTGACAGGAAGTGCCATTTGTGGGTGGTCAAGGGGAGGGGGGTCGGGTGAACATAGGCGTGCCAGAGCATTTCAATGACATTGCAGGGGCATGCATAAATTATCTACTGAGTGTCTATAAGCAGCCAAAGCACTGACAGCATGTGTGGCTGGTGTCAATTTCTGAGTAAGTTCAGGCCTTGTGCAAGTATGCATATGGGTCCGATGTTACTCTATGTTACTGTTTGTTTCCCTATGTTGCCCTAGTATATGGTTGTGAGTAAGGGGTAGTGGGCGTCCTTATGTTATGCTGTGATCGCAATGTGAGTGCAAACATTTAAATAGCACCGCTGATATTAGCAACTGCGGTGCATTCATATAAGCAGAATAGCGATCCATTGTGAATCAGGCCCTCTATTACATTTTGCCCAAGATGTCTTAGTCCTCTTGTCTTGTTTTCTTTTTGTACCATGGTCTTATTTGCATGTGTGTTTATTGTTAATAAAGCATATCACTATATTTTGTTCTTGATCTAATTTTTTGATATCTCATTATCAGTCTTAGGGGCCTATTCATCAACACTAAAATAATGTTTTTAAGGAAATTTTCCTTAAATAATGTTATTTTGGTATTCATGTAGCCACTTAGCACAGGAGATATCACAGATATCTCCATGCTAAGTTCCCCTGCGTTAATTTCCACACTCCCCATAGTATGGGGATGTGGAAATTGTGGTATTCATCAAATTCTGAAAATTATCAATTTTTGGAATTTGATGCAGTTACTATTCGCCACTGTGAGGTGGAGAATAGCAGTTGAAACTTACCTGTATCCACGTGTGCAGGTCCCCCGACGAGTCCCTCCAGCGCTCTGCTCCGTCCTCAGGCTCCGGAGGCTGGTCGGACATGTGTGCTCCCCAGCAGAGCACAAGAAAGTTTAGACAAAAAGAGAATTTTTTTTTTTTTTCTAATCTGTCATGTGGTCTGCTGGGAAACCACATGACAGACCAGCAGGACGGAGCCGGAGGCTGCTGCGCGGACAGGTAAGTTGGGGGGGAGGTGAGCGGAGGGGGGAGTGATCGGGGGGTACACAAACTTAACGCATCTGTAGGCAGTGCTGCACATGCGCTGGTTTTACAGATGTAACAGCACTGTTTCCAGATGCGATAAGGTAGTGTAAGCAGGGAAAAGTATCTATTTCCCGAAAAGCTGTCATCGCAAAAATGACAGCTTTTCGGAATAGATACTTATGGAGAGGTGGAATGATGAATTCCACCTATAATTAGCTAGAACTCCATGAGAGTTCTAAAGCCAATTATCTCAAGAGAAATTTTAGGTTTAATGAATAGGCCCCTCAAGGTTTATTGTATTCCTTTAATGTGTTTTTGATGGTTCAATGATTTTACTATCTTAGAAATAATATACTGTACAGTATCGCATGGCTGAAAGTTAAGTCCGCAAAGACTTCAGGTATATTTTTATCATTCTCCAGGCATCTTCTTTGGTTCTCAGCTCCTGTTGTCTGTCATCTCCAGGAACCTGTGTATGAAAGAGGTCAAGTTTTTAGTGAAAAAGAGAGAGAGAGAACCCCTTCTTTTTGTTCCATATTCCCTTTGAGAGTTACATCTATCCAGCACTGCTTTGAAACTTCTTATTGGAGATTACAGTGTTCAGTGTGCATGCAGGCACATGAGTTCTGAGCTTGAAACACTGCAGGTTCCATACACAATGGAATATTGCCTTTCTAGTAGGCACCTGTCAGCTAACAGCGTGATTTGGACACAATCCATAGGCGATTCAGCCATGTAAATCATACTGACAGTAATATCACTTTAAATAAACCTGATTTGATACATCATAGCTGCTGTGTTACTCATACACTAAAGGAAGTTGTAGATATTACTTTGGTTTGAAAGGAGCCCACTGGCAAGTGGTAGCTGGACTACCACTGGCCATTTGGGACCTGCTATTACAGATATGGTCTTATATTCTTTATAAAGAACTTCCAGAACCACTATTAGTATGAAACCCTTTTGTGCCTCAAAAACCACTACTAATTGATATAGAGTAGTGCAGTGGCTCCCAAACTGTGTGCCATGGCACCCTGGGGTGTCACAGGACACTTGCAGGGGTGCCTCAGGTTGGTGGTCCAGCACCAAATCAAATAATTTATGGTCAATATAATGTAAATATGTGCACAAAAAGAAGCACAAACCTGTCCACCACTATATAACCAAACCTAAGGATGACATGTTAGCACAATTTACTTCACTGTTCTACTTCACTACATTTTTTTCTGAATTTCTCAACAACAAACTTTTGGCTTAGGGGTGCCGTGAAAACAATGCTGATGCACTAGGGTGCCATGATTCAAAAAAGTTTGGGAACCACTGGAGTAGTGGTTAAAATAGTGAACTGACAGGCTGTGAGACTGCCCGATGTTTTAAAGTAGAAGTCATTTAAAAGGCAGAATCAACCTAGCTTTGCCTTTTAAATGATTGATACTTTAAAACCCTGAGCAGTCTCACACGGGACTCACAGATGCCTGCGGTCAGCAGGCTATTACATTTACCCTATTGTGTGTAAACAAACATTTTTTTATAATCTTATATATGTATCCCAAGTGACCTAATTCTGCTCTCTCTTATTAAAGCATTATGCTGCATTTCTTACAGCGCAGTTTGTGTCTCTGTTTTTTTTAATTGTACTATTTAGGTGAGTTTCCACATATTCACCATTAAGATACTGTTGCTTACATAAAATTTTGTATATACTATATCAATAATTATATATATATATATATATTTACAATTACAGTATTTATTGTATATTAGAGACAGAAGTTTATGTTGTTTATTAAGTATACTGTATGTCTAGAATTTTTTCATCACTGTTTTAAAACGGTCTGTTTTACAGTATATAAATGCTAATTTGGTCAATATATTTGTTACTTTGCATGGTATGGATTCATGTTCTGTCATTCAACAATACTAAATAACATACATATTATGAAAGCACAAATTTAAAATGTTCTTGCTAAAAGTAACATAGATAGGAATTATCAGTGTAATATGAAATTAGGATATAAAGTTTACATTAGTGCTAGCATTAAATTTTTTTATAAATACAGGAATAGGGTGCTATCCATTGAGAGGCTTCCCAGGTCATGCTGATGATATCTGATACACAGCGAAGTTATACACCTGTCCATAAGACACAGTACAGTACTACATACCTACTGCAGCAGGGTATTTGATTCTATAACATTTGTCTGAGCTCCCAGCTATGACACATTGTACTGCCACTGCTCTTTTGTGCCTTCCTGATCTTAAGGGGATCAATTCCACAGATTTACCTTTGCCCCTCTTACAATTTGGAATAGTTTTCAATCAAGTTATGTAAAATTCTGGTGGATTACACTGTTACCAGATTCCCTGGAAGTTATTGTGGGCAACCAACTCATTTGCTGACGTAATTTAAGGTCTGCAGTTAATATGGACAGGCATTAATCATTTATGTTTGCATTTTGAGCCCTGTCAGGTTCCCCTCCACAATTGCGTTTAGTCACAAGGCAACTCTAAATTTTCTCAGCCTGCGTCTTATTGATACTTTTTAAATAAAAGATATTTGGTGACATTTTAACAACAGACTTTTACACTGTTTAGATGTGTATTATTGCCACTAGTTTAGCTCACAGTCCACTATTGCTCAATACACATTATTCATATATTGCTTTGTTGTAGGCATTCATCTATTTGATATATTGTTTCTTAATTTCCATATAATTGTATTTAACTTTTATTGTCTAATTTGTAATAATAAAAATTATTTTATATTGAATCTGAGTGCGCTCCCAGACCCTTTCCATTCCTTGGCAATTCTCCCAGGGGTTAACCACCCCTTCTGGTGAGCTGTGGCCAGATTCTATTGTCAATCAAACTGACAACTAAAGTGCCTAGTACAGTGGTTCCAAAACTGAGTTGTAATATAAGCTAAGTTAAAGATTTAACTAGAAAATAATACAGGTACATTTCCAACTGTCACAAGTAGAACATACACAAACTCAGCAGCAAAGTTATATGTGATTTTGGGACTCTTGAGGGCCATTTTTTGTAACTTTCTTGGACCCTCAGCAACTACGCCATACCTACTTGGTACTAGTGTCTTAGGTTCAGGGGCTTGCTCACCAGTATGCATTGACATTTCTCTGCCATGGCCCTCTATTGCATCCATTAACTAACTTCCTAATCTCATGGTGCATGCATGATATTATGGGATTTTGACATTTGGATGACATAATTAAACTCCAGCCTATTTAAATGTATCTTTCCGCATTATGTGCTTGATTATAATAAGTGTTCCTTGTAACTTGCTTGTAATACTGGTCTGATTGTGCCTTCTGACTTCATCGCTTGGATCCTTCATCGCTTGTCTGTTGTTCTTCCCATGTTACTAGTCCTACTGTGTACCGACCTCTGGGTTACCTGACAATGTATTCTACTCTCTCTACCATACTCCTGTTTACAGCCATTGGAATCTAGTTTAAAGTCCATTAGGTTCAAATATCTGCACCTTGTCAATCATGTCAAAACATATGGAATTCACTGGAGCAAACTTATAGACTTGTTGTCTTCATCCAGGCTATTCAGTCTTTGCAAGCATAATTCACCATTATGCAGGGACAGATGTATGAGATTCAAGTATCACAGGCTGTGCCATGTCAAGTGCTGGATTTGCAAGTAGCTAATATTCTCCATGCTCTCAATTCTGATCCTGATTCTCTACTTAAATTACCTGCAAGATTTGCTCAATGCTGCCTGATATTCCAAATGTGACCCAGAACCTATTGCACTGATTTGCTAAAGGTGGGATTGATTCATACACTTTTTAAAGGTGAAGTATTAACTTGGACTAAACTTATATTGAAGAACAAATCCTATACTGGACTTGTTAACATTGCTCCTACATGCTTTGAGAAGTAAAATGACTTCAGTTTACAGTAAAATAAAAAAATATTAGTTAGTCTGATTGGGCAATGGTGAAATGTATTGATCACAATATTACTAGAGATATATATTTAATGGAACATTATTAGTAAAGACAACTGTCTCAATGTGTTACTCCTGTCATGCCACAGTCATCTAAAGTTGATAAGGAACTTACTAGTAAAGTGGATGAAGGAGAGACTAAACCCATGCAGAGCAGAAGCACCTTTTATCCTTTGTCAGCACAGGAAAAACAGCAAATACTGGAGATAAATCACTGTCATTACTATTGAAGCTCAACTAATTTTTTGTGAATCCTATTTGCAAGAACAAACTCCAGGACTCAAATTCTGTCACTCAATCATCTAAGTTCTCAGTAGGAGTTTCTTCTTTGCTGGGTTTATTTATATCTACAAGCATATGCCAAGGATGGACCTTTGTTCATTTCTGCACTGATTGACTCTGAATCAATGGGTAAGTTTTTTTTATCATAGTGTAGTGAAATACAGTACATCCAATTTCTCATGGTGTCAAAACACAATATCATGTCCTTAGAAACCATTGATGGGCCCAACACTTCAGGTCCAGTCACTCAGGAAACTGCAGAACTAACCCTTAAAACCATCTAAGGTCAATGAGAAGAGCTATCACAGGATATTGTCAATTCATCAAGATTTCCAATTGTCCTGGGTATACTCTAGTTGATCAAACACAACCCTGCAGTCAATTTGCAAATTAAAGAAGTTATTTTCCAATCAAAGTTCTGTGGCTAGTACTGTTTCTCTGCAACAGTTGGTATTTTCCTAAAATCTATTTGGAATTTTCTGATAATTTTGACAAAAAGCATATTGAAACACTTCAACAGTATACATTTTCCTATCAATTTAATTCCATACATATAAACAGTATATGCACCAGATATACTGTTTCAATTATTGCGGTGGAAGGTAGGACTCCTTTCTTTTGTAGACAGCCCCTAAAAAATTTTGTGAGGTACGTGAGCGCTGATCTAATTAATTTAATTCCATATATACCTGTACCATTTGGTTGGATCTACCAAACACTTGTTTACAGTCACTTTCTATCTGAGCATAAGTTGAAAGTTGTTAGTTAATGCATTGATGATAATCTGGCTTGATGTTTTATTAGACTATCGACATCTCCATCAGGTTCCAATATACTTTTTTGAGAAAAAAGGTGCAGTTCTAAGCTCCTGCATATTGTAGATTAATTTGATAACCATACTTAACTGCTACCCATATATCTTAATTCAACAATCATGCATATCTATTACACATCACTATTGATTATGGAACTTTCTAGAAGATTATGATTTACATGTATTAGGTTTAAGAGGAGCCTACAATTTGCTCTGCATTTGCTCCATAGATGGGTGGAAAACAGCCTTGAAGTCCCTCTAGAGACATTTTGAATATATCATCAATAGTTTGATTTATCAAATGCAGCTTCAACCTTCTAATCCTTTGTCATTGATTTGTTCTGGGAAATTCTTGATAAATGCCCTATCGTTTAACCTGACAATATTTGACTTTACTCCCAGGATCATGCATAACATCAAATTCATATGAAAATAATCTTGGAACAAGTGAGTCAACACAATCTATATGCTACATTGTATAATTGCAGGTTCCATGTGGAGCACATTGAGTTTGCTAAAAATATTTTCTTGTTAAATTTTTTTAATTATGGATACCACCAAGACTCAAGCCATCCAGAACTTGTCTGTTTCCCAGAATATTAAGGAACTGCAATGATTCCTTCATTTTGTAAATGACCACAGAGACATAATTAAGAATTTCTCAAATATTGTTCAGGTTAACTTGAAAGCAATTCTAATCATCTTGTCTGACTCCAAATACCTTCAGTTATCTCAAACTGGCAATTAAAATTGTTTCTATGTTGGATTTTCTATATAATAATCAACCTTTCACCCTAGAAGTCTATGCTGCAACAACAATAGGAGTTGTCTTGTCTCAAAGAAATGGTGGCATTTGCTTACTACATCCATGCACTTACTTTTCTAGACTTTTACTTTCTGCAGAATAGAGTTAAATTTTTTGTGACCATGAACTATTAGCTACTCAAAAGGCAGTAAAAGAATGGTGTCAATTACTCGAGGAGGCTAGGTCACCTTTTACGATTTTTACCAACCATAGGAATTTAGAGTACTTGAAGCCAGCTGTAAAGCCTGATTCTAGACAAGTACTGTATGTTGGGCTCTCTCTTTCAATTTAATGTCATAATAAACTTTATACCTATTTTTTGAAAAGCATATTTAGTTGCCTTATCACATAAAATTTTTATTTCTCCTGACAAATTATTCTAGAGTCATTCTGTGGATCTGCTATATCAAGCTTTTGCAGTCAAATCACCTGTACGGATGAATGGCCATGAAGAATACATTGTAGTGAAGATTCTAGACTCTTGACAGGTTCAAGACCATCTTCAAGTATTAGTAAAGTGGAAATGTTTCAGTTTAGAAGGCCATTCTTGGGAAACTTTGAAATATATGCATGCTCAAAGATCTTTTTACTAGGGATGAGCAGGTTTGGATTTACTCAGTTCTTATCACCACAGTACTGCAAGTTCAGATTAGTTTGGATTTATTTTATTGGCTATCCAAAACACATGATAGCCGACAGCCAATAAAATGCCATTTTGAGAACCGAGTAAATCCGACCCCCGTTCATCTCTACTTTTTACAAAGTTTCTACCAACATTGTCCTGACAAACCAGGTAAACCTATAATGTCACTCTCAGAGGTTCTGCAAACTGTCACAAGCTGAGCTTACAAAAACTTGGTAGCAGAGTCATGTGCATTCAGTAGTCCCAAGGACCATTTTGTGTGACTTTCTTGGACTCTTCATGGCTCTCCCACTGATATGGATTCTGGCAGTTCACCACCACTGCCCGCCAGATCACCTAAAGTTTCCACCAACAAACTAGCTCCCTGGACTTATGGCACATTGCTTCTCCTTGTCTGCTTTTCTGCCTTTGTGATTAGTCCTACCATGTACCGGCATCTTGCTTCCTTTAACATGTATTAACTCTTTACCACAAAATTGTTTCTAGTCATTGGAATCCAATTTATAATCTTGTGGTGCCAACCGCAATTTTAATTACCATTTACTTAAATAGCGCCAATTAATATTATGCAGCTTCCTTGCGGCTGTGCAATACCGTACAACTCTAAATCAGGCCCTAAATTCACTACCACACTAAGGATGGACATTGGAAATCGATGGTTAGAAACCATCAATGTTTCCGTTTCGATGGAAGAACTTTTTCCATCGAATATTGGGAATTTGATGGTTGTCAGCCATCGGATGCAGCTTTCTGATGCCTATCCGATGGCTGGCTGCAGAGGTAAAGCACACACTGCTGCTCTGCATTGCACATGAGCACAGCACAGCATTTATTAAATTTTTAGAGGAGCCTGGGAGCAGCCCAGTATCTCGGAGAGTCCTGGGCACGCCCCCACATTAATGTGAATGGGGGGTGCCATGAGGCTCTGCCCCTTTCACAGTGGATTCCGCCCTGCCACCAGTCATTTAAATAGTTTATACCATGGAATACATTTGATGCGATGGTTAGTTACCATCGCATCGAAAGTTTCAAAGGTGGAAGCCACGCCATTATTTTATGGTGGGCTTCACTGCCCATCTCTATAACACACACACATTTACATTTTATTGTCAAAATATATTTAACCAATTAGTATGTTTTTGAAATGTGTGAGGAAACTAAAGACCTGGAGGAATCCCTCTTAAAGACAGTGAGAACATCCAAACTCCACATAGATGGTGCTTTAGTGGTAATTAAACAAATGACCTCAGGGTTGTGAGGCATTAATAATAACAACTGAGCCTCTATGCTACCAGTAATTGTCATTGTTTCTGAACACACTCTTATACTGGTAATAACTGTGAATGAGCTATCATTACAGTTAACAATAAAGTATAACTTTGAGATCTTTCCTATATTCCTGTAAATTTTCCTCAGATCAGCTGTCTGCCAACAATTTATCTCACTCTATCACTGTTGGAATTGTTTAGTTGAATAATTATGATTCATCAGGATTTCATACTTACAGATTAAATGCACAATTACATTATGGCCATTCCATTACTTGTGTATTTTGCAATATAAGATGTAAATTATATATCAATTTTGTTTATAAGTTTTTATATCTCACAATTATTTGTTCATGTACATTTATTTGGCATATGTGTACATTACTACTGCTACTACCCTTCCACCATGACTTTTTAGCAGTGCACAAAAAGAACAAATTAGTCTTAGCAAAGAGTCACATCCCCCATGCAAACCCTAAAACTTCTGAAGTTAAAATAGAATAGTTCTTATCTTGAAAGCATTGCTGTGTTGGACTACAGTATATTGAAATATAAATTTATTCTGTGCAACTATGTTCTGTTATGCACAACAATTTTATTTGCTTGTATGGTATGTACAACTACGGTATGTCACACAGTGTTATGTTAGCTTATTTTGAGAAATTTATGTAATATTTTTAATATAGCAATTAGAGTTTGACAGGTCATTATAAAAAGTTAATGCAATGTACGTACATTTTAAAAAGATTTTTTTTTTTCTAACAGTCACAGTAAACATTCCAGTAATGGATAATATCTGTAGAAATACACACACTGTTTTGGATGCTCCACCTCATCCTTCTTTGGATCTCCAACCACCACTGCTCCATGTATCTTTGCTCTACTCCTCTGGCTGTTTTGAGGCTACCTCCTCCTGCTGCTCCAGCTCCCAGTTTCCACAGCTTCTACTCTTGTGCCAGCCTTTCACTCTATAAATATTGCTTTATATTTGTCTTGATACTTGATGATCATACATCTCCTTGCTGAAATATTGCAGTCCTTATTTTTTTCATAAATAAAAAATTTATAATAATTGAGTTGAAAGATGTGTCATGAGATTCTGAGGTTCATTTCCCATAGGGTTTTTGTTATTTTTAGTTATTCTCCCTGTTAGAGTGTATCCAGCCAAGCCTGTCTAAGCCTTGAGCAGGTTAATGCTTTTGTAAATGGGTGAAGTCAGTTTTAATATTATGCTCCTTTTTTTACTTTGTTGTTTGACTGTAGTAAGTGTGGGCCTATTCATCATCAATAATGGGCCCATTGCACATGCGGGAATATTAGTTTCCATCTGTTTTATGTACCAGACTCATTCATTATTAAGTGGCAGATTGCCAGTGCCCTACAACTTCCTATGGGAATGTGGGCCTGATTCAGAGCCGGACACTATTTGCGCTCGCTCGTTCAGAAAAAGGGGCAGGCTATTTAAATTGAGCGCTCGCTCTTTGCGGTCTGTTGACGCCTCTATGTCTGATTGAGCGAACGAAACATGTGCTCGCTATTTTGTAAAGTCGCCCCCGGGCCGCTCGCATCCTACGTCATCTCCGCTATTTATTTGATTAATCGAGTACATCGAAAGGCATCTGAACTGCTCGCAGTGCTTGTGGTTGGATTTTCCTACCGCAATCATGCGAACAGTTCAGGCTAAGAAACAACCAAGTGACGTGGTCGATGACGCTGCTTTGTTAATTATGCACACCCTTAAAACGCCCCGTTTTGACCATTTGGCACGCCTGCGTTCGGATCTCCACTCCCCGTTTTCAAGCACCTTCCCCTGTTACCACCCACAAACGCCTCATCCTGTCACTCAAATTAGCAGGCACTCGCTATTTTGTGAGCACTCGATTTCCGACCGCAATGACTGGTTGGCGCATGCGCATTATGACCCATACGCATGCGCAGTTGTGCGAACATTGCTCGGAGCAAACGAGCGGCTCTGAATCAGGCCCTGAGTTCCAAGGCAGCGAAGAGGGATTTCAGTAGACTCCCCAGTTTCCTTCTCACATTGTGACCTTTGACAGTGTGCAGGTATGAGCAGTCGAAAAGATAGTCTTCAATAAATTAACACTACTAATTTTATAGCAATGTTACTGTTTGCAGGGACAGCTGCTTTATGGAGAAGTTGTCCCCACACCAGAGCAATATAAAATTGCCCCGGGATAAAAAAGATCCACCATAGCAAATCATAGTGAGCTAAATACTTAATTGCACAATGAAGTCTAGGCCCCATAGTAAACATTTATTATAATTTTATACCTTATCTAAACATTAATATTCTCTATATAAATTTCTATTTTATGGTGTCTGATTGTAGAGGGGGATTGTGGTGATGGTTTGCTGAATTCATTTATTACATTCAGTATTTCTAATGACGCTCATTTAAACCTGGTCATCTTCTTGGACGCTGCCACCTAAATCTGGATGTCATTGAATCCTACTATGAACTAAGCTACAATTCTATTAATATTGGACTGTGTATTCTCCATCTGAACCTGAATTGCAAATAGACACAGCATATGGATACCTAGTGGATCACATCTACAGGCTATCTTTTCTGCAATTTACTGCTAGAAAGATCGGGGTTTAAACATCTATCCACCAAATTTCGGTAATACCATGTTGCTTATTGTTTCAATGACTACTTGTTGGAGATTTAGGGGGAGATTTAATAAAGCTTGGAGAGAGATAAAATTGGAGATAAATAGCACCAACCAATCAGCTCCTAACTGTCACTTTACAGGCTAGTGTTTGAAAAAATGACAGTTAGGAGCTGATTGGTGCTATTTATCTCCAATTTTATCTCTCTCCAAGCTTTATTAATTCTCCCCCTAATACCTAAATTAAGAATTTCCTGTCTCTAAATGTGTCTTTTTTGTAGTTTGTACAAGACATATGATATTGTTTTTTCTCCCTTTTTAATTTGTTTTAATAAACGTGATACTCTTCATTTTTTATCTTATCCGTTCAACTATTTATTAAGTATAATAATACATCGCCTGTTGTTTTGTAACATTTGCTATCAGCTTTTATTGAGGCTGACAACCCCTTTCAAGCTGCTATTGACATCATGTTGGGTACTTTCTACTCTTTGCACTGTATATCAGTTACATAAATATACCTGCCATTGCACATTATTTACAAGCCACCATTTATTTACAATCTAAAGAGGACAAGGATCTCTCTTTTTAAGTAATAAGCACTTTCACTCTTACCTTTTGAAGTGGTCATAGACAAAAATAAAAAGGACCTCCCTTCACCAGACAGGTAATCACATGTTTTCTCATGCTGACCATTTTTGATTGGCTGCTCAGTACTCACTGACTGGCATAAGACAAAAGGGGGGATCATAGAAGGAAGGACTCTGGAGAGAGGAATGTTATAAATAATAATATAGGGAAAGGAAAAAGCAAGAGGGGTGGGGATGTATGCAGCAATTCTTTGATTGCATACTTGGCAATCTTGCAGAGGTCCTCAGGGAGCTCTTCATGGAAGCTCAATGAATGCATCACAAATCACAAGACCACCCATTAGTTATGCCATTCTCACCATTTAGAAAATAAAGGGGAGGAAGTTATTTCCCTCCTGTGTTTATACTAACTATATATATATATATATATATATATATATATATTATATATACTGTGTATATATACTGTGTATATATATATATATATATATATATATATATTAATCCAAATGAACAAAAACATCACTCCAAGAGCTTGAGAAATGATGCAAAAATAAGTGTATTTCAATCAATGTTTCATCTGGACACACTTCAGTACAGGTAAAAACATAGGTGTACACTTACCTGCTCTAAATACCCCACACCACACATTGTTAATCGCCATCATCCTCCAGCACTCCCCAGACCGGGTATCCGCAGGTGATGCACTTCCGGGTCCCCGGAGACCCGCTCTGCCTAGCAACCATGAGGCTTGCGTTCCACCACAGGAGAGGCATCCAACATCACCTCCCAGCCTACCAGCACTGCAGGAGGAGAGAGGACAGCACAAAAAATAAAAGATTAGACATAAAAAGAAACTGTAGTTCAATACATTACACTACAGTATTATCCACTTGCTATAAAACCAGTACTAACCATATCACCCATAGCATAGAAACATTACACATTAAACCACATATAGCATGATTACAATAATAATACAAAAGTGATACATTACAATCCATAATGGTCCAGCATCTAAACCAGGGTATAACAATTAAGACTTCATAATCCATAGTATTAATGCATCCATTGTAGTACAACAAAAGGTGCTATTGTATATAAACCAGACCCTAAATCACAATTTATAAAAGGAAAACAGATATTACAATAGATTATTCCAATTAATCTTATCATTAAGACCCTTTGGGACAATGGAATCCAATCTGAAAATCCATCTTGCCTCTGTCAAAAGAATCACTTTAGCTCTATCCCCATCTCTTTGTGATTCTGGTATGCTGTCGATCACCATATATTTCAATGTAGAGAGAGCATGTCCCTTCTGTTTAAACTGCCATGCAACTGGCTGATCAATGGAGGAACGGTGCATCGCCATGCGTTCTTTGAACATGCGTGTCATTTAACCAACATAATTCAAGCCGCATGGACAAGAAATCAAATAAACTACATATTTAGAGGAACAAGTAAGAACATATTTGATGTAATATTTCTTACCCATATACGGCTGATATCTTGTCCATGCGGCTTGAATTATGTTGGTCAACGACATGCATGTTCAAAGAACGCATGGCGATGCACCGTTCCTCCATCAGAGCAGCACTAATGGGTAAGGAATCGGATCAACCTGTACCCAGGCACTTTAAGGATGCCTGTCACCCATTTGCAAGTTTGCGATATAAAATCAAAGACCATGTTCCAGTATCACCCAGGGGCGGTGATCGGGCAAAAAGGTTGCTGCAGATTGAGGCGAGATGGATTCACCTCTTGGATACTATTAATCCAAGAGGATTAAATGACAAAATTTCTTGGAATACTCTTATGTAATTCTACATTGTTTTCGCGGGACGCTCTGACAGAGCACTCGCTCTGAATCAGGGCTTCTTTTTTTTTTTTTTATGGAGCGGCCTCCCACCCATAGCTAATGTGAGTGGCCAGGATGATGGTCGCGATGGTCAAGAGCATCGCGACCATCGGGCTTGCGACGAGACCCTTGTGGTAGGATCTCGTGCCCGCAAGCCCCAGAGAGCTTTCGGCTCACACAAAGCCAAAAGCTCTCCCACTGACATCACTTGTGATGTCAGTGGGGCCACCCCCAAATGGTAGGCATTCTCATGGGAACGCCTCAGTCTGGGCAGCCAGACCCCCTGGCCCACCCACCAAAAGGGGGCGTGCTGTCACTCAACATCGACAGCACGCCCCCTTTGGTGCGAGACCCAGAGCAACGGATTGCCCGTCACTATCCAGGTCTCACACATGCGCATGACAGAGCCGGCTCTGTCGTGCGCATGTGCTCTGGGCCACCATTGACCCGGTTGCGAGTGCTCAGTGCTTGCGAACGGGTCTGAATCAGGCCCTATGTTATAACTAATAGTTGTCAGCATATATTTCCCTTTTGCTAATACTTTAAGTTGAAGCAGCCAGTTCTCCTCTATATATTTACCAATTTTCTGTACATAGTCTATTTTCCTATTTTATTTTACACATCTATTTATGTGATATTTCTATAGGTAATGATTCACGCATTTTCATTCACTGTTTATATATATATTTATAGTGTTTATCACATATGCGGTACTATTACTATACTGCTCAATACACTGTTTAATCTTTGTACACTTCTCTCTCAAGCAGGGTGCCACACTGGATGTTCTGGCTCATGTCTTTTGACTTTCTTCTCTTCTGTAGTCCTGGCGTCTATGGGTTTCCTTAGTTACCCCTGTTCAAGTCACGCGGTTCAGCACGACATCCTGTGACGTCACACATCCTGTGACACCCTTCTCGATGAGGACCGGAGGACGCACATTGGTTCACCTTGTTTGCATATGTCTATTTAAGGTAAGCACTTTATGTTTGTATTATTTTATTCCCTGATGACAAGGCCTTAAAGGCCTTGAAACGTTGGCAATAAAACAACTGTTTTTCTATTTACAAAGTCTGTGGAGTGCCGCTTATTCATGATTTATATGGACACTGGTATGCTGCATCAATTTCAAAGAAGGCACCCCGGCACTACCTTTATTGGAACTGTGAGTGCCCCTCTACATATTGCATACAATTTGGGCTACTGTTGTAGTCCTAAAGTGTGGAGGCACCCGGTCAAGATATTCATTCAAGTGAACTCAGGAGTGTATTCTCTTCTTATATTTATTTATTTATGCACTTTGCACTTTAACACTTGCTTTGCACAGTATTTTTTGTTGCACTACCACTTCGTCACATTTCAGTGTTGTGGGATATTTACCATTCACTATACATCATGGATTCTATGTCATTTGTGAACTTGGAGTTACCCAAAGGAGAGACTTTAAGTTTCACGACGCATAGATTACAGCCATTTTGTTTAACAACACTGAAGATCTTCAAGCAGAAGCTTCCAATGTCGAGGACATTTACCATCAACTACTGTAGATGAAAACACAAGAAGTGGATTATCTGCTTCATGGTAGTACCCTATCAGACTATTTTCACTCCAAAATGATCCCTAGGGGCTTTAGGGTAAAAAATTGCCCAACCATTGGAAGAAATAGTGCAGAATTCTGCCGTTGCTGGATAGCGATTTTAAACAAATGTAGCCTAGATGTTATGATTTTAGTTGTGGAAGAAGCTGGTAGGGAACTTAACTTAACTAGATCCAAGATTTAATTTTTTTCTCAACAACATAATGATATCTTACATGATCCCACTTACCAACATTTGTGGAACTGCCTTACAACACAATGCGATCAATATAAAAAAGTCCTGAATAAATACAAGAAAAATAAGTTACACACAGTCACTACTGACTATGAGGAATATCATGTCTATAGATGGCTCAGTGGAACAGACCCAGGACAGAACACACAGAAAAGAACCCAACGCCAAACTTGGTGCAACAGGAAATATCGGGGCCTCAGAGATATCCCCTCATCTAACAGCGACAGCGATTATCACATTCAGGAGTCAGATGAACCTTCAACTCCCAGGTTGGTCCATTTAGGCCCTGCGCTACACAGGAGCACAGACGTCCCTCCCTCAGGCCTACCCGCCATGGTGGACAAAATAAAAGGAACCACCAGAGCCCAAAAGAAAAAAGTGTAATATATAATTTATCCTCCAGGGTGTTTTCTTAAGTGGAATTCAGAGTATTAAATCGCGGCCTTTCATTCATACCCACCAATAAACACAGGGAGTTCGATTGAAAAATTGAGAACCATCGTTTTGCACGTTCTCTGAGATTAGAGTTCTTTCAACATAAAGAAACGACTACACAAATTGAAGACACAAACACTTTTTTTTGTAAAAATCTTTCTAAGTTTGACCATCCTTCACATAATCCTTCTATTAAGACTTTCTCTCTCTTAATGGATGATTCTGTCTATAGGTACAATTCAGCTCAACCTAAAATTTATCACAACATGTCCCCTATGGAACAAAAAGCTTTAAAATCTTTGTCCCAATATACTGACATAATCATCCATCCTGTGGATAAAGGTGATGGAATCGTCATCCAAAACATCAAAGCTTATAATGCTGAATTGGATTTACAACTACAGTATGCTGGTACATATTTAAAACTAGCCAAAGATCCTACATCCACATTTCAAAAAGAATTGGAGACTATACTACAGAAGGCGGTACAGGACGGCCATTTACCTTTGAATTTGGTGAAACAACTGACACAATCATCTCCCCGGATTCCAGTGATTACATGATCCCAAAGAACCATAAAAACCTTGAATGGCCACCGGGTAGGCCAACTATTTCTGCCAATGACTCTTTGTACCAACCGATTGCGCAATTTTTGGATATGCTTATCCAACCTTATGTAGTAAAGCAACCTACTTACTTAAAAACACCACTACATTATTGAATTTAATCAAGAATTTGGCCGATTACCGGATGATGTCATTCTATGTACTTTTGATGTCCACAGTTTATATACTGTCATACCACATTAGGAAGGTTTGAACACTGTGGCATCTTTCTTGCATGACTGTTCTTTCAACAAACTGGACATGGGTTTATTCTTAAATTTGTTGGAACTCACACTTAAGAGAAATTATTTTTTACACAATGGAGCATATTACCTGCAAACTAGCGGATGCTCCATAGGTTCTAATATGTCACCGGCATTCGCCAATATCTATATGTTTGCACAAGAATAGCACTTCTTTTTCTCAGACCCAGAAATATCGCAAGACATTTTACTGTATACGAGATATATAGACGATTTACTGTTGATTTGGAAAGAGGGAAAAGATAAATTGACAGCTATTATTGATAAGATTAATGCATTACCCTCTGCCATAAAATTTACATATCTATGTAGCGATGTGAATGTGCACTTCCTAGATGTTAATCTTACTATAAAACATGACTATATTGAGACTTCAGTTTACACTAAAGATACCGATAGGAATACTCTTTTGGTATCTAGTATTTTTCACCCACCCTCCCTCAAAAATGGCTTGGCTAAGTCACAAATGATCCAAGTAGCCCGCATCACGAGTGATTCCAGCAAAGTGGAATCTGAGATAGATAAAATCATTTTTAAATTCAGAGAAAGAGGCTATGACCTCATTCCACTCTTCAAACAGAAGGCTGAAGTTTTAAGAATACCCAGGGAACATTTGTTAAATTCCAGCGTTAAACAGAATTTACAGTCACGTATCCCCTTTGTATCAGAATACACCTTAGCAAGTCCGGTCATTTCCAGAGCCACCAAATCCCTATGGCTCATAGTTGTCACTGATCCAGACTTACCCAAATTCAGTAACTGTAAACCACTTATCAGTTATAAAAGAGGTTGGAACCTACAGGATATCCTAGTAAAAACAGATATCACCCCTTTTTTTCTTTGCAATAATGACACCATATATAAAAAACCTGGGTGCTACAAGTGTGCCTCCTGCGTCACCTGTAGTTATCTTGAAGTGGGATCCACTTTTAATCATCCGCATACGGGTAAGAAATATTACATCAAATATGTTCTTACTTGTTCCTCTAAATATGTAGTTTATTTGATTTCTTGTCCATGCGGCTTGAATTATGTTGGTCAAACGACATGCATGTTCAAACGCATGGCGATGCACCGTTCCTCCATCAGAGCAGCACTAATGGGTAAGGAATCGGATCAACCTGTAGCCAGGCACTTTAAGGATGCCCATCATCCACTTGCAAGTTTGCGATATAAAATCATAGACCATGTTCCAGTATCACCAAGGGGCGGTGATCGGGCAAATAGGTTGCTGCAGATTGAGGCGAGATGGATTGACCTCTCGGATACTAACAAACCAAAAGGATTTAATGACAAAATTTCTTGGAATACTGTTATGTAATTCTACATTGTTTTCATATTTATGACCTATGTTATAACTAATAGTTGTCAGCATATATTTCCCTTTTGCTAATACTTTAAGTAGAAGCCGCCAGTTCTATTCTATATATTTACCCATGTTCTGTACATAGTCTATTTTCTTTTTTTATTTTATACATCTATTTATGTGCTATTTTTTATAGGTAATGATTCACGCATTTTCATTCACTGTTTATATATATATTTATACTGTTTATCACATATGCGGTACTATTACTGTACTGCTCGATACACTGCTTAATCTTTGTACTCTCCTCTCCCCTCTCCTGCAGGGTGCCGCGCTGGATGTTCCGGCTCATGTCTTTTGACCTTCTTCTCTTTCTGTAGTCCTGGCATCTATGGGTTTCCTTAGTTAACCCTGTTCACGTCGCACGGTTCAGCGCGACGTCCCGTGACGTCACACTTCCCGCAACACCCTTCTTGATGAGGACCGGAGGATGCACATTGGTTCACCTTGTTTGCATATGTCTATTTAAGGTAAGCACTTTATGTTTGTATTCTTTTATACCCTGATGACACGGCCTTAAAGGCCATGTAATGTTGGCAATAAAACAACTGTTTTTCTATTTACAAAGTCCATGGAGTGCCGATTGTCCATGATTTATATGGGCACTGCTATGCTATATATATATATATATATATATATACATACACACAATAGAATAGGCGGCACTCCGGTCAATAAATGGCTCCACACACGGCAGTAGTTTTCAACGTTTCGAGGGTACTTTATTCCCTCGTCATCAGGATAAAAACTTTTTTATCCTGATGACGAGGGAATAATGTACCCTCGAAACATTGAAAACTACTGCCATGTGTGGAGCCATTTATTTACCGGAGTGCCGCCTATTCTATTGTATATTGTGTACCCGTGCTACCAGGTTACTTTGGAAGTCACCTGGCGCTGTATCACAGGATTGAGGGAGTGCTGCCCATTCTTGGAATTTATATATATATATATATATATATATATACCCCCTCCCCACAGCTGCCTTTGCATTGGCTGATCGCCCGTACACACAGCATGATGGACAGATATATCTGCCATTGTCTGTGCAGCCGAGTTGATATGTGTGAATGAATCACTTAATCAGCAGCTTACCTCCTGCAGGCTCAGTGTAGGTTCATGGGGGCGGATCTTCGGACCCCCCAGGGGGGGTTGTAGTGCCCGGGGGCAGAGCTTCAGATGGCCCGCAAGTAGACTGGTTGCGGGTGGGCTAAAAAAATAGGGTGCAATGCTGAGGACGGTCCAGTGGTTAATGTGCTGGGCTTCAGAAAGCTGTCGGTGGCGACAGGAAAACATTTATTTTCCGGTCAAAACTACTGAACTCACTGCAGTGGACCCTGTGGGCCTATTTCAATGGGTGGCCTGGAGCTGCAGCTCCACCCGCCCCATTGTTAATCCGGCCCTGGCTCCAACAATACTCTCCTGTCATAAACCCTTGCTAAGAATTTTATAATAAGCCCATCTAAACAAGCAGGGATATTATTTGAATGCCAGTAATTTTGGGACTATATATATATATATATATATAGTAGGGATGTGCAGGCTCGGATAGGTTCGAGTTTGCACGCCGAGTCCGGATTTTTCCCTCCAAAAAAATGGAACTCAGAAAGAGGCTAAACGTCATCTTGCATGGACAAACATCATCATTCCTGGACTTTTGTCATATATATATATTTATATGACTCGTCAGGCAGGCAATTACAAATGTCTGGGTTGTGTTACCTGTAGCTTTTTGGAGACAGGTAATATACGTTTTTTCATCTGAGATTAGGCAAAAAGTTCCTGATTAAATTCCCTTTGACTTGCTCCAGTCGTTATGTAGTCTATTACATCAGGTGCCTGTGTGGTATGTTTTATGTTGGAAAGACATCCAGACAAATGAAAGAAAGAATGGCCCTCCAATGCTCCATCGCAGGGCGGCAATTGATGGTAGAGGTTCTGATCAACCGGTGGCCAAACACTTTAAAGACTTCCATCATAGTGTTTTGACCATTAAATATAAAATGATAGACTGGGTTCCTCCCCACCAGTGAGGTGGAGACCAGGATTGTATGCTTCTTCAGAAAGAAGCCTATTGGATTCATACATTGCAAATTGTGTATCCAGGGGGACTGAACGAGATGTTTTTGCTAAATTGCTTTCTGTAACATTATTACACTGCCAATATCTGACCATGATTGCTTGGCGGTCTTTTTAGCCACTATTTTGTTTATGTTTACTTCAGTCTTTCTTTTAATATGTTTGGTGTTACCTCTCCTTACAACAGCCTACAGGGTTCTGGTCCTATTAATGCTTTATTGATTTGTGGTTAAAGGTGATAATTCTATTAGTTATTGATATATGATTGGCACTAAGTGTCATGTCTGCCCTATATAGTAGATTGTATGTGTTATGTGCTGTTAGTTCTTTTACTTCAGACAGTGTTCGCCCCTATGCTTTTGCTTATTTCTGTATCGAGATCTTCATTATTGTGTATGTTTCCTCATTTAGTTTCCTCAGTGATGGCTGATGTCATCACCACGCCCCCTCATGAGTCACTGACCGCCTGCTTGGTGTATGCCCATGACATCATCAGGACTCAGATGGTCAGTGTGGAACAAGCACCTGGGTGTCACAGACTTTGTTATGTATGTATATTTGTTATTTGTGTCTTTGTCTTTGATTTAGTCTTGATAAAAGAGCGTGCAAGCTCTGAAACTTTGACTTACACCTGAGAGTTGGTCCTTTTTTTGCTGTCAAGCCCCAGAGTGCCGTCCATCACCAACATTGTTTATATATATATATATATATATATATATATATATATATATACATATAAATATATATATATATAAAATCAGTTTTATGAAAGCTTGTATCAATGAGTAGATTTAACATTCTTCCTTTGATGTTTTATTGATTATTCAATTTTTAGTGCTGTTAATAAGAATGCAAGAATGCAAGTGCCACATCATCACAGGTGCAGAGGAGTAGCATGTTGCCAGGGTGCCCGGAGCACGTGCATGCTATGGCGCCCCCTCCTAGGTGTTCCAGGGAGCAGGTGTTTCCAGCATATGGGGTTAAATTAAAGGGATGTAAAAATAAACATTAGGAGAGGTATTGAAATGATATATTCCAAACTACTAAAATAAATCCATTAATAAAATAACAATAAAATAATGGTGGTTTCTCTGCAATGGGGAACCTCTAATTGGTCTCCCCCCTAACCAGTGATCGCGCTAAGCGTAAAAAATGTGGGTCCCAGGGTAGGCGGTAGTTAGCAGTTGGGGTAGAGCTGGGGGTAAAGGCAGGGAGAAGTTGGGGTAGACCTGGGGCTAGAGGGGAGTAGGGGCAGGCAGAGCTGGGGGTAGGGTGGGGTAAGTGCAGACAGTAATTGTGACAGGGCTGTGGGCAAGGAGGAAGATAGAAGCAGGTAGTGCTGGGGTTAGGAAGGGGGCAATGGTAGAAGCTGGGGCAAGGAAGGGGATAGGGGGGACAGTACTAAGGTTAGGGAGTGGGTAAGGGTAGATAGCAGCTGGGGCAATACTGGGGTCAAGGAGGAGGTTAGGGGCAGGAAGTGCAGGGGGTAAGGTGGGGGCACACACAGTTAACAGTCAGGGTAAATGGGTGGCATCCCTTAAAATCTGTTTTTTAAACTACTGGCTTAATTCTTCTATTGGTACTTAGATAAACACACTAGTTGCACTGTATTTACTGCCTCCATTAGGGGCAAAAGCAGGATATCTAGCAATTGCTGTAATACCTGTTCTATTGGATATGGGGGGAGTTAATGTTCATGGGGATTTATTGCAACTGGGAGGGAAGAGAGAGAGAAAATTATAAAAAAAAAGTTGGTAGCAGACACACAAATATGGGGGGGTGAGGTGGGATAGGGAAAAAGTGTACTCTCACCTAAGTTGTAGTGTGAGTGGGATCTATGCTGTGTGATCTTCAGGTGGCCATGAATCAGGGGTCTCTTTTAGAAGGCGAAGTCTCCACTGCAGATGTAAGGGACATCATGACATAATGGGGGCTGCTGCTGTACCAGAAAACCCTCGGAGAGGTCAGTTACTGGCCTCCAGTCTATACTGCATGATCTGGATGTTCCCCACCAAACCCCGTCAGAGGGCTCCGGATCAGTGATGCTGGCCTGTCTGTGGCCATTTACTCTGGCATCCACCGCCGGCACAGCTCTTGCTGATGAGGTTATGGTGGGTTACAGGGCTCCCGCTAGGTCCCTGCAGCTATGCATGTCCGGCGGCACGGCTCCTCTTCATAGCATGCGTGATGTGATGTCCTGACATCACGTTCGCATCTTACATCAAGCAAGCAGTTTGCAGAGCAGAGCTCAAGGAGGCGGAGCTGCTCAGCCTCCGAGCATGCTGCTGCAGCTGCTCTTCTCTGTGTCACTGTCAGGTGTATCCAGCTGCCAGTAGCAACAGTAGAAATAGCCACCCGCAGTAGCTTTTTGTGCTTGCGGCGCCTTCTGACAATTTCGATGCCTGGAGCATGCACTTCACTGGAACCTCCCTCCCTATGCCCCTGCACAGGTAGATGGACTTTGTGATTTGTAATTGTTATGTGACACATCACAGGGCAATATAGGAACTCATAGCATGTGCAGTGACTGAAATGCAGTAACTGTGGGTTGGGGTTATAAAAGCCATGACAGTATAGTAAGAGTAAGGAGTATTCCTACTTTAACACATCTGGAAGTAGCAGATGTTTTTTGTGATTGCTCCTTTGCAAATTTGTGCATATTAATCTGCAAACATCTGTGCCCCAATAGATATCTTGAGCCAACATCATGGACATCAGGCACACACAGTCCAATATTAAACATGTGCTATTGAATTACAATTTTGCTCATTAGAGATTAACTCCGATGATGCAATTTATTTCTCTGACTAAAGAGTTAGTGCAAGCTTTTGCTGGCCTAGCACAACCATTGATTCTTCAGACACAACAAAAATGTTGCTCATTTCTGATTTACTTAATGAAATAGGAAAAAAGCAGTGCCCGGGTGCTCTACTAAATGCAAAATTAATATGAAAGTTTATCTGCCAGAAACAGCTTAGAAAAGAGCAATTTGTCAAGCCCACAAAAATAGATGTTGTGCTAGCATTTACCAAGGTAAAGTATTAATATCAGATTACCTACTGTATGTAATGTATATAAGTGTATGTACATGTTAAACCTTATGTATAAACTAGAGATGAGTGGGTTCGGTTTCCAGAGATCCGAACCCACCCAAATTTAGCAGAACTGAGTTGGATCCAAACAGGCTCGGAGTTTCCCGCCTGACTCGAATCTCGAAACCGAGCAAAACGATAGAGTCTGAAATCTCGCGGTTCGTGAGCTTTCGTCTCTATGATCAATGTAGTATATAAGGGACCACGCGACGGATGCCATTTCACTCTGATTGTGGAGACTGAACATGGAGGGTGGGTAGTGTAGGGCTTGGAGAGGTGCTGGTGCTGTCTGCTGTGTCCTGGGCCTGGTGACTGCTGATCCATTCTGGGCTGGTGCCTGTGACAGCTGTCACTGTGCTGTCTGCTGTGTCCACCTGGGCTGATGCTGATCCATCAGGGCTGTCTGTGCTGTCTGCTGTGTCCTGGGCTGGTGTTTTTCATGTCTGCCGTGTCCATCTGGGCTGGTGCAGATTCAGAACTGCAGATACATCTGGGCAGGTGTGTTTCCATCTGGGCCCAAGTTCTGGACTAAAAAAATATATATATATAGTCAAAAAAACAAATCAAACAAAGTGTCTTTTATATTTTTCTGTGTGTATGTGTATTTGCGTGCGTGTTAGGCTTAACTGCAGTACCGCACAAGATCCAGCCAGCAATGCAAGTTGCAAGCTAGTGCTGCCCAACTCCAGTCATGATTAATCTGTGCCCTGGGCCCAAGTTCTGGAGCATAAAAAAAATTAAAATCAATTGTCTTTTTTTCTAATAATTGTCTGTGTGTCTGTGCGTTTTAGGATTAGCCGCACAAGATCTATCAAGTCGGCAACGCAAACTAGTGCTGCCTGACTCCAGTCATGATCAATCTGCGCTCTGGGCCCATGTTCAGGAGCATTAAAAAAATTTAAATAAATTGTCTTTTTTTTTATCTTTAACTTTAACTGTCTGTGGGGCCTATTCATCAACACTAAAATAACGTTTTTAAGGACATTTTCCTTAAATAACGTTATTTTGCTATTCATGAACAGACTTAACACAGGAGATATCACAGATATCTCCTTGCTAAGTTCCCCTTCGTTAATTTCCACACTCCCCATACATTAGTATGGGGATGTGGAAATTGTGGTATTCATCAAATTCCGAAAATTATAAATTTTCGGAATTTGATGCAGTTACTATTCGCCACTGTGAGGTGGCGAATAGCAGAATCCACTTACCTGTATCAGCGTGTGCAGGTCCCCCGACGAGTCCCTCCGGCGCTCTGCTCCGTCCTCAGGCTCCGGAGGCTGGTCTGTCATGTGTGCTCCCCAGCAGAGCACAAGAAAGTTTTGAAAAAGAAAAAATTTTTTTTTTTTTCCTAATCTGTCATGTGGTCTGCTGGGAAACCACATGACAGACCAGCAGGACAGAGCCGGAGGCTGCTGCGCGGACAGGTAAGTCGGGGAGGGGTGAGCGGAGGGGGTGGGGGGGGTCGTGGGGGTACGAAACTTAACGCATCTGTAGGCAGTGCTGCGCATGCGCTGGTTTTACAGATGTAACAGCACATGCACAGCACTGTTTCCAGATGCGATATGGTAGTGTAGGCAGGGAAAAGTATCTATTTCCCGAAAAGCTGTCATCGCAAAAATGACAGCTTTTTCGGAATAGATACTTATGGAGAGGTGGAATGATGAATTCCACCTATAATTAGCTAGAACTCCATGAGAGTTCTAAAGCTAATTATCTCCATTGAATTTTTAGGTTTAATGAATAGGCCCCTGTGTGTTAGTGTATCCAGCCAGCAACGCAACTTGCAACCTAGTGCTGCCCGACTCCAGTCGTGATTAATCTGTGCTCTGGTCCAAAGTTCTGGAGCTGAAAAAATAATGATATATTTTCTTTTTTTTGTCAAATTTTTATTGTGTGCATGTCAGTCACACCTGGCTGTCACTGTCATTGGCGTAGGTGCACAGGGGTGAAAAATAAATTGCTTCCCAATCTAATCGTGTGGTTCCAAAGCACAAAAAGTGATTTTATTTTAAAAAAGTAACACAATAGAAGTTTAACAATTTAGAGTAAAAAGCATAAAATATACAATAAGTACAGCCGATACATACGCATGCACACTGGATCCAGTATACAGTCATTCAGTCCTGAAGCCTGTGGTCACAAAATGGAGATGACTGAACACTGGACTCAGTACACAGGTATATATATACAATTCAGTTTATATTGGAAACAAAGGACACAGTTGGCAGGTTTTTATTGGTACCAGCTTCAAACCAGTCTGGTCTTTGGTCAGTTCATACGGTGTCATCAGGGGTATGGGTCAGTTCTCCAACAGTCTCTATTGTGCATTTTCCCACCAAAGAACAAGTTTAAACTGACTACAACACTACATACAGGAAATTGCATTCTAATCAGTAACTCCCCATCATCCATAACTAGTGTACGCACGGTGCGATCTCTTTGCCGATAGAAACGGATGTCTGCAAATAAACAGGGATTTAGAATGATACCAAACATGACATGTCCACTGTATTCTGAACCTTAGATCTCTTATAAATACATCTTACATCGTCATTATTAATAATTATAAATAACTCTGGTTATTAACTATAATGTGTGGGAACCATTTCATAAGTGCATGTGTGTGGGTGCGTATATGTGTGTGCGTTCGCATGTAATTGTGTTAAAAACACACCAGCATGCAGTAGCGTGCCAGTCACATGCTATTAGACAAGGGACGATAGTGTTGACCGATAATAATTGTAAATAAACAATCCCATCCAATTATCTGACTGTGACATAGCTTATAAAGTTATATGCTCTAAAAAACTGAAGCCTATATTTATTTACAAACCAATATAGAGTAGACATCCTAAATTCTAAACTGTTCTATTCAAAAACGTAAGCAAAAGTCTGGAGAGGCCTCAGAGAACATGAAAAAAGATGCTCTAGGTGCTGAACTTCAAGGGATTTCTCCATCATGTTCTGCAGTGTGGAAAGGTTTCATTAACATGTTTTCTAGAAAGCTGTTCAAAGTTACAGCCCTCAAAGTGGCTATAACACCCACCTTTGCCAGAAATTACCAAATATTATTACAAGCAAAGGATTCATCTGTCTGGAATCTGTCTGGAAATTCATGGCTCGTAGCTGGCCTAAATGCACTAAGACATCCAGTGATTCTGTGTTCTGTAGCCAACTTTATTCCTACCTGAATCGCAAACTGAAATACGGAATAGTAAGCACAGACAACATGGAGGCCTTTTTTATTCTGCTGCCTGCATGCCAACCAATACCACTCAGACTACACCCACTGGGGGACCAGGTCTTGATAATTATCATCCCCATCTGTTGCTAGGCCTTCTTCTTCCAAACCATCCATCCTGGACTTCCTGTCCAAAAAGGGTGAGCAGGGTACAGAAGGAGGAGCTAGATGTCCCCGATGACAAATTTTTATAATTTATAATAGATGATATGGAGAGATAAGAGCGTCAGATGTTGGAACAGGGGTTCCCACCTATTTGGCTTCCCTGCAGAGAACAGAGCTCTGTTCCTCAGGAAGTGTCTATGCCTGAGCTGATAGGTAGGTAGTCTCTGTCTGTTGATAAACACCCTTCAGGAGATGGCAACCCAAAATAACAACAACTATAATTAATAATGTGTCCACTGATGATAACCAGCCTGATCCCTTAACAGCAACATGCCCCATATGGCCAACTCATAACATGACACCCAGTTTGCAGCCTCCTCTTCCTTATGACACTAATCCAGTCACCATGGTTGATCAATCAGCCATGTGTAGTCCACCCAATTTTTGGCCTTCTACATTCTAACATTCACATATCTAAGAAGTGGACAGTGGGAACAATGGCAATTTGGAGGCCACTAACTAACTCTGTTTTTTTAATGTCCCTGTACAAGTTGGGAAATTCCATTACAGAACAGAAGGTTTGCAAAGGATTATTTAAGTCAATTGTTTATTTATTTTTGGAAAGCATGCTTCCTGGTCCCTTTCTGGGATGAAAAAAATCAACTCCCAGCAAGCAGGCATGGCGCTCAAGAAATAATTCATGAAAGACACAACATAAGACTTAAACCTCAAGTCCGAAATGTTGCATTTGCTGCTCTGTTCTGCTTGTTCACATAATCTCATATGGTTAAGTGGACAGTGGGAACAACAGCAGTTTGAAAACCACTAACTACAGTAACTATGTTTTTTTATGTCCCTGTACAGGTTGGGAAATGCCTTTATAGAAGATTTGCAAAGCATTTTTTAAGTCAATTGTTTATTTATTTTTGGAAAGCACGCTACCTGGTCCCCTTCTGGAATGAAAAAAACCAACTCCAAGCAGCAGCAGCAGCCTGGCTCAAGGATTCTTCTATGGCAAGGACTGATGTAAATGTACTGTATCACATTGTTTTTGTAAATGTCTCCTCCCCTCCCCTTCTCCCTCATAAATGTTCTTTGGAATCAAAAAACAAAACTAAATTTACTACCTATCAACCCTTCCTGTCCCTGCCCTACCTTCAACAACATACAAAATCCAACTCCCTCAGGCCTCTATTGAATAATAAAAGTGTTTCCTGATGTGCCATGTTTGAAGTTGAACTGCCATGTGTTGTGCCGCCCTCTGCTGCTGATTAGCTTAGTCAGCCAGCTATCTTGGTGCAAATTTTGGGCATAAACTAGATAAACAAATCAATATTTTGAGCTGTGAGGTGGTCAAAATTGACTGGAAACAAGTGGAAATAAATGTTATTGAGGTTATTAATACTGTAGGAACAAAAAAAACCCAGTTTATGTGACTTTAGCAGTTTTTTTGAAAATCCAGATCCAAACTAAAACACAAAAACAAAACACGGAGGTGAGGTTTTGACAAAACCAATCCAGATCCAAAACCAGGGGAGATCCAGATCCAAAACCAAAACACGGAAGTCGGCGCACATCTCTAGTATAAACATGCATTGGAAGCACCAGTGTGTATATAAATAAAATAAAAAAATGAAAATAAACACCTATAAATAAAAATCATGCACCATTTCAAGTTGTCCTTATATAACATGCATCATTGATTGGATACAATAGGAATATCCATACAACATATTCATTAATGGAACTGATGTACTGTATGTATCAATAGGGAATTATTTCCTACAATAAATGTTCCTTAGTTGTAGAAACATGAACAGCATACTTAAAGATAGTGGAAATTAATTGAAAACAATTCTGCCAGTGTTAGTAATGTAGCTCTTATGATAAGTATTAGTTTAGCACTCAAGATCACATGAAAAGTATAGTTCGCTAATGCCAGTTATGCAATATAGGTTCCCCTGCAGAGAAATTAAGTGGTTCACATGGTGTTATATAGAAGTTCTTAGTACATGTATGGCCAAAGATGTTTGCCCACCTACCACTTCACGGTGACCTCATCAGGTGGATCCCTAACATCCCTAATACTGACACATTGCATACATTTATCTACGACTTACCTGTAATAGTGCCCATTACATGTGTGTACTGCAATGCAAGGACCAATACTAATTAAAATCACTTGGGGCAGGTAGCAGGCGTGCTAGCCCAAAACAAGGGGTCTCGCACCTTCAAGTGTACCTTAAATACACATACATGGGAAAAAAGGGGGGCATGGGCTGCACAACCTAATTACAACATTAACAGTTGTGCTACCATGCTGAGACCTGTAGTTCTAATGCAGAAAAAAGGGGGGAAGCTGATGCACACTCTAAGTACTAAGAATAATAAATATAAAAAATATATAATAAACTAATAATTAACATGGTGTTATATAGAAGTTCTTAGTACATGTTTGGCCAAAGATGTTTGCCCACCTACCACTTCACGGTGACCTCATATGGTGGGTCTCTAACATCCCTAATACTGACACATTGTACAAATATGCAATGCAAGGACCAATACTAATCACTTTGGGCAGGTAGGAGGTGTATTAGCCAAAGAGAAGGGGTCTCGCATCTTCAAGTGTACCTTAAATACACATACACGGGAAAAAGGGGGGGACTTAGAGTGTGCATCAGCTTCCCCCCTTTTTTCTGCAATAGAACTACAGGTCTCAGCATGGTAGCACCTCTGATAATGTTGTAATTAGGCTGTGCAGCCCATCCTCCCCCTTTTTCCCATGGATTGAGAGCGGCAAGAACTAGGTGAGCATGTACAGTATACTAGTGTGCGTGTGCGTGAGTGCATAATAAAGGATTAAATCATTCAGTGTGTGAGTCCTGAATTTGTTTATACTGTACTGGAAATGCAGTTACACAAATTTGCGTCTCAGATGCATGTACAGCATGGTGCCTAGGACGCAGATGCCCATACTACAGACAGAACTAACATTGATTAGTGGTTAAGGTGAATGCTTACCATAACTGTCACCTTGGGTTGCATTGCCATTAGGACATTTACCAATGTGATTTTGAAATCAATATTATAACTACAGTATATCTTTTTTAATGTTACTTATGAACTGCTCTGCACTTGGAACATTTCATTGTGTTTTAGTGGGTGTTTATATCTTGTGATGCAATTGCCATGCATATGCACTGATTAGCATATACATGCAGCAGTCGAGTGCATGTGAATGCAGCATTGTATTGCTTGCTGAATCAAGCCCTGTATCTGCTCATGCCACATGCACATAACACACTTACATGTCATTTGTATGTAATGCCACAGAAGTGACTGCCACTAACTGCTACAGACTTTGCCACAAACCGCTACAGACATTGCCACTAGGAGCTTGCATACCATGATGATAATCTGTATATTGTGGAACTATGGTGGTGTGAAGATGCCCTTTCAATGAAAGTACGCTTATAGTGTCATGTATTCCTGCATGCTGAACTGCTATGTACTACAGACACTGCCAAGCAAGTCATAGACAACAAATGTGAAACATCTTATGGCTGGCTTCCGTGGGTTAGTGGTTAAAGTGAATGCTTACCATAGCCGTTACCTGAGGTTTGATCATATTAGGGCCAGTGGCATTGACCAATGTGATTTTGTAATAAATATTATTATATCTATAGTATATATTTTTTAATCTTAATTATGCATTGTTCTGCACTTGGAACATTTTGCAATCAAGACACACAAAGTTTTTTCTTCTTTTTGATACCATACTGTATCTGCCTAAACCACTGGCCCGCATGTGCATTACCCATACATTTATGTGTAAATATACAGGAAAAAGCTGCAAACACCAATACAAAGTAGTGGTTGTTCATATCAACCTAATGATTTTTCCCAGGTACTTGTAAAGGGAGGGGTTTACTCTGGTCTACAGAAAAAAAGAAAAAAGTTTTGCTTCAGCACACTTAAAAAAAACCAACAAAAATGCTTGAATACAACATGATAATAGAAATCCAGTAGTCTTTGTTGCATATATTTGCAAATATTTTGCTAAGCTCTAGGTCGCATCAAGGTTTCTCTATACCGACGTCTTTAACACTACATAATAACAGCATCCACTATGGGTCATAATTGCATAGTTATGCCAAAAAAGCTGCAAACAAATAGTACAAGTTGCAATAACAATTTTTATTCATATTGTTCTATATTGGGGTAATACTGGCTAACACAGGTGTCAGCATTTCAGGGCTTCATACTGTATTTTTACACTATACTGTACTGTATGCATTGTACATCCCTGAAATTACTTTACCACAGGCAGGTTAGCCATGGCTAGCATGATTTAAAAACACAAGAATACAAGTACTGTACAGTATTTGTAAAATGATCTATATTATTTATAGCAATACACAAAAACATTACTACAGTACTTTAAAAAAAATCAATTTACATACAGTATAATTTAGTACCAAATGTATTTAATTAAAATTACAGTATTTATTGATACATTATTGACTGACAGTACAGTAAGAAAATACAGTACAGTACTTTAACATACAGTACAGTTCAATACAGTATATAGTTTTTAATAATGCACATTATTAATTCCATCAAATATACTGTACAAGCTACATAGCAGTGGCTTGACCATTTATTTTGACTACAACAGGTAACACTTTATACCAAAGATTATTATAATATACACACTGGTCAGGTGTCAGCACATCTTCCTAAAACTTCAGTAACCCATTCAACAGTTCCTTTTTATTTGTCATTTTTACATCAGACCTGATGAACCTCTTCAACTGGGCCCAAACCAATTCAATGGTATTCATGTCTGGTGACCTACAGTACATTATAACAAAACAAATAAATCATACAGTAATGAAAAAGTTTAATAGAACATACTGTATAGTAATGAGTGTATACAGTAGGATAATACTCACTCTGGTGGTTTTCATTACCAATTTATACCTCTCTCTTCCATGAAATTTGACCAGATGGATAGTATTATCTCACACATGGCACCAAACACTCATCTATCATTTTTTCTTGGAAGAAGATCTTATCCATGAGCTCTACAGAGATAACAACAGAGATAATAATTTTGGTCATTAACAAGCACTACAACAATCGTTACTGCACCTCCAAAAATTAAGATAGGTCTTGAACCCAAATGAGATATGGCTCCCCATACATGGAAATTTAATGGATTCTTAGCATGTGATTTAATTGAGTGATGTGCACTGTTATGGAAGGACATTCCTGAGACCCTTCCCAGTGACACAGAGGTTTCATCTGTGAAAATGACATTGTTAAATTTTTTACCACATTCAATTTACAGTCATGCTTGTTCAACTCTATTTTATTTATTATCAACCTTTGCTATGGGATCTATCCTGTGTACAGAAAAAAAAATACATTACAGTAAATTATTTCAGTGCATTATTGAGGACTTTATACTGAATAAAATAGTTCATTGTACTAAACATAAGTGTCACAATAACTATTTATAGGTATGAATAAATATTATCATTGAGATATTGACAATCATATAAAATTTATAGACCATAAAAACCATAAAAAGAAAACACTAATATTCAGACCTCAACATTTTCCCTAATACATATAGAGTAATGAAAATATTACATCTTGTTTATAAACAATAAAAACAATATTCTGAATATTAAAAATAAATCCAAACTCATATATAGAGCAGCACTCAGAGTTTTGTAAATCCTAAAAGTTCCTGGTGCAATGCAAAGGTAAATATAGAGATAATCTTGACAGTAAACAAACCAGAACATCCAACATTGGTGCTAATTATTAACAAATATATTCTACATAGCACCATAAAGCATTAAGGTTCTTTCAGCTGCTGCTTTAATTAAATCACTTTGTTCTTTAAAAAAAGGTTAAATAGATGACAAAACAATTAATAATATCAGCACCGTAAAAAAGAATACAATCTTGCCCCCCAAAAAATAATATATATATATATATATATATATATATATATATATATATATATGTATAGGATGTGTAGAATGGCACTCTGGTTCAAGTCACAAGTGATATTGCACCGTAGTGCAAAAAATAAAGTCCAGTTAGTGCTAACAGGTGTGACACTTAGTTCCCTTTTGGTGAAGGTGGCAGCAGTTTTCCCGTATTCCTGAATGGCAGTCAGGGTGAATGTGATCTGGAAATAGGGTATGGAAAGAACATGCGCCTGATAGTGTAGAATTTCAAAATGTTTTTAGGACGTGCTCGAATATAAATGTGCGTACCAGAAAATAAATCTTTAAAGCTTATCTGTAGGTCTTTTACTGGGACCTCATATGGTGGGATGTTTCCACAGCTTCGGGGTGACCAGGAACCTTAAATAAGATTGGCTTACATTGAGCCAAAACAGGCACATATAGTGTAGTAATTTTATGTCCAAATAGAATGGTGTGGTAAAACAGTTAAGAATGCGTACCAGAACGTTGCTTGAATCTCTGCATAAAGTACTAAGTCGTCTCTTCAAACTCACATAGTGGCCCCAGCATTAGCATGTACAGGTGGAGTAGGTCAGCTTAAAATAAGCAGAAAATGACCCTTACTCAAAGGAGCTTCACCAACAAGTGTTTTTTTTTTAATAATACTTAGTACATGGGGAATACAAGGTACACAAAGGGTTTAAAAACTTAGAAATAAGATAAAGGGATGCTTATCTGAATAATCAGTAGTGTGGAGAGGAGCTGGAACAGGGGTCCCAACGCGTTTCGTCCAAATAGACTTCCTCAGGGGTATGGATGAACTGTTTGAGGTGCCCTATTTATACCATAAATGACAAGGTGCTAATTTGCACCAAAAACGGCATCTAGCGCCATTCTGCGCATGCGTGGCTGCCCGTGGCCATCTTGTATGGGGAACTACAATTCCCAAGATGCCGCGCGGCCGAACTCGCGCATGCGCAGATCGCGGCAACTAATGGAGGATGTGTGCAGCGTTCGTGCTCACAGATATAGTGGTGTAGGGATCCAACATTATTGGGGCTTCATATTAGATGTGACCACTGCTTTGAAAGTGTGCACACGCGGCAGCGGCTATTTTGTAGGTTACCCACAAATACAGTAAATGATAGGCGGCCATTTTGTTGGTGGTAAATGGCCCTATCATGAGACATAAAGCGGCCATTTTGTTAATTTCTCATTGTATATGAGAGTCACCAAGCAGCAGCATATATCAAATAGATATTGTTATGAAATACAATAATAATATAAATTGTAACACAGACTTGATACAGTTAATAAAAACAACAAGGACTAAATATTAATTGTGTCGAAACCGGATAATTGGCGAAGACAGAATCTGTTTGCAATTGGAATCTGCTCAATGCTATCTTGTAAAGGGCGACAAGACTCCATCTTAGAAATAAAATCTCACAACACTGTTTTGAAAAAAAGGTACATAGTCAGCCTTCCTCAAACACAGGCAGACAGTGTTTAACACAAACACTAACTTATTAGCATTTGGAATCCTATACAAAGCCCATCCTGGAGAAAATCCCTATACCATAACACGACACAATATACCATGGTGCTATGTGCATTTTTACATAAGAATATATGAGCTGTGGCAATTGTAATGTAGCCTAGCTATGGAGCTACACAATTGAGTCCATCCTCACAACCAAAACAAGCAGAATAAAGAGTGAGGCTCCGACTGCACTACTGGGAGCCTTCACCCTGTATGAGAACTAAATTCACTGTATAAACACATTTAGCAATTGCAGTTTAAAAACATCAGAAAAATACATGTGTGCTTGTGTGTATATATATATATATATATATATATATATATATGTGTGTACATGTGGCCCATCATGCATGGACTTACGTGTATAATATCACACACAGACTTATATTTGAAAAGTAGCAAAATTCCCTGCAACTCATACACACAATGTTAAACAGAATACAGTCAGCTTTTTAGTGATCCTTCCCAAAATCATACTGGCATGGCCACACACACACATAGATGCCCTTCCAGCTTAGTGCTGCTTGCTGAGTGCCCCACCGACCCTCAGACGCACAACGCAATTCAGTGCTGTTTCTCCCCACATACATACATTTAAAAGCAATGGTCCTGTAACGCAAAAAGGATAATTATTACTTGGTTTAAACGCAATGTCAGTATATAAAGAAATTAATGTTTTCTGTAACTATGGCTTAGTAAATGACAATTGGACTGTGTTTGGTGCCGTATTGATCTACTCTGTTTCAACAGAGTTCCGGTGGCATCGGTGAGAAGATCAGAACATGCGGCTATGAAATATGAATGTTAGAGAGAATAACTTCTTGAAATGTTGTATGCCATAGTTTAGACTAGATTTATTATGCAGCGGGAAAGTGGACACAATCAAGCTGTTGGAGGCTGGGTTGTGTCTTTGCACTGACCTATGAATTGTACAGTAATGGAAGAAGCAAGAGGAGGAACCAATGAGAACCTGCGAACGTATTCTATTGTATTGCTTATCCCAGTACGGGTATATATGTGAGTGCTCTGAAACAAGATGCCAGTCTGCAGTGTTCCTGTTATGCTGTTCGATGGAGGTCTCATTATTGATGTCGGTAACTGGTCCCAGAGCACACGTGTATGTATTGACTGTACCTTATGACCTAATGTTTGTACAATTTATTTTGCGCTCATTGTTAGATCATAGCGTGGTGACAACTGTACTTTTACCTGAATAATAATCTTTAGCGCGTTGGACCACTATTCAACTGTCTTAGAGTTTTATTAATGGTATAATTAAACAGCGCTAATTATCGACATCTTGTGGTTTTAGAAGGTATAGGCAGGTTTTGTCTTAGAGGTTGTAGGCAGGTGAATCTTAGAGGTTTATAGGCAGGAATGTACTAAAGGTTTGTTTACGATTCAACAATCAAAAATTAAAAATGGAACTAAAATATGCATCACTTAAAAGAGGATAAATAAGAGTATGGGGTTGAACGATGTTTTAAAATCATATAGCTATAAAATCCACAGTATGAATATTAAAACCATAAAATGCAACAACACCATAAAAAGTCACAGAATGATCAATAATCATAAAAAATCATAAAAAGGTGCAATTTCATAGCTGTCATTAAGGCCCTGGGGTAGAAGAGTATTCAGCTCAAAGATCCAGAACATCTCTCTTTGAGATAGTCTATTGGCTAGATCACCACCTCTCGGACCCAATTTCATGTGTTCAATACCTCTAAAAAGTAAATTTTCAGGATTGGCATTATGATGTGACTTAAAGTGTCTGGACACCGAGTGGCTCTCAATTTTATTCTTTATATTTCTGACATGTTCCTGTATTCTGAATTTAAGATTTCTTTTGGTTTTGCCCACATATTTAAGGCCACATGGGTACTCAAGCAAATAAATAACAGAGCAGGTGTTACAATTAATAAAATGCTTCATATTATACATTTTGGAATTGTCAAAATTAAAGAACTGCCTCCTATTGGGATGTAGAAACCTGCACATATTACAGTGTCCACATTTATATGCAGCCAGACATTTGTTAAGGTCTTGCCTATTGGATTTTGTTGGTTGAAGCATACTAGGGGCTAAAATATCTTTGAGGTTCCTTGCTTTCTTAAAAACAACAGTAGGTTTATTGGGTAAAATTCCAGATAAAATGGGGTCCATCTTCAAGATTCCCCAGTGTTTATTTAAAATCTGTCGAATTCTGCCCTCTTCCCTATTGATCTGGGTGATAAAAGGTACTACGTCTTCTTTTTTGGGTCTGGATTTGTACTTAAGAAGTTCTTTTCTATCCAGATTATCTGTTCTTAGGATTGCCTCTGTTAATAGTGTTTCTGTATAGCCACATTCTTTAAATCTCTCTGCATATAGATTGATTTGTTGAGAACAGATCTCTTTATCATTACAATTGCGTTTGATATGATCAAATTGTGAATACGGGATGTTGTTTTTCCAACTCATAGTGTGTCCACTTCTATAGTGCAAGTAGCTGTTAGTATCGACAGGTTTGATATACGTTCTTGTGGAGATGTTGGTAGTTTTTCCTTCTAAGATGACATCTAAAAACTAAATTTTTGTCTTTTGTAGGTTGGATGTGAACTTCAAATTAAAATCATTAGTATTGATAAAATCCATAAAATTACTAAAATCCCGTTCATTGCCTTTCCAAATAATAATAATGTCATCAATGTACCGTTTGTATAGGTGTATCATTGGTTTGTATGGGTTGTTATTATATATGTGCCCTGCTTCCCAGTTACCCATAAATAGATTGGCGTAACTGGGCGCAAATATAGTACCCATCTCCGTACCACAAATTTGTAAATAAAACTGATCTAAAAATTTTAAATAATTGTGTGTTAAGATAAATAAAACCAGATCACAAATGAATTGTTTATGTTCAACATTAATGGAAGTATCCTCATCTAAAAACTTTTTGCAGGCTTCAATGCCTCTGGAATGCTGTATACAGGTATATAGGGATTGGACGTCTACAGTGGCCCACATGTAGCTCTCATCCCAACTGTTATCTTATAAAATATTTAGAAGGTTAGTCGTATCTTTCAAATAGGATGGAAGTTCTTTCACGTATTTGTTTATAAAAATGTCCAAATACTCAGATACGTGTGATGTCACAGAGCCTATTCCTGCAATAATGGGCTGGCCAGGTGGATTTTTCATACCCTTATGGATTTTTGGTAGATGATAGAATATAGGGATAACCGGGCTCGACAGCATTAAATACTGATATTCATCTTTCGAGATGATATCTTTGTGAAGGCCTTGTACTAATAACGTTCTGAAGAGGTCAACATATTCCTCTGTGGGATCCTTCGTTAGTGGTGTATATGAATTCAGGTCGCATAAGAGCCACACAGCTTCTTTGGTGTAGTCTGTTTTCTGCATAATCACTAGACCTCCTCCCTTATCAGCTTGCTTCAATACTAGGTTACTGTTTTCTTGCACAGCTTTAAGTGCTTTTCTCTCTTGTAGATTAAGATTATTTTTAGTGGACACTTCTTTCTGTGAAACTATTAAATCTTTTTTGACCATATCGGAATAAATGGAAATGTTACTGCTCTTTGATTCCAAGGGAAAAAATTTTGATGTAGGTTTCAGACCTGATTTAGACGTGTTAGCATAATTAGATACAATTGCTGTATCTTTCCTAATAAAATGTCATTTCAGGGTCAGTTTTCTTACAAATTTATTTAGGTCGATAAACATTTGGAACCTATTGTTCTTTTGTGTTGGTGCAAAGTTTAAACCTTTGCTGAGCAAGGAGACCTCTGCCATTGTTAATTGGTGTTCTGATAAATTAAAGATCCCCTGTGTAATGGGATCTTTTATAAACTGTAAGGATTTTTTCTTTTGGGTTCTCATTCTACCACCTGCTCTTCTTCCTCTATGAGTCTTCTTTATATTGGTGATACTATCCTTGATTGATCCCTGAACATTATCCTCGTTTGCGTTCGCTGATGGTGGGGCGTAGGTTTGGGGGATAAAAAATCACTGTCACTGATAGACTCTATTCTATCAAGTGTAGTGAATCTATTCCTTAATGGTACATCTTGTTTATTTTGATTGTGAAAGCCAGCTCGCTGTGTGTACATTTTTTTGGATGGCTTATTCCACTCTCTATATGGATGTTTACCATGATTTGGATGATTTGAAGTAATTGAGTTCATAGGGCGACTCCAGTTCTTAACTTTATTGTTCTCATAATCTGTTCTATCTCTTAGGAATTTCTTTTCTTTTATCTTTATAACCTCTTCTTCAGCTCTCTCCAGTTTTTTATGTAATACTGTTTCGTTAATTTTATACTCCTTATTTTCTTTTTGATCTGAAATGGTTGTCTCTTTAATTTTAATTTGTTGCTCGGTGGCCTCAAGTTGGGTCTTCTTTTCACTAATGATTAATTTCATTAGGTACAGGGAGCAATTATGGAGAATTTTATCCCATCTGTCCATAAAAGTGGGGTTGTCCTGCCCAAAACTAGGATTTTTATTGATGCGCAGGCCCCTAGGGATTCTATTAGCCTTTATTGAAAATTCAAGGCCCTTAATATCCCACCAAATTTTGGTTTCTTTGATTAATAGTTTTTCTATATCCCAGAAAAACAGATCAACATTCTCATAACAATCTGTGTGTGCCTGGTGAGTATCTTCACTAAATATTTTCAGGCATAGGTCTGACCTTTTTGTTACCAGACCTTGTGCTCCAAACATAGTGGTAAAACAATAAAGTGCAAAGTAATAATAATATACAAGTTCAAACAATAAAAACAATAAAGACAATAAACCTGGCAGCCAATTCTAAAGATATTGCCAATAAAAGTACTTGTATAGGATGTATAGAATGGCACTCTGGTTCAAGTCACAAGTGATATTGCACCATAGTGCAAAAATAAAGTCCAGTTAGTGCTAACAGGTGTGACACTTAGATCCCTTTTGGTGAAGGTGGCAGCAGTCTTCCCGTATTCCTGAATGGCAGTCAGGGTGAATGTGATCTGGAAATAGGGTATGGAAAGAACATGCGCCTGATAGTGTAGTATTTAAAAATGTTTTTAGCACGTGCTCGAATATAAATGTGCGTACCAGAAAATAAATCTTTAAAGCTTATCTGTAGGTCTTTTACTGGGACCTCATATGGTGGGATGTTTCCACAGCTTCGGGGTGACCAGGAACATTAAATAAGATTGGCTCGCATCAAGCCAAAACAAGCACATATAGTGTAGTAATTTTATGTCTAAATAGAATGGTGTGGTAAAACAGAAAAGAATGCGTACCAGAACGTTGCTTGAATCTCTGCATAAAGTACTAAGTCGCCTCTTCAAACTCACATAGTGGCCCCAGCATTATCATGTGCAGGTGGAGTAGGTCAGCTTAAAACAAGCAGAAAATTACCCTTACTCAAAGGAGCTTCATCAACAAGTGTTTTTTTTACCAATACTTAGTACATGGGGAATACAAGGTACACAAAGGGTTAAAAATCATAGAAATAAGATAAAGGGATGCTTATCTGAATAATCAGTAGTGTGGAGAGGAGCTGGAACAGGGGTCCCAACGCGTTTCGTCCAAATAGACTTCCTCAGGGGTATGGGTGAACTGTTTGAGGTGCCCTATTTATACCATAAATGACAAGGTGCTAATTTGCACCAAAAATGGCATCTAGCGCCGTTTTATATATTATTAGGGCACAGTTGTACCCTTATATTAAGACTGAATCGAAAAAAATGGAAATCTCCATAGAGATTTCTGGAGGGGGGGCATGGTATTTAAGGGTCTACACCTCAAAAGCTATTGGAGGTTCAGGGCTTAAATTTGGAATGGACGGGTAGAACTGTATTTCTGTGCTGAATGCCAAATTTCAAGGCAAAAATATACAAATTGAGGATTTGGGAGCAATCTAAAGTTCCAACTGTCAGTTTTTTCTGACACCCTCAGTTAGAACCACTGTTCTGTTGTTCTCTATGGGGGATTTTTTGGGAAGGCATAAGTCAGGGTACAGGGCAAAATTAGATTTGGGGTTTGTTTTATTAGGTAGCTATTTTTCCAGGGTATAGCCTTTTGGGATTCAGGTAATTGAGAAAGTTACAGTTTTTTAAACTATTACCTCACAATTGCGCCATTATAGAGATAGGAAGATTCAATTCATTGCGCAGCCTCGGTAGGAGCCTCCAGCAGGTGTACTCACTGTGGCTTCACTTGGGTGCACCAAGATGGCTGGCCAGTGTGGGTGGTAGCGGCAGTGGGCTTGCGGTAAGAAAGCAGTCATTAGCTGTGGCTGGGACCAGGGAGAGGGAGTGGGGGTAGTGGGCTATAGCTTTGTCAGGGACCTGGGGATGGTAGCAGTGGCAGCAGCAGTGCGGGCTGCAGTGGTGCAGGCAACAGGACCTTGGTGAGGTAGCAGGAGACAGATACAGGCTCAGATCTGAAAGATCTGTGATACCTGCATCTGTGTATAAATAAACAAACACAGAAGCAGAGAGGGGATCAGTGAGACCCATCTGTGCTTCTGCATTTAAAAAAAAAACTGTGTAAAAAAATAAATAAAAAAATTGCATGCCCCCCTAAAAAAAACAACCAGCACCGAGCTTTGGAGACCCTGTACTGGTTGTGCTAAATACAGGTGACAAACGACATAAGGATCACCCATATTAAGCAGAACCAGCACAAGGCTTTTCAGAACAAGTCCTGGTTGCCAAAATAGGGGTCCTGCATAGTCAGCACAACAAGCACTGGGCTCTGAGCTGGTCCTGGTTCTGGAAATAAAGGGGTAAAAATGTGTAGGGTCCCCTAGTATTTACCAGAACAGGCACTGTACCCTTTCTAATGGGGGGGTAAAGCCCTTTCACCGGCCCCCCAGCTGAAGTATCACCTCTCACCACTAGTCAGCCCAGGCTGGGGATCCCTGAGGAGCTGGAGATCTCCACAATTAAGGGATCCCCCTCTCCAGGGCACCCCAGACCCAGGCTGATAGCCCAGGGCTATCCCCGGCACCAATGGCAGGTGGGTGCCGGGTTGATTATGTAAAGTGTGGTGCAAGTAAAGAATTAAAATATTGTCTTTTGCTGTGGAACTACAGTTCCCAGCAAGCCTCTCCTGCATGCTGGTATTTGGAAAGTTAGAAGTATCAGCATGCAGAGCATTATGGGCCTGCTGTAACCTGTAGTTCTACAGCAAAAGCAATACTAAAAAACCACAAAACATACAAACCATAAAAAGTAAAATTTTATTCAAACATACATGCACACATGTATCCCTGTAGCACATCAGTCCTCTTCTCCATGTAGATAATACAATGGTGTTCCTGTAAGAAAACTATCCATAATCACCTCTTCCTATGCGTGGATCAGGTCCTCTTCATTCCAAAGTAGGCAATCCAGGCTCTTGGCAAAAAAACCCGAAATACGTGGACCAGCAAACCTTAGTACTTTCCTCTAAGGACAGTACTATGCGAATGACAGCTCTTCTGTGGGATGTCAGTACAAATATCCCAGTGTGGAGCGCTCATTGGCTTAGAGAGGCGAGTCTTCCACCTCTCAGCTAATGAGCAGTTCTCACCATTGACTTCAATGGTGAGAACAGTACATGCCCATTTCAAAAATGGCACTTCAGCTCCATTTTTGAAATTCAAAGAAGGCCACCGAGAGCCAAACATGGCTCACAACATCATCGCACCGCCCCCTCGACTGGCTTATAGTGTGAGGACATGGCTTGGCAGTTTGATGGTGGAGAGGCAGCGGGTGAAGACTGCCGAAGCAATAAGACACCGGGGAAGTCATGGATGGGTGGCGGCGATGAAAAAGAGCTTAAAGGCCACTGCCCTCCAGGTGAGGATGCCGTGGAAGTCTTGGGGGAAGCAGCATCCATGAAAAGGAGCTCAAATGCTGTCGCCCCACAGGTGAATGTGCTATAAAATAAAGTTTTAATACAATTGGTGTCTGTTTTTTTAACTATTTCTTTTATAGGGGTACTATAGGTACTAGCGGGACCTGAATGCCCTGCTAGCTGATACTCGTGGTTCTCCAAGTACCAGCATGTGGGTGAGGCTTGCTGGGGCTGTAGTGCTTCTGCAAAAGACAGTATTTTAGGTCTTTATTTAGCACTACACATTACATAATCAACCCGGCACCCACCACCATGGGGTGACTGGGATATCCCCAGGCTATCAGCCTGGGCCTGAGTTCCCCCTGAGTGGAAGATCACCTTATTGGGGGATCCCCAGCTTCCCAAGGATCCCTGGGCTGCCTAGCAGCTAGGGTTAATGCTTCAACTGGGGGGCCCACTGAAAGGGCTCCCCTCGCTGTTGCATTAGCCCACCACTAGATTAAGTCTGGTGCTGGTTATGGACAATACAGAGGGACCCTATGCATTTTTGCCCCCTGTATTTCCAGAACCAGGGCCGGCTTAGAGCACAGTGCTGGTTGCGCTAAATACGGGGGACCCCTATGTCATTTGTCCCCTGTATTTTGGCAAACAGGACTGGTTCTGTATAGCCCGGTGCTGGTTTTGTTAAATACAGAGGATCCCTATGTAATTTTTCCCCAGTATTTTCACAATCAGAACTGGCAGAGAAGAGCCTGGGCTGGTTGTGCTTTACACTATCAACCCAGCACCCACCACCCCAGGGGTGTCAGGGATAGACCCAGGCTATCATCCTGGGCCTTGGGTGCCCTGAAGAGGGGGAGCCATTTATTGGGGGGGTCTACAGCTACCCAGGGATCCCCAGCCTGGGCTCAATTTGTGGTCAGGGTTGATGCTTTAGCTGGGGGGCCCAGTGAAAGGATTTCCCTGGCTGTGGCATCAGTCCCCCACTAGAAAAAGTCCAGTGCAGGTTCATGAAAATACAAGGGAACCCTACTCATTTCTTTCCTTTGTATTTCCAGAACCAGGACCAGCTCAGAGCCCAGTGCTGGATGAACTGAATACAAGGGGACCACTACGTCATTTGTCCCCCATATTTTGGTAACCAAGACTGGTTCTGATTGGACTGGTGCTGGTTGGGCTTGATATGGGAAACCCCTATGTTTGTCCTCCACATTTTCAAAAGCCCGGGGCTGGTTGTGTTTGGGGGGGCATGTGCCTATTTTTAATATTTATTTTACTCAAATTCATTCTAACTGATTCATCCATGCATCTCTGTCTTTTTTTCTCAGATGCATGCCCAGCACCAGTGAGCACCTTTGTCGCTTGTTGATGCCCCTGTGCACTGCTCGAATACTGCTAGTGGTCTACATCCCACTGCTGTTGCTGCCCTGCCCTCCTGCAGCCTGCCCCCACAGCCGTTTCTCCCTGTGCATCCCCAAAACACATCTTGTGTGCCAACCTTCCTCCACCTGTGCTAATGTACCATTTTGTTGCCCTTCTCCCCTGCAAGTGGCCCGGTTTGCTCCTCCAAATCCTGATCGTTAATACATTTTAAAAAGCAATGAAATTCCATAGACAAAAAACCTTACGTTTTCACATGTCCCATTAAGGCTGCTCAGACATTTCAAACTTCAAAAAGCAATGAAATTACAATAATTAAGGCTTACACCTTAATAGACGTGTTCCTTGCATAATACAGATATGGTATGCCATGACACCCTGCAGATTCTGCACTGTCACAGAGTGAGATTGCTGTCACTCACAAAATGGTGGAGTTGCTAATTCACAGTATTGTGTGCTCATTGGAATATACACATGCAACCTATGCAACTGTGGTCTAAACAGATGGGATAAGAGTATGGTGGATGGGGGGAGAAGACAGAGCAGTGTGGATGGTACAGACAGAAAGGTGTGGAGAGGGGAAGATTAAGATGTAAAGATGGGGGCAAGCCAAAGTGATGCAGATTGGTGGAAAACAGTGGTGCACATGGGGGGGAGACAGAGTGGCATGGTTTGGGGGAACAGAGCGACATGAATGGGGTACCAGAATGGTACAGAACTGATGGTAAAGACATATTGGTGTGGATGAGGAATACAGACTAGCACAATGGGAGACCACACAACAGTAGAGATTGGGGAAGACAGATTGGTGTGAATGGGTTGAAAGACAGAGTGGTGCGGGTGGGAGGGGAAAGACAGACTGGCATGGTTGGGGGGACAGAATGGTGCAGATGGAGGAAGAAAGAGTGGCAGAGATGAGGGAAAGACAGAGTGATGTGGCTGGGGGCAAGGCAGTGGTGCAGACGGAAGGAAACAGAGTGGCACAGATGCAGAATGACAGGGCAGCATGGATGAGGAATGAGGAAATAAAAAAGTAGAATAATTAGGAGACCACACAGCTGTAGAGATTGGGAAAGTTATAGCAGCATGGATGCAAAGATTGACAGATTATGATAGTTTTAGAAAGTAGGGAGTTGAATGTGTTTAATGAATGAGATGAATGTATTGAGTGAGAAGGATGTTTGAACCCAGTGGGATTTTTGTGGTGACTGAATGGGAATATTGTGGGCAGTGAATGAGATGTGTGTGCCACATAACTGCTCAGACCTCAGTTGCATGTGTGTATTCCAATGAACACACAATTCTTTGAATTAGCAGCTCCACCATTTTGTGAGTGACAGCAATCTCACTCTGTGAGAGTGCTGAATCTGCAGTTAACCACATGGTGTCATGGCATACCATATCTGTATTACGCAAGGAACACTTCCATTAAGGCATCAGCTTTTTGAATATTAAGTGGCAGAAATTCAATAGGTTTATGTGAAATTTCTGATCATGTCTAAGAAGCCTTAATGAGACATGTGAAACCGTAAGGTTTCTTGTGAATGGAATATATATATATATATATATATAGTATGTATATATATATATATATATATATATATACAATTAATCCAATGAGCTGCACTCATAGCATCAAGTTCACCATGTGGGGTGCTCTATTTAGAGACAGCAAAGTCCAAAGCATAAGGAAGAGAGAATAGGCACTCACCATTCAGTAGAAGGAATCTTTAATAACTCACATATATAGCATGATGAAATCGACGTTTCGGTCCTACCAGGACCTTTGTCAAGACAGAGACAATCGCCACAAAGCTACCACCAACAAGACAATATATATATATTATAAGGGCACAGTCGTGCCCTTATATTAAGGCTGCATATTAAAAACTGCAATTCTCCCATAGAGAATTCTGGAGGGGGGGCATAGTGTTTAAGGGGCTACACCTCAAAAGCTATTGGAGGTACCAAGCTGAAATTTGGCACAGGCGAGTAGAATTGTCGCTCGGTTTTGCATGCCAAATTTCAGGGCATAAACATTAAAAACCTAAATTTCCAACTATCACATTTTTCTGACATTCTCAATTAGGACCACTTTTCTGCTGTATTCTATGTTTTTTTGGGAGGAAGGCATAACTCAGGTTAAGGTGTTAATTAATACTTGGGGTTTGTTTTATTAGGTAGCTATTGTATCAGGGTACGTGCTTTTGGGGTTCAGGTAAATTAGAAAGTTACAGTTTTTAAAATATTACCTCAAGAATGTGCTATTGAATAGATAGGATTCCTGCCATAATAGGAGCCTTCAGCAGGTGTATTCACTGTGGCTTCACTTGGGTGTACCAAGATGGCCATCATTGGTGGGCCTTAGCAGTGGTGGGGAAAGAAAACCGGCGTTAGCTGCAGCGGGACTTGGTGGAAAGATGCAGGGGGGCAGCGGGCATTAGCTGTGGCCAGGACCACAGGACAGTAGTGGGCCTTAGCAGAAGTATGGTCAGGGGTGGGGCAGGCATTTGGACCCGGGGAGGTAGCAGCACACAGAATGCAGGCTCAGATCTGGAAGATCCTTGATACCTGCTTCTGTGTTAAATAAAAATGGAATTGCCCCACCCACCAAAATACAACCAGCACCGGGCTTTGGAGACCCAGTACTGGTTGTGCTAAATTCAGGGGACAAACAATGTAGGGGTCCCATATCAGAACCAGTCCTGGTTGCCAAAATATGGGGGAAAATATGTTGTAGGGGTCCCACGTATTTAGTGCAACCAGCACTGGACTCTCAGCTGGCCCTGGTTCTGGAAAAATGCAATTTTTCAACTGTATTTTCACAATGAGTACTGGGTCTTCAAAGCTCGGTGCTGGTTGTTGGTTTTGGGGAGCAGGGCATGCATTTTTTCATATCTACAGGTGCTCCATTGGACAGATTGGCTACAGGGATACGTAAGTGAGTATATGAGATAGTGTGTGCATGTGTGAGTACACGTGTGTGTGTGCATGTATGTTTTAATAAAATTTTACTTTTCTACTGTGTGTGTTGTATGGTTTTTTAATATTGCTTATGCTGTGGAACTACAGGTACCAGCAGGCCCGTAATGCCCCACATGCTGATACTTGTGGTTCTCCAAGTACCAGCATGTGAGGGAGGCTTACTGGGAACTGTAGTTCCAAAGCAAAAGCCAATATTCAAATTTACTTGCACCACACTTTACATAATCAACCCAGGACCCACCACCCAAGGGTGCTGGGGATAGCCCCTGGCTATCAGCCTGGGCCTGAGGTGCCCTGGAGAGGGGGACTCCTTTTTTGGGGGGAGTTCCCAGCTCTCCAGGGATCCCCAGCCTGAGCTGACAAGTGGTCAGGGGTGATGCTTCGACTGGGGGGCCCAGATGAAAGGGCTCCCCTGTCTGTGGCATCACCCCCACTAGAAAGGGTACAGTGCTGGTTCTCGTTAATAGAGGGGGGCCCTATACATTTTTTTCCCCTGTATATCCAGAACCAGGGCTGGCTCAGAGCTCAGTGCTGGTTGCCCTGAATATGGGGGACCCCTACATAATTTGTTCTCCATATTTTGGCACCCAGCACTGGTTCTGACTTTCCCGGTTCTGTTTTTGCTTAAATACAGGGGACCCCTAAGTCATTTTTCCCTGTATTTAAACACAATGAGGACTGTCTGTTAAAAGCCCAGTGCTGGATGTGATTTTTTTGGGGCACCTTTTTTAATTTTACACATTCAATTTTTAACGTACAGTATATGCATAGATGGATCTCACAGCTGCATTTGTGCATCTGTGACTTATTGATTTTATTTTCTCATGTGCAAGCACACTACCAGTGAGCCCTCTGTCGCCCATTGATGCCACCATTGCACTGCACCACTGTTACTGCTCTACACCACCACTACCGCTACCCCGCATGCCTAAAGCCGTCTTGCACTCTGCACCTCCCAAACCATTGCCAGTGCACTGTCCCCTCTTCCACTTGTGCTAGGTTACCACTTTGTTGCCCTACTCCCCAGCAGGTGGCCCAGTTTGCTCATTCAAACTCTAATAGTTAATAATTTTTTTTTTAAAAACTATGAAATTCCAAAGACAGAAAACCTTATGGTTTCACATGTCCCATTAAGGCTGCTTAGACATGATCTGAAAATTCACAAAACCTTTTGAATTTTTGCCACTCAAACTCCAAAAAGCAATTAAATTACGATCATTAAGGCTGATTCCTTAATGGATATGTTCCTTGCGTAATACATGTGTTTAACTGCAGATTTAGCTCTCTCACAGAGTGAGATTGCTGTCACTCACAAATTGGTGGAGCTGCTAATTCACCAAATTGTGGGCTCATTGGAATACACACATGCAGTCTATGCAACTGAGGTCTGAGCAGTTATGTGGCACACACATCTCATTCACTGCCCACAATATTCCCATTCAGCCACCACTAAAATCCCACTGGGTTCCAACATCCTTCTCACTCAATACATCCATCTCATTCATTAAACACATTCAACTCCCTAATTGCTAAAACTATCATAATCTGTCAATCTTTGCGTCCATGCTGCTATAACTTTCCCAATCCCTACAGCGGTCTCCTAATTATGCTACTTTTTTATTTCCTCATTCCCCATCCATGCTGCCCTGTCTTTCTGCATCCATGCCACTCTGTTTCCTTCCGTCTGCACCACTGCCTTGCCCCCAGCAACATCACTCTGTCTTTCCCTCATCTCTGCCACTCTTTCTTCCTCAATCTGCACCTTTCTGTCCCCCCAACCATGCCACTCTGTCTTTCCCCTCCCAACCGCACCACTCTGTCTTTCAACCCATCCACACCAATCTGTCTTCCCCAATCTCTACAGTTGTGTGGTCTCCCATTGTGCTAGTCTGTATTCCTCATCCACACCAATATGTCTTTACCATCAGTTCTGTGCCATTCTGGTACCCCATTCATGTCGCTCTGTTCCCCCAAACCATGCCACTCTGTCTCCCCCCATGTGCACCACTGTTTTCCAACAATCTGCATCACTTTGGCTTGCCCCATCTTTACATCTTAATCTTCCCCTCTTCACACCTTTCTGTCTGTACCATCCACACTGCTCTGTCTTCTCCCCCCATTCACCATACTTATCCCATCTGTTTAAACCTCAGTTGCATAGACTGCATGTGTATATTCCAATGAGCACACAATACTGTGAATTAGCTAAATTGCTAAAACTATCATACTCTGTCTATACATGTAAACTATCCTCGCCTCCATGCTGCTATAACTTCCCCAATCCCTACAGCTGTGTGTCCTCTGAACTGTGCTAGTCTGTATTCCGTCATCCACACCAGTTTGTCTTTCTCCATGTGCACCGCCCTGTCTTCCTGCATCCGTGCCAGTGTGTTTCCTTTCATCTGCACCACTGCCTTGCCCCCTGCCATGTCACTCTGTCTTCCCCTTATTTCTGCCATTTTTTCCTCTATCTGCACCACTCTATCCCCCCCGAACAGTGCCACTCTGTCTTTCCCCACTTACCTGTACCACTGTCTTCCCACCCATCCGCACCAATCTGTCTTCCCCAATCGCTAATTTTGTGTGTTCTCCCATTGTGCTAGTCTTTTACTGGTCATCCACACCAATCTGTCTTTACCCATCTGTGCAGCTCTGTCTTCCCACATTCATGTCACTTTGTACCCCCATTCATGTTGCTCTGTTCCCCTAAACCATGTCACTCTGTCTCCCCCCATGTGCACCACTGTTTTCCACCAATCTGCATCACTTTGGCTTGCCCCCATCTGTACTGCTTAATCTTCCCCCCTCCTCTCCTTTGTCTGCCCTACCCACACTGCTCTGTCTTCTCCCCCATCCACTAAACTCTTATCCCATCTGCACAGCTGTATGTTCTGCTCAGACCTCAGTTGCATAGACTGCATGTGTATACTCCAGTGAGCACACAATTATGTGAATTACCAGCTTCCCAATTTTGTGAGTGACAGCAATCTCACTCTGTGAGAGTGCTAAATCTACAGTTAACCACATGGTGTCATGGCATACCATATCTGTATTATGCAAGGATCACTTCCATTAAGGCATCAGCCTTAATGATCATAATTTCATTGCTTTTTGGAGTTTGAGTGACAGAAATTCAATAGGCTTTGTGAATTTTCAGATCATGTCTAAGCAGCCTTAATGGGACATGTGAAACCATAAGGTTTTTTGTCTATGGAATATATATATATATATATATATATTATAGTATATATATATATATATATATATATATATATGTAGCCTTATAGTTATGTACTGTTTTGTAGTGTATGTACAGATGTGTTCACATACATCTAGCCTTCTTGTATGTGAAACAGCCCTTCTAGTCACACCATGGTGTGGCATGACTAGTAGCGCAGAGTGTCTTTTTGTGCAACTTTTTCCCTTACAATGTGTCTTGTTTGCAAAACAACCTGGATAGGTAGCACATGCTGATTAAAATTATATTCAGTATGCAACTGTGGCTGTATCTGCATGCAAAATGCTATGTTACAGTGTCACAGCCGCTGATACTGTAACGCAGTCACACACAGAATTTAAGCATTCTCAGGGGAGGGTTGGGCCTCCAGGATGCCGGGCTGGTTCCTGCTGGGCCAGTCCCTACTATGGCCAGCCACCCTCCACTTACCCACCCACTGCCAGCCTTCCACAATTGTAGTTTAGCTCTGATAAGGCAGCTACAGTAGTACAGCTTCTGCACATGTGCAGAGGCTTCCTAATGGTAAAAAAAATGGATGATGGGGGAGCTGCTGTGCATGCCCAGAAGCAGCTCTTCCCATAAGCCTTTGTGGAGCCTGTCAGTCACAGCTGACATCTCCACCTCCAGCCCCTCCACGCAGCCCAGCTCTACTCTGTGCATGCTGCAACAAGCACTGGCAGCCTGAATGGTGATGCCGTCAGCCACAGACACAAGCAGCATGCAGCCAGAGGAGCAGAAGATGATGCCAGCACCTGGCCACAGAGACAAGAAGTGGACAGCCATAGCATCATCAGGTAAGTGTTGGCTGCAAGGGGAGAGGGGAGTGGGGGCTGACAACATTGGGGGAAGGGGTGGGTAAGCTAATGATGCAGGACTGGGGGTGGTTGGAGCTGACACAGGGGCTGGGGAATAATGCTGAGACACACAGGGGCTGAGAGACAAACTAGGGCTTGATAATAAGGCTGAGAGAGTTACACTGGGCTGGAGAATGAGGCTTGGAGACACTGGGGCTTGTGGAATGAGGCTGATACACACTGGGGAATGGGGCTGAGAGAGACACACTGGTGCTGGGGGAATGGGACTGAGAGACACACTGGTGCTGGGGGAATGGGACTGAGAGACACACTGGGGCTGGGGGAATGGGACTGAGAGACACACTGGGGCAGGGGGAATGAGGCTGAGGCACACTGATGCTGAGGGTATCAAGCTGAGACACGCTAGGGGAATGAGGCTGAGACACACTGGGGCTGGGGGAATGAAGTCCATTCCCTCCATGCTCCCTCTGTCTCTCCATTTCCAGGACCCACTGTCTCTCTCCAGAACTCCCTATGTCTCTCTAGGACCCCATGAATTTCTCATCCCCAGGAGCCCCATGTCCCTCCATCACCAGGCCCACCTGTGGCTCTCAGCCTCATTCCCCCAGCCCCAGTGTGTCAGCCTCATTCTCTCAGCACCAGTGAATGGGTATGAAACACCGCCAGCCACATGGAAATCCCAATCATGGATAGGTGAGTATCTCCTAACCTAACCTAACCCCCCCTAACCCTAACCCTCCTTAGGGGTGCCTAACCCTAACTTCCCCCCCAACCACCCCTCCCCACTGCCTAACCCTAAGTCCCCCCCGGGGGTGCCTAACCCTAACCCTCCCTCCCCCTAGCCTAACCCTAACCCTCCCAGGGGGTGCTTAACCCTAAGTCCCCCCGGGAGCCCTAAACCTAACCCTCCCCCCCGCGGCTGTCCACTCATGGTGCCTGGCATCACTACGATCGGGATGCCGGGCGCTTGTCTCCCGGCATCGGGGAAATGCTGGCGTCTACATCTAGATGCCTGGCATTTCACCCTTGCAGGGATATGAGAGTCGGGAAGCCGGCTGCCGGTATTTAGGCAGTCAGCTTCCCGATTGCTTCCACCTGGAGAACCACAAGGAAGCCTGGGGTTGGAGAGATGTACGGGCATCTGGAGACACAGAAATTGTTTGATCAGGGAAATTAATTTTGCCCTGCACAAAAACTTCTGCTACTGTAGGTTATAATGATATATTTTTTACATAAACAGTCATCTTCCAGGATATGTGATCTTCTACATGAATAGTGAATACCAGCTGAAGACGCTGCCCAGTGAGGTTCATATTCTTCAGAGGTTCCCTGTTGAAGAGAAACCACCAGGTAAGAAAAGACTTTCAAACTGACTGGCCTGTACCTACTGCAGAGGGATGGGGGGGCCCCAAATAAAAGGGTATTCACCCAGATTTCTGTTGCCGGCCCTGCTCCCCTCAGTGGCTTGCAAAAGCAGCTCCAGTACCTGACGAGGGAGTATCCTGCCCTCCTCCACAGACTCTTCCGTTCACCAGACCCACCTTCTCAACATATCCGCCCCCTTTAGGGCTGCTTCCAGAAATTTCCCAGGATGGTTTTCCATCCCAATTCACCCCTGGGCATACTGCATGTTATTTTAATCATCATAAGCTGCTTGTACATCCTTTTTGCTTCACTTTGTGAAAAGTACATATTGTAAGGGAAACAGTCACCTAAAATATGTTTGGCACTACTAAGTCACACATGCTCATGCATTATGTGAATCGTGACTTGTAGCACATGGAGGATAGATAAATGTGGACACATCTGTTATAATGCTTTGATATGAGAGAGGAAACGGAGTGTTAATGAACTCAGCATTAGCATAGTCTTTTGAATAAAAGACCTAGGCAATTGCCATCCTGTTGATTAGAGGAGTCAGGGGATCATTCAGACCCGCTCGCGAGCGCAGGGCGCTCGCAAGCGGGTCGATGTTGCCCTACTGCGCATGCACACGACGGAGGGAGCTCCATCGTGCGCATGCGCGAGACCCGGCGAGCGACGGGCTCTCTGTCGCTCCGGGTCTCGCACCAAAGGGGGCGTGCTGTTGATGTTGAGTGACAGGATGCCCCCTTTGGTGGGCATGCCAGGGGTGTGGCTGCCAGATGGAGGCGTTCCCATGGGAACGCCTACCGTCTGTAGCCGGCCCCACTGACATCACTAGTGATGTCAGTGGGAGTGATTTTGGCTCTAATAGAGCCAAAATCACTCCAGGGCTTGCGGCATCGAGACCCTACCGCAGGGTCTCCATTGTAAGCCCGATGGTCATGATGGTCTTGACCATCGCGACCATCATCATGGATGCTCGCTATAGCTGTGGGTGGTAACCCACAGCTATGCGAGTGTCCATAAGGCCGCTCCATTTTCATGTAGGAGGGCCCTGATTCAGAGCGAGCACTCTGGTCAGAGCATCCGGCTCAGAATCAGGCCCTCAGTTCACTGGCAGAGGCCAAGACAGGAGGTTAGAGAGTGTACATTGGAGGCACAAGGAGATTGTGGACTATCAATAGGGATATTTTCATAACTTTAAGCTCAGTGTAAGTCTTCTAATCCTCTTCTAACCTGCAGAAATATTAACACTATTTTATTTTTCAAACAATTTAGACCTCTCTGCAACAACTACTCTCACCAATTTCTACATTCACTTCTCATCAGATTGCTGTATCACATTTTACCCGAACTCTAGAATTAGCACTCAATGAAATTGCTCCACCTAACCATTATACTCCATGTAGACTTAGATATCAAGCATAGCATTCTAAAGCAAAAAGAAACCATCAAATACTCTCACATAAAGTAGAACGTCAGTGGCATAAATCTCATACTCTAAGTGGCTTCCCCACATATAAGACTTCCAACCAATCTTTTCGTAAAGCTTTGGACACTGCCAAACAAACATATTTCCAAACTTTAATCTCTGCTCAAGCTTCTAATACCAAGTGACTTTTTAAGAAATGTACATCACTCCTTACACTTCCCGCTCCCAAACCACCAGCTACAATCAGTGCACAAGATATTGCTTCCTATTTCAAGGACAAGATTAATACAATCCAAAATACAATGGCATGCTCTTCCTTAGCTAGTGACCTGCTTAATTCCTTCCCTGATACCTCTGGAACCATCTCCATATTTGATCCCACAAATGAAGATGAAGTTTGTACACTCTTCTACCTCTTCCCTTGATCCTATACCATCACAAATCAATAGAGCTTTGCCTCACGTGCTCATCTCCACCTTTACTAAAATCTGTAATCTCTCTCTCTACTGGTATCTTTCCAACAGCATTCAAGTATGAAGTTATTACTCCTATTCTAAAAAAAAAAACCTAAATTCTGACGCTAACTCTCTCTCAAATTACAATAACATCTCTCAGCTCCCATGAACCTCCAGGATACTTGAAAGACTTACCTACGCTCTCCTCACACACTTTCTTCATTTGCACAAGTTATTGGACCATCTTCATTCAGGCTTCATTCCCAATGATCCACAGACACAGCACTGACTAAGGTAGTGAAATTCTTCTAGATCACTCTGCTGCATCTGACACTGTTAACCACTCTCTTCTCATACAAAGTCTATGATCCCTAGGTCTTCAGGACACAGCCCTATCCAGGAGTGCATCTTACTTTTTCAGTTGCTCTCTCAGTATTCATATCTCTGACTCCACTTCCTCTTCGATACCTGTATCAGATAGATTTTCGCAATACTCAGTCCAAGGTCCCCTGCTTTTCTCAAGGTGCCTACACACTTGGAGATGTGCTCACAATCTGACATCATGTATGATTTCCCCCGAACTCTCTCCGGGAGCTCCCCGGCAGTCGTGAGCACGATTTGGTCTAAAAAGCTGCCAATTTGACACACTATCTCTCGTTGTATCGTGCATCATGTTGGAAGTCCAAATCATGAGATTGTGTATGAAAGATCGAGAGTTTACCAAACAACACATGAGGATTCTCATGATTTGTTGAGAATTTAAATAATGGGTTGGGTGAGCTAAGGGGTATAAAAAGCAGGTGCCATTTTAACCCTGTGCACATTCTGCTCTGCTACTAGTGAGGTTAGGTGTATACCTGCTGCACCCTGTACATTGCTACTGTGCTCTGCTTTGTATTTAGCTTGCCTTTTACAAAGTGTGTTCTACCTGCAAAAATGTGTGCTACCTGCATTCTATCCTGTTCCTGAATTCTGTGCTGATGCAGCCCTATCAGTATGTGTTGGTTGTCCAAGCTGGGGTTAAGGTGATCCAGGAGAGGGCCCAGCAAAGGAGAAGAGCATGCTGGACCAAGGAGTGGCTGCTGCAAAGGGATACTCACTCTCACATGTCGCTGCTGATAGAGATCAAGGAGAACAACCCAGGCAACTACTGCAACTACCTGCACATGGATGACAACACCTTCCAGTAGTTGTGGAGTATGGTGACCCCCCCACATCCAGAGGCAGGACACAAGGCTGCAGAGGGCAATCCCTGTTGAAGAGAGGCTGGTGGCTACCATGATGTACCTGGCTACAGGAAGGTCACTGGAAGAACTGAAGTTTGGGAACCTCATCCCCCTCAGTCCTTGGGCATCATCATCATCCCGGAGACCTGCAAGGCTATCGTTAAAGTGCTGCATTACCAGTATTGCAAAGTAAGAAAAAATAAAACACTACACATTTATTTATTGTTAAAGAAAAATTTTTTATGTTTTGGGTGTTTTTTTAACTCTTTATATAACTGTGTTGTCACCCAATAAGGCTGCATTAACAATACTGTGTCAACAACACTGCACAGTAGTAAATAAAACATGTTTGTGTTTTGTTTTTAAAATATAAATGTTAAATTATGTATATAAAATGTAGAAAACAGCATTATCACCAAATTGTATCAATCCCAATAGGTAATGCTGTTTGCTATATGGTGGGTCAGATGCCAGATTGAACAGGCCAATACACACATGGCACAAGTACAGATTGTGGCCCCAGCTTCCATCAATCTGTACTTGCGTCATGTGTGTAGTGACCTTGTCCAATCAGCATCATCACCACCATATACCATACAGCACCTATTGGGAGTGATAAGATTTAGTGATAGTACAGGTAACAATAATAAAAAAAGAGATTACAATTGCTAAGAATGGGACAAAGCATCATCTGCCTCCAGCAGAGCAGTATAGATAGTCTGGCTTGTGGATGGGGTATTGGGTTGGGTAGTAGCTTCCAACTGGGCTGGGAGGGCCTCACAAAGGCAGTTGGGGCAGGCAAATACAGAAGTGGGTCTGCTATGTATGTTGACCCATGCAAATTTGAATATAGTGACCTTATTAAGAGCTCATATACAAGCCTCTGGAAATTCCTCTTTGTTGGGTCATCCATGTTATGCATTGTGCTATTGATATGAGCTGTGAAATCATCAATGTTGTCTGGCTGTTTTTGCAGGATGCGCTCCGCTTGATGTAGGAATATGTCCTCCTGCCCTGTGCTTTTTCTGCTGCCTTTTATTTTTTTGGGGGGGAGGTGTGGAAGATGATGGGGGGGTTTGATTGGTTGTTTGTAATGGGATTGAAGTATCCACCTCGCTGTTCTCGATCACACTGATGATCAGCACGGAGGACATATCAGGCTCTTGGGTGGGAGTCTATATAGGAAAAAAATAGAAAAAAATTATATGTCACGTTTTAACCCATTTTTGGCTATTTTTCTACTTTTCAAACACCGTGGAAGAGTGGAAGAGCATCGCTGAAGAGTTTGAACAACGCTGGAATTTCCCTAACTGCGGAGGAACCATTGATGGAAAACTATAAAGGCTTCTTCAGCATTGTTCTCATAGCAGTGGTGAATGCCAACTACAAATTTTAGTTTGTGGATTTTGGCAAGAATGGCCATGATTTTGATAGTGGGTCCTTCAAACAGATGGCATTCTACCAGAAACTCAACAACAAAACCCTAAACTTGCCATCACTGGAAGAGACAAAGGCCCTGATTCAGAGCCGGACGCAAGTGGCTGCTCGTTCGTTCCAAGCGATGTTTGCCCAACTGCTCATGCGTACGGATCGTAATACGCATGCGAGAACCACTCAGTGCGGCCGAAATTCATGTGCTCGCAAAATAGCGAATGCCTGATAATTTGAGTGACAGAAAGAGGCGTATGTGGGTGGTAACAGGGGAAGGTGCTTGAAACGGGGAGTGGAGATCCGATCGCAGGCGTGCTTAAAGGTCAAAACGGGCGTTTTATGGGTGTGCATATTTAAAACAGCAGCGTCATTGACCACGTCACTGGGTTCTTTTATAGCCAGAACTGCTCGCAAAATTGTGGTAGCAAAAACCAACCACAAGAATAGCGAGCAGTTCATACCCTGGTCGATGTACTCGATTAATCTAATAAATAGTGGACATGACGTAGGATGCGAGCGGCCAGGGGGCGTAGTTTCCCAAAAAACGACCGCAAGTTTTGTACGCTCGTTCAGACATAGAGGCGTGAACAGACCGCAAACAGCGAACGGTTCATTTGAATAGCCACCCCTATTTTCTTGACGAGCGAGCACAAATGGCGTCCGGCTCTGAATCAGGCCCAAAGTCCAGCCTAAATTACATTTTCATCACAGACTAGGCTTTTCCTTTACATGAACATGTGATTAAGCAATGTGCACAGAGAGGCCTTGCCAGAGAGAAGAGGGTCTACAACTACCATCTATACCGGGCACAGCGCATTGTGGAAAATGCATTTGGAATACTGAGCAACCGGCTACTCATTTTCCACACCACCATAAACCTACGTGTTGACCAAATAGACTGGGTCATGATGGCGTGCTGTGTGCTGCATAACTTTCTGCAAAGAAAAACTATACAACGAGGACCAGTCACAACAAGACCAGAAGATGCAGGACATCCGGAGGAGATTGCCCAGTTTACATCAGTGTCTGCACCACCATTTCAAACAACATCAACAGCACTTGCCAAAAGAAGTGAGTTAGGAGTACATGGCCTATTTCAATGGACAAGGTGCAGTGCCATGGCAGGAGGACTGTCTGTGAGATAACTGACTATAGTGGACAATTGGGATTGATCTAAAATATTTTGTTTAAAAAAAGAATAGGTTTTGATGTATGAACTGTGTCTCTACTTACCAAAACTTCCTCAGATGGTCCACTCACTTCTACCGCCTCTTCTACCTCTTGCTCGGCCATCAGGACAATAGACTGGCATTGTGGCTCCTGATCGCTGCTGAAGCTTATCAAGTTATAGTACCACAGCATTGGATGATACACGTCATTGGTGCCCGCTCTGGACCTTTTGGAATCGTCCACTTTTTTCTTCTCCTTGACGTAGACCTTACGCAAGTTCTGGATTTTCAGGCGGACTGTTTTCAGGTTAGCGTCCACAATAAACTTTTTGGTGTACTCCAACAACACCTAGAAAGCTGCCAATTTTTGAGACTTATTATGGTATTGTCTACAGATTATCCACCATAGACATTCTTTGGACTGTAGGATCTCCAGGAATCCAGTCACAAACTCTTGCTTGCTATCCATAGACATTCATAGGAAGAAGAAAGATATGGAAATATAAATTTTTAGTCATAATTGTAAATTGTTTTGTGATTTTTAATGTTGTTAATGTTAAATGTTTAATGTTGTTTTAATATGTTTTTTTACAGGATTTTAATATGTTTATAATAATATTTTAATATGTTTTTTACAGGATATTAATATGTTTATAATGGTATTTTAATATATTTTTTTACAGGATTTTAATATGTTTATAATGGTATTTTAATATGTTTTTTTACAGGTTTTTAATATATTTGTTTATGCTGTTGAAATATGTTTGCTTGTGTTGTTGTGATATACTTGTTTATGGTGTTATATTACAACATCATGGACAGATATATTCTGGCAACATAAATAAATATATTATATTTGTTTATGTTGTTGAAATGTATTTGTTTATGTTGTAGAAATATATTTGTTTATGCTGTTGAAATATATTTGTTTATGTCATTTTATTATATTTGGAGTGTCTTTGTATTTTCTAGCTATTTATTGACATTAGTGGGCAGTGAGTGGGTGGGACACATTGGTGGGCATTGGAGTATAATGCATTCCCAGCCACTGCCTGCCTCATTTTGGCAGGCGGTGGCTGGGTCATGCATTTATAGGTGGGTGGCTGACATTAGTGGGTAGGTGGGTGGCACACATTAGTGGGCAGTGGGGTTTCAGTAGCAATACTCACCAAAACCAGACTAGCAAACTTCACAGTTGTGCAATTGTGTCCTTCTCCTTCAATCCATGATGCTGCACAAGATGGCGATTGGGCATGTACAGGGTCCTGTCATTCAAATTCCATGACATATGATGAATTGTGCAATAGATCATAAGTAAAAAGTACTCATGATCAGCAATGCATCGTGTCCCAGTTTGGCAAATCTGCCCTTCAGCACGGCATCATGACTATGAGTGGACACTCATGATTTGGGCATATTTTACACAATTTGTTGTCATGATTTGTCGAAATCAGGCAAATTATGTAAAAAAATCACCAAGTGTGTAGGCACCTTTAATCTATACCACAACTCTTGGCAAACTTATCAACTTTTTAGATTTCAGTATCATCTGTATGTGAATGATACTCAAATCTACCTATCCCCCCCGGATTTGTCACCATCTGTATTGGTCTGAGTTACTGAATATCTTTCTGCAATTTCATCTTGGTTGTCATTTCACCACCTCAAACTTAATATTTCCAAAATAGAATTAATAATATTTACAATGCTCAATAACTGTTGCCTACCTGATATTTCTATCACAGTTGATAATGCAATATTTAACCCTACCTCACAAGATTGCTGCCTAGGTATTATCCTTGACTCTGAACTATCCTTTCTACCCCACATTCAATCAGGTTACAAATCATGTTACATACGTCTAAAACACATATCCAGAATATGTCCATATCTTGCACAAGACACTGCAAAAACTCTATTTCAGTCAATCATTATCTCCCACATTGATTATTGCAATAGTCTCCTTACTGGTCTTCCCCAAAACAAACTCTCACCACTATAATCCATTCTGAATGCAGCTGCAAGGCTGATATTGCTTGCTGTACATTCATTATCTGCTTCTCTGCTTTGTCAATCGCTCCGTTGATTACCCATATTCTATCAAGTTCAATATAAAATACTCTTACTTATACATAAGACTATCAACCAAAATACACCAACTTATATATCTTCGTTTATCTCAAAATATTTCCCAACCTGTCCTTTCCGCTCTGCACATGAACATGCGTTTCTCATTTACACGCATCACCTGCTCACATTCACTATTACAGGACTTTTTATGGGCTGCAACCACTCTGTGGAATGCCCCCCCATGCACAATAAGAATTTCCTATAGTCTCCATACTGTACCTTCAAGAACTTCCTGGAATCTCGCCTATTTAGACAAGCTTATCAAATTCCAGAACCACCAACTTAACCTCTATAAGTTATCCTAACAAATTACTTCCCCTATATACAATCCACACATAACTTTACATATTTTCTCTTTTTTCATTTTCACATCCTCCTGATCTCAGGCCAATATTCCTGTGTCACTGGACCATACAAATAGTAAAAAAGAAACAATTTAAAATCTGTGCAATACGTACACACCTGCCTGTGAATACAACCGAGGAACCTTCACACTTTCCTCTATAAACAGTACTGTCATACACCAAGCAAAACTTTTATTTGCACATCTCACATTTAAAACAATTTTTACAGGCATATCACACCAACATGGTGTTAAAGTGATATCCATGCATTCAGTTACCCTCCCAGATGGTGTAGGAAAAGTTTGGGCATCCAGAACTCCGGATTTCTGTTCTCCCACTTTCTCCAAGAGTTCAGATAAAGATTTATGTGATTCCCCATAGTTCCTTTGTCACCAGCTTAATTGTTTTAAATGTGAGTGAGATGTGCAAATACAATTTTTGTTTGGTGTATGACAATATTGCACTATGTTTTTCTAGTTCTTTTTATTTGAGAAAGAATATCTGGAAACCATATATGATTGAAAGCTACCAAAAGAAATTAAAGAATCATCTTGAAAGGAGAACAATAAGGCTGAGTTTTCAGAGAGTAAGAGCCCCTTCTTTTGGACTTTTCTTGAACTCTGAGTGATTGTGATATGTGCCAATGTGAAACACTTATTTTATATTTAAACTGGATCATACAAATGTTATGAATCCCAAAGTCCACTCCGTGTGAACCCCCTAGAACCCAAGCTAGCGAGGTCTTCTGTCACTAACAGCCACCTGTTGTTCCTTTAGACCTATAAACAATCACCAGTACTTAGGTGGCTGCCTGGTCTTAATACTCGGGGTAGTAGTGGTTCACATGAATGTACAATGGGATCCGATGGTGAGAGGAACAGCAGGAGTGGATACAGGCAGTGTTTTGGCTTGGGAGCCAATGATATGTCTTATGAGCCAATGAAGTGACTTGGCAGTCAATGGTGCGGCTAAGAGCGGGGAGCAGAAGTTTGTGTACAAGTGTTGCGGCTTTGAGAGCTGATGATGTGGCTTTGAAATCGATGGTGCAGCAGAAGCCAATAGCAGATGTAAATAAGTTGATGATGCAGCTTTGTGAGCCAATAGTGCGGCTTTGGAACCGATGGTGCAGCAGAAGTCGGTAGCAGAAGTAAGTGAGTTGATGGTGTGGCTTTGAGAGCCGATAGTATGGCTAAGGTGCCGATGGTATGGCTTTGAGCTGGTAGTAGGAGTTGGTATATTTGAGATGTGGTTTGTAAGTCAATGGTGCAGCTTGATTGGTGTACTTGTGATATGGCTCTGTGAGCCGATGGTGTGGCTTGGGAACTGGTACACTATTTGCTATGCTTGCGATGCGGCTTTGAGAGCTGATGGTGTGGCTAGGGAGCCGGTACACAAGTGGGTGTACTTGAGATGCAGATTATAGAGCTGATGGCAGCACAGAAGCTGCTGGTGTGGCTGTGATACCGATGGAGTGGCCTGGGAGATGATGGCAGCATGGGAGCTGCTGGTGCAGGTGAAAAGCCAATGCAGTGGCTGGTGAGCCGGCGGCAACACAGAATCTGTTGGTGAGGCTAGAAATTCGATGCAATGGCTGGTGAGACGGTGGCAGCACAGAAGCTGCTGGTGTTGCTGTGAAGCCGATGTAGCAGCTGGTGTGCCTGTGGCAGCATGGAAGCTGAAGAACCAGAATACAGTACCATGAGGAGATACAGAATTCTGACCATGCAGCTGAGTTGAGAGAACCTACAGGAATGCTATAGTCTGTGAGTCAACAAATAGGCAAAGGGACCAATCACGCCATGTTGTGGGAACACATTACATCCTGCACCATCTTTATTACCTAGCAACCAACAGTGCTAGAACAATAGCATCAGCAGGAAGTAAGATGCTAGTGGAAGACAAGTTGTGACCGTGACTTGTAACAGTACCTGGTTTATCAGGAAAATCCCATAATAAAAGTCTCCTCAGTCTAGGAGCATGTAGAGCACCTTCAGGAACCCAGGAGTGCTCCTCCGGACCATAGCCCTTCCAGTGGATGAAGAAATGCAAGCGAACCCTGGCAATCTTAGAGTCCAAGATTTTTTCAACCACAAATTCATGCTGACTGCAGACCACAATGGAAGCAGGCCTGAATGGAAACTTGGGCTTAAACTTGACTGAACTGAAGACTGGTTTGAACAAAGAATAGTGGAAGGTGTTGTTGATATGGAGAGACTTGGGTAATTGAAGCTTGAAAGCTACCGGATTCACCTGAAAATTATGCAAAATGGGCCAATGAACCTCAGACCCAACTTCTGAGTATGCTGGTGAAGCTTAATGTTCTCTGTGGAGAGCCAAACCAAACCCTTCTTAATCATACATGACCTCCAATGTCTGTCAGCAGATGTTTTGTAGTGGAGAGAGACCTTCCAAAGGCTTTGATAAACCTTGCTCCAAATATGACAGAGCTGAGAGACAGAAGGCAAAACTGATGAAACGGAGTCAAAAGAATTTGCCCGTGGATGTTGGCCCGTGACATAGAAGAATTGAGACACTGAAGATGGTGAATGGCACGAGTTGTTAAAAGCAAACTCAGCAAGTGGCAGATGGGACACCCAGTTGTTCTGATACTTGGAGACATAATAGCATAAATATTGCTCAAGACACTGGTTAACACATTCAGTTTGCCCATTAGATTGTGGATGGTACCCTGAAGTCAATGCCCAAGGTAGCACAGAAGGCACTCCAGATCTGTGCCACAAATTGCATTCCTCGATCTGACACAATATTCATTGGTAAGCTGTGCAGGTGAAAGATATTTTGGAGGAACAGGCCGGAAAGTTCTTTGGCAGAGGGTAGCTTAGGCAAAGGTATGAAGGGCGCCATTTTGCAAAAACAGTCCACCACAGTCCAGATCACAGAACATTGATCAGATACTAGAAGATCAATGATAAAATCCATGGGGATATGAGCCCAGGGTCTCATAGGTATGGAGAGAGGAAGTAACAGACCTGATAGGAGCTGTCCAAGGTGTCTTATTTTGGGCACAGATCTCACATGTCAGGACAAGCTCATGCACATCTCGGGTCAAAGAAGGCCACAGACTGAGCAGGAGAGCAACTGATGCCTGGGTGACCGAAAGATTGACGAGCATGAAAATCCAGTAAGACTGATCTCCTGAATTTTTCTGGAACAAATAAAAGACCAGAAGGCTTATCTTGAGGTGACTCTAACTGACAGGCCAGAATGAGTTCAGCAAAATTTCTGGTGATGGCACAGTGGAAGAAGGAGTCCAGTTTAAACTGGAGATCTGCTGCACAGGTTCAAAGCTCCTGGAGAGAGCATCAGCCTTGATGTTTTTTGAACCAGGATGGAAAGAGATGAGGTAGTTGAACCAGGTGAAAAACAATGCCCAGCATGCTCGCCGAGAGTTCAAACTCTTTGCATGCTGAATGTAAAATATATTCTTGAGGTCGGTGAGATCTATGATCTGGTGTTTGTCCCCTTCTAACCAGTGTCTCCAGTCCTCAAAAGCCCATTTAATCGCAAACAGCTCCTGATTCCCCACATCATAGTTGCGTTCTGCCGAGGTGAACTTGTGAGAGAAAAAGGCACAGGGGTGCAATTTTTTATCAGCAATATCCTTCTGAGACAGAATAGCTCTGGCTCCTACTTCAGAGGAATCCACTTCTAGAATAAATTGAAGATCTGGTTCAGGACTGTCGCCTGAGTAAATGCAACCTTAAGGGCTACAAAGGCCTGGACCACTTTGGATGACCAATTAGATGTGTCCACTCCTTTTTTTTGTCAATTCAACAATGGGTGCAGTGATGGTGGAGAAAATCCTAATAAACCTGCAGTAATAGAAAAACCTAGAAAGCGCTGGACTGCTTTGAGGGAAATCAGCTGGACCCATTTCAGTATAGCTTCAACTTTACTCGGATCCATGGAGAATCCATGGGAAGAGATGACGGCCTAGGAAAGAAATCTGGGTGGCATCAAAATCACATTTCTCTAGCTTAGTATAGAGTATTCTCTCTTAGCTTCTGTAGAACTAGGTGTACATGCTGATGATGTTGGTCCAGCGATTCAAAAAAGATGAGTATGTGGTCTAGATATATGACAACAAATTTCCCCAGGAATTTTCGAAGGATGTTACTGTTGAGAGCCTGAAAGACTGTCAGAGCGTTGGATAGGCTGAAAGGCATGAACAAATACTCATAATGTCCCAAGTGAGTACTGAAGGCCGTCTTCCACTTGTCCCCACTCCTAATTCAGATGAGGTTGTATGCTCCTCATAGGTCAATCTTTGAAAAGATGTTGGCATGGCGCAGCTTGTCTAAGAGTACCGAGATGAGAGGCAGTGGATAGGAGTTCTTAATGGTGATGTTGTTTAAACCTTTATAATCAATACACAGATGGAGAGACCCATCCTATTTCTCCATGAAGAAGAAGCCAGCCCACACTGGTGACTTATAGGGATGGATAAATCTCTTTGCCAATGCATCCTTGATGTAATCTCTCATCACCTTATCCTCTGGAACAGAAAGAGAATACAATCAGCCTTTAGGTAGTTTGGCTCCTGGCACTAAGTTAATAGCACAGTCATATGACTAATGCAGATAAAGAACATCCGCCAGCTGCTTGGAGAAGACATCGGCAAAATCTTAGTATTGGACTGGGATAGCCGGAGGAGCTTCGGCAAACATAGGCTGAACTGACAAAAAAGGAATTGCTAAACAATGAGTTTGACAAGCATGACTCAATTTCGTTATTTCCCCGGAAGACCAGTCGTTAATGGGATTATGATCCCTGAGCCAAGGGAGACCGAGAATGACTGGAGCTAAAGGACACTTGAGGGGGTAAAAAGAAATAACTTCTGAATGTAGAACACCAACTGTCATATGGAGAGGAGGTGTTTTGAATTTAATGTGCCCACCAGAAATCAATCCTCCATCTAATCCACAGATAGGAACCCTGATGCAAAGGAATGGCAGGAACACCCAGTGAGTGGAATGAAAGAAAATCCATGAAATTGCCAACCACCCCGCTATCCAGAAATGCAGAGGTAGTCAAAGTGGAGTAAGTGAGTTGGATGGCCATGGGGACTAATACCTAATTCTTGGAGGAAATAGGGGCCAGGCCTAAATTCGATTCCCCCTGAACACAGTCCTTGCATTTTACTGGCCTGAGTGGACAATTACTCACTGTATGTCCCTTGTCCACACAATACACACAGAGGCCTAGGGTACGTCTCCTGTGTCTCTCTTCAGGTGATAACCTAGATGCATCAATTTGCATTGGCTCCTCTGGATCAGAGGATGCAGCCCAAGTGAGAAAGTGGGGCGACCTTGTGAGAATCTTTTGTTCCAGTTTACATTCCCGGAGATGTTGGTCAATCCTGATGGCCTTCTTCATGACGTCGTCCAAGGACTCAGCAAGGGGATGTTGAACGAGGATGTCCTTGATGGCCTCAGAGAGTCCATGCTGATATTGGCTGAATAGGGCTGGATCAGTCCAACCAGAATCAGTAGCTCATCGATGGAAATCAGAAGAATAGTTTTCTGCTGCCTTCTGACCCTGCTTGAGAGAACTCAATTTGGAGTCTGCCAAGGCAGATCTATCAGGGTCTTCATACAATAATTACATGGCCATACAAAAGACATTAATGGACTGCAGCAAGGCATGGGTCGTGGGCAACCCAAAGGCCCAAGTTTGTGGATCCCCCTGAAGAAGGGAAATTCTAATCCCACTCATTGCAATTCTGTCCCTGAGGTGATGGGACATAGCCTGAAGAATAGCTTGAAACTTTCATGGAAGTTAAGATATTGTCGGGTATCCTCAGAAAATTGATCAAGCAAGTTCATTTTTGGCTCTCTGGGAGGAACCAAAGCAGCAGGAGTCCAGCTTTTTTCAACACACAGGGAGAGTTCTTGGACCTTCTGAATGAGGACTTGGATTTGTAAAGCATGCACCGAGGCAGGATTCTGTGCCTGTTCCATGGCTGCTCTCGAGTCTTTTTTCAGGCTGACTATAAATGTTATTAATCCCAAAGTCTGCTCCATGTGAACCCCCTATAACCCAGGCTAGTGAGGTCTTCTGCCACTAGCAGCCACCCATTGTTCCCTTAGACCTATAAATGATCACCCATATGTAGGTGGCCACCTATTCTTAATACTCCGGGTAGTAGCAGTTCACACGAATGTATAATGGGATCCAATGGTGAGAGGAGCTGCAGGAGTAGATACAGTCAGTGTTTTGGCTTGGGAGCCAAAGACATGGCTTATGATGGTGCAGCTAAGAGCCAGTTGCAGAAGTTTGTGTAAAAGTGGTGTGGCTTTGAGAGCCAATGATGCAGCTTTAGAACCACTGGTGTGGCAGTAGCTGGTAGCAGAAGTAAGTGAGTTGATGGTGTGGCTTTGAGAGCTGATAGTGTGGCTAAGGTGCCGATGGTGTGGCTTTGAGCAGGTAGTAAGAGTTGGTGTATAAGAGATTTTACTTTGTAGGTTGATGGTACAGCTTGAGAGCTGGTACACAAATTGGTGTATTTGAGATGCAGCTTTGTGAGCTGATGGTGTGGCTTGGGAGCTGGTACACCAGTTGGTGTACTTGAGATGTGACTTTCAGAGCTGATGGTGTGGCTTGGGAGCCGGTACACAAATTGGTGTACTTGAAATGGGACTTTGAGAGCCAATGGTGCAGTTTGGGAGCCGTTACACTAGTTGGTATACTAGTGATGCAGCTTTGAGAGCTGATGGTGTGGCTAGGGATCTGTTACACAGTGGGTGTACTTGAGATGCAGATTTGATAGCCGATGACAGCACAGAAGCTACTGGTGTGGCTGGAAAGCTGATGGAGTGGCTTGGAAGATGGTGACAGCATGGAAGCTGCTGGTGTGGCTGGGAAGCCGAGGCAGTGGCTGGTGAGCCGGTGGCAACACAGAATCTGTTGGTGCAGCTGGATAACCAATGCAGTGGTTGGTGAGCCAGTAGCAGCATGGAAGCTGTTGTTGAGGCTGGAAAGCCAATGCAATGGCTAGTGAGCCAGTGGCAGCATGGAAGCTGCTGGTGCGACTGTGAAGCCAATGTCGCGGCTCTTGAGCTGGTTACAGCATGGAAGCTGAAGAACCAGAATATACAAAATCATGAGGAGATACAGAATGCTGACCATGCAGCTGAGCTGAGAGAACCTACAGGAATGCTATAGTCAGCAAGGCAGGAAAAAGGCCTGTGTGCACAAATAGGCAAAGGGACCAATATTGCCATGTTGTGGGGAACACGTGACATCCTGCGGCATCTGGATCGCCTAGCAACCGATGGCACTGGAACAACAGCATCAGCAGGAGGTAAAATACTAGGGGGGAGACAAGTCGTGATCACAACTTGTAACAACAGCCCACCATGAACCTCTGCAATCTGGCTGGACCAATATGGTAGCACATATCCTTGTGTATCAATGCATATTTCCCTATAGAAAGGAAGCTTGTGAGCAGGGCCTCTTACCTTCATGTCTGTCTGTTATTACCCAGTCATAACGGAATATGATGGTGCTATATAAGTAATATTAAATAATTAAATACTAGGTTTAGGTGTCCTTTAAAATCTGCTGGTGTATTGTTATATATGTAGTTCATTTAAAGTATCTGATATTGTGCTCTGTTGCTGTATATTACTTAATATGGAATTACATCAACCTCCTCCCCCTTTTTTTATGCAATACACATGTGATTTCATACTACTTTTTAAAAGTCATGCCTAAAGGTATGCTTACAGTATACCTATTGTACTTACTAATTCTAAATAATGTTATATTATTTACTGTATGTTTTAATTATTTATTCCCTTTATATGCAGCAGGTGTTGATCTGTTGCAAGTGTGTTTCACCTTGTAGATAATCTGACTGGACCTTAATGTTGCATTACTCTAATTACATTTGGAAACGACCTATTCTTCCACTATTTGTCTTAAATATGTGTTATACCCTATATTAACACATGATTTTACACATGATTTTTTGCACAGTGAAAGCAATTTTATATCTGTAAAGAAAAAAAGTGCAAACCTAATGTGGAAGTAGCAATAACATTTACTGACATAAGCAATGTTGTTTAGTATCAATGTCTCTGCCAATAAGAAATTTGTAATGCAAAAAATATTTTCACCTTTTAGGATGTTGACTAGGAAGGGTTCCTTCAGGGCTTCTCCACCAGTAACCACCACAAATGTGGAGACCCGCATGATTAAGATGATGTGGCAGAACCTGTGAAATGCTGCTTGCAGATGTTGTTGTATGTGTTTTAAGTATATGTGTGTAATTATTTGAATCCCTAATGACATCATATTAGTATTTAAATCCCTTAGAGCATTGCTTTGGGACTCTGGCATCCTAAGATTTAATTCATGCATCCTAAGGTTTGCATATTGCATTCTACTGAGTATCTTATTTTGATTTATTTAGCTGTATATCATCTGCTAATGTTAACATTCATGGTACACAATACAGTAAATGGCCCACAGCCCTTGATGGATCCACACAATAATTATTATTTAACATTAATAATGTGTAAATGTGTAATGACTTAATGCTTGATATCACTAAAGCTCTTCTTGCAGGGTGCACATTCTGCTTTATGTTCCCTATGGAAATCACTGCCTGAACCACTGTTTGCCAGATTTGTTTGTTCCTGCAACCTGTGTTTCTTGCTGATGGTCACATCAAAATTCTTCAGCCATAGACACATTTTAATCAAAGCTGGACCTGATATTACAGCGTGCTTTTGTCTTGGTGGGTCGAATCCAACCCAAACTCCAAATCCACTTCCTGTGCTTCCTCACCTATATCTGGCTCACTCTCCTGCTCCCTACTCCTTCTCTCTTCCCCTCAATATTGATAAAAAACAGATAAGACAGACAAGACAAACACTGAAAAATAAAACTTTCTCTAACACTGCATTCTACACAAGCACACCACATGCGCACACAAATAAACTCTGACACATCAGAGAGATTAATGAATTAACTTAATAAAATTAGGACAAGCTTTTAAAATAGACTACAGATAAAAGACAACACAACGTATAACAATAACATTTAATGCACAAGAACCACTCCTCCAAACTCCTAACTCCTAAACTGACCACCAGCCACCATACCACACTCTCAATATGTTTGTGTAGTTTGGTGCATTTTTATAAAGGGTTTGTTATGTCAAAATATCATGTGCTTTTTTGAACCAATAGAAAAGCTATAGGAAGTGTTTGTCAATTTCCATCTGACTTGCATTTTACATCAGATTCTACCAGAATTAGATAATCAGACAAGGTTTTAGACAGAAATCATACGATGGACAGTTTTTTAGATGGCAATCTGACAGTGGTGTCCATACACAACAAAATTGATTCTTAGTAAATTTACCCCTGTTTTTACTGTATTAAACTGACCTCAATAACCATATTTGTAGTTATAGCTTTGATTCAATATATATGTCTTAACATTTCAATGGAAAGCAATGATATTGTTCACACTAAAGCACATTCCTTTGTTACATGGGAGGAGATTGGGAAAATATTCAATGTTTCTAAATGGGATAAAAATAAATATTGAAATAGGACTCATAAGTGGACCGCACTTACGTAAATGAATGTAGTCTGAAAAAAATTAAGATACACATAAGATAACAGCTGTAGATCCAGCAGTGACTAGTATTCTCTGTAGCATATGCTTGGAGCTTCAGGTGTGTGACAAGAGCCAAATGACTCATAGCAGCCTTTAACTTTGTCACCAGAAAAATGGATCCCAAGCCTTGGATTGTGCTCAACTGAGTTGGCCACCATGGTGGTTGATAGACATTTTATTGACAATGTTTCTCCTTCTGATACTGGACAACAACATTTTGATCATGCTAATTAACATATATGCAGCCACTAACACACCTGTGAATCAGCTAATCTTTTTTTTACTGATAGACTTGCTGACCATTTAACATATTTTAAATTTCACAGCCTGGTTATTATTTTCTGCAGTTGATCTATGATTCTATTGAGATATGTTAACATCAGATGGTCAGATTATCAGATTTGTCAAAGCATTATATCGCTGAAAGTGAAAACACTACTGAATGTCAAGTTAGACTGATAGAACAATTAATATATGGTTAATATAACATGTTCATTGTTATCAAAAAGTGGACTTGTAATCATGTTAATCAATAATAACATGTGAATATTATGCTGCAGCATGTACACCAAATACACTAAACTTGTGCTGAGTTAAAATCAAACATTTTAGAGCATATCCATTTAAAATTAAAACAAATGTAATTAATGTAGACTTTTTAAAAAAAAAAAATGTCACCAGAAAATAATGTCAATATTCTGTAAATCAAACAGCTGAACACTGAAATGCATCCAATTAAGTATGCATAATTTATTGATGATATACTCACATAATAAGTGAGACTCATCACAAAAATGTGTGTTGCATTTATGTAGTAACATTATTAACATTAGAAAAATTGGCATATATAACTTTTTATGAGCAGCAAAAACTAAAACTATTCTTCTTCTTACTATGCTAAAGACATGCTGGATGCTGGAGTATGAGAACTAAATATGCTGGGCATACACTAACAGATAAAATGTGTGTCAGACGACAGACATTGTATTCTGGCAGACAAACGGGTATTCAATATGGGTGCGATAACATCGTTTTTGCGTTAATATCGCAATTATGACATCATTATCGCAGGTTTTACTTTTACACCCTATTCAATTTCAAAGACTTATCGCAGTTTTGACAAGTCTTTGATAAAAAATGGTGATAACTTTTCACCATTGAATAGGTGTCGAAAAAAAGTGCAGAATTGGAGTTTAGGGGTGCAGGCTTAAAAAAATAGCCTGCACCCCTGAGAATGACATTTAAAAAGGAACTGTGTCAAAAAAAGTTTAAAAAAAAATAGGGACACCCCAAAAAATTCATTTAAAAATTGGGGTGCAAAAGAAAAAAATGGGAAACATTTTTTAAACAATAGGGAAATAGGTTCAGGGCTATTCTGCAAGTATGCGGCAGATGTTTTCTAGAATAGAATTATAGCGGCAGGTGCACAAATGCAGAATTTTTTAAAAATTACTTTAGGGACACCAAAATATTCTAGTACTCATTTTCATGTACCCCAAATTTGATGGGACCACTTAAAAAAATGAAAAACATAACCTAAGTGCTCTTCTGCATCACTTCTTCAATGTCGGGAAAAAAACACCCGCTGTGGCTATTTAAATCCCCGACTTTCAATTAAAGGCTAAGACAAGGGTACCCATAGTGTTCCCCCATGTTTTTACAACTTTAGGGGGGTCTTACAATTCTTTTAAGGAAAAATTCGTAACTTTACGCAAATCCAACTTCGGAGTTTCCCGTTTTCGTTAATTTTATATTGAATACGGGGATAAGCGGGAGCGCGCACCATACCTTAACGCAGAAAAAAACTCTGATATGAAACGTTAACTTCGACAGTGAAGTTAACGTTTCATATTGAATACCCCTCAAAATGTCTGTCGGTCTGACACTCACAGTGTATTGGCAGCAATATCTGGGTTCCTCCCCTGTGGAGGAAACATTTCCACATTCCGCTACCTGTGAATGAATAGGGGATATTTCTGTTGGTTGGCCATGGCAGTACTTGCACTGGACAATTCCACATGCCCAAATGATCGATATTTTCAGATTGGTCATGTACATACACAGTACAATTATCAGGGTGATCCGATGATATTAGACAGATCACCTAGATAATTGTATGGTGTATGCCCAGTATAAGAAATACAATTTTAAATCTGTCAGATCATATTTTCTTAAAAATACATATTTTAATATTTGAGAATCTTTATGACTATATATCATTTATGAATCTGTCAGGTATTTATTAATTAATGGACTAATCTGTTGGATTATTTTACCTTGCAGTGAAAAACTAGCATTGTTTCTGCTTGCTATATGCTATTCTGGTATGGCTAATCACAGTCAAGCTGCTATTTGAATTGTCTCATAAAACAGCAGAGCAGTGGACTTTATTCTTGGACATAGCTCATTTATTTTGGATACAACAACTCAGCACTAACCACTTGGAATACTTTGCAGGTCAGCAGCTAAAGCTATTTGGATTTCATAATGATGTAGACATTTCAAGCACATGGATAGGATATCTCTCTGGAGATCATCAAAGGTCAGACATGATCATTGACCATAATGAGACTTTGGTTCTTTATTCAAAATCTCCCTAGGAGATTGGCCAAATGAATATTTTAACCCATTACCCCTGCATCTACTGATGTTTGCCAAAGGTTGATTCTGGTCGAGACACTGTTTTATTGTTACTTTTATAGTCAATTTTGCCTTTAGTAAATTCCTGATTTGCAAAATCTAATAAATACACATAAATACAACAAAAAGCCAAGAACAACCTTTAGTAAATGCACCCCACAATGTGTAAATTCTCAGAGCAAGCATAATCATACAAGCTAGAGTTTTACCAAATGAAATTAAATAAAATGTCCCCTTTTCTTGATATGTTTTATTCTTGTTAATCGTTTCCTTGCCTGTTTGGCGCTGTGGAACTTGTGGTGACTTATAATAAACTTTTTTGATGATGAAATAAATTCCATTGTTGTAATAATCCAATTGTTCTTTTTTATGCTTTTTTTCTGTATTCTGTAACTTTTCCAAAGGTGTAATCATATAAAAAAAAGTTAAAAGCTACAAGGCTTTACAAAAGTTTCAGATCATAGTGAAACTAAATTTAACTTTGTGATTATAGTGGCATTACATTATTGTAACCCCCTCTTTGTGTGATTACAGTTAGGCTATTCATATATGCATTATCTCCTTATGTTTATTACCAAAATGTGCTATATTCAGTGGTGGATTTTACCAAGTGGCTGCAGGGCGGCAGCCCCCCCCCCCCCCAGTTAAATCTGCTAATTTAGTGAGCCAGTAGCAGTCCTTGACTTCACTGTGACTGGAGTTGGCTTCCCACTGAAAGCGGCACCTGCCAGTCATGCAAAGTACAGGCAGCCCCAGGGGCTGGTGTCTTCTCCCCCTGGGACTGCCAGTCCGGGCTGCGATTAGCAGAGTGGAAGCTGATGCTCTGCCTTTCAGGTAGGCATACAGGGTTTCTCTGGGCTACAACCAATGCTGTTCACAGAAGCCAATGTTATGCACATGTGCTGCCCCACCACTGCTCATGCACATGGTCCCAGTGACTGCCACATTCAGTGCACAGGCACCAGGACCCATCCGTCTATAGTTATACCAGACCAGCAGAGCCAGACCAGCAGCAATGGCAGCACCACTCAGGTAATACCAGAGCCAGACCAGCAGCAGTGGCAGCACCCCTCAGGTAAGAGGACAGGAGCTGCTGGTTATAGTGTATGTTTCCTGTGCATTGGTATATGCCATGTTATATAATCTAAGATAGAGGACTCTGTAAGAAGATTATTTTTTTGGTCCAAGTACAAGAACAAATGTTATGCTCAAGACATGAAGAGCCTAGAAGCTTCTGGAAGCCTGGACTAGTGTCAGCTCATGCTACATGCTGCACTCAGGTGAGGATATAAAGGTGAGAGTGAGAGATAGGGAATAGTAGTTAAAGTTAGAGTGTCTAATGGCAGTTACTGTCACAGCATTGTTACTTGTGGAAGCGTGCTGAGGTGAAAGTCCAGGAGAGATGGCCGCAGGGAGCTGCAGAGTGTGCTGGATCAGAGACTGAGCAGTGTATGCCACCAATCAGTCCCCTGGGAAGTGGGCATCTTCAATTGCTTCTCAATGTGTGTCCATCAAGTAGTAGATGTCAGTGTGGTATCATCTGAATGAATGGTGGAAAGTGATAGAAGCAGACTCAGCAACTGACAGGTGGCCCCAGCAGCAAAGTTGACACAGTAGCTGACAGGTGGTCCCAAGAGCAGTGCAGACTTTGCAGCTGACAGTCATTTTCAGGCAGTGGAGAAGACGTTGCAATCAGAAAAGGGGAAAGCCCTGATGAACAAAGAAAACTGAGATAACCGCTAAAACATAGCAACAGTCATCCATGCACAGGCATGCTATTTAGTGCAGACATAAGAAAGGAAAATATATATCACAACTGATGCTCTACCTAGCTAATAAAGACTCACCATCTACATTGGAAATCCCCTCATTTGACAGTAAATATATTCCCTAAGGAAGCATTTGTAAGGTTAAGTAAGAGTGTAAGACTAAGCTTTTATCACAGAACAATCCTTTGCAGGGGGGTTCAATAAACTGTAATTTAGCATAATTTTTCAATTCAGGAAAATTGTGTACTTCAGTGATAGATTCTTTAGTGCCAGAGAACTCAGAGCTAAATAGACTATAAACAAAATTTCTACAAAAAGCCTATATTAATACAGTCAGTAGCTTGGATTTAAATAAATAACAAAAGAGGAATTCCATAAAAAAGACATATCCTCATTCTTTGGCAATTAATCTGGAGATAGTAACATTAAATCAACATATTGCATACAAGCTGGCAAATACTCAGCTGTTTATCACAGCTTCTACAGATAGTATAATTTCCAGTCCAGGCTTGCATAGGAAACTAACAAGTGATTACTATGTGCATCACCACATCAGCTATTTTTTGCAACTACCAGGACAGAGAGATTGTGATTTTTACTGTAGAAACAGCAATTAAAGGTATAATTATCCATATGAAGTGCTTTGTTTATTACATCTTCATGTATGCCAAATGTTAAAGCTATTATACCGTAGTTATAAAGTGAAGGTAAAGGGAAGCAACTATAATTGAATGCAGCTAAGGTTATTAAGGCTAATATGCAGTAGTGTATTTATTTCCTAATTTGCGCTGCAGTAATGTAGTTTGTTAAAGTTTGTACTTACCTGTTTAATATTGACAGTATATAGCAATACAGATACTGATGGTGAAGATGTGTTCCTGTAAAATAAAGAGTTATTATTTTTCAAAACAAGTGTCTATTTACTGCTGTGAAATGTATATATTGTAAACCGTATGTATTGTATTTAGTATATTGATTGTTTAGAATAATCTATTGGAGGGCTTTCCCAAGTAAACCTCTTACCAAATTCATTTATGTATTGTTGAATAACATACCCTAACAGCCCCCACAATAGACCGGCAGCAGTTAAGATCCCGACAGGTAAGTATACTAACTAACCTAACCCTCTCTCTCCCTAACCCTAATCCTCCCTTAGGAGTGCCTAACCCTAACATCCCCCCTAGTGCCTAACTTAAACCCCCCATCCCCACAGCCTAAACCTAAGTCTCCTGGAGTGGTGCCTAACCCTAACCCCCCTTCCCCTAGCTTAACCCTCACCCTCCTGGAGGGTGCCCAACCCTAAGTCCGCCCCCAGGAGCCCCTAACCTAACCCTTCCCCCTTCGGCTGTCCACACCTGCCGCCCAGTTTACCTTTGTTCAGTATACCAGGGATCGGTCTCCCGGCATAGGGATAATGATAGGCGTTGGGATTTCGACACCTATCATTAGCCCCCTGTTGGGATTGCAGTCAGAAAGCCATCGGTCGGCATTTCGATTGTCGGCATCCTGACTGCATCCCCAAATGCCAAGAATAATCTTGGGAAGCAAGAAGGTACATTGTACGATGATGTAAAAAAAATATTTTATTATACATTCTACAGTGTTATTCAGTAAATCAAGAGAAATATTGTATAATATGATATTCATTTTTTTTGTTTTGAAATGCCATTTAAGAATTTTGTGTTATATTAATTTGACCACAGCTATGCAAGTGATGAAGTTGCTATCTATTCAATTTATTTTTAACAGTTACATATATACTGTAACTCCTACATATTGCACAGCACTTTATAGAGAATATTAATTCCATATCCCAGTTGTACCATACAGGCACTCCCATTTATAAACATAGACAAACACACACACACACACACACACACACATATTTGGTTTTTCAATGTTGTATACACAATCATGTTGGAGAATATTATCCCATTTATTTTATTGAACATTTTCAGTACAATAGTTTTGTATTTATTTAAAACTGAAACATGTACGTAGCACCAATAAAAATAGAGACCCCCCTATCCCAATGAACTTATTTCTGTTTAAGTATGATATAAATAGGTAGCATCCTCAATTTATTGATAATAATAATAATAATAATAATAATAATAAATGTAAACTCAGTATACAATAACTATGATACTTGTATATATTTAATTATGAAGTTAAACATCCAGAATTACAGGTCTTTGTCAGGTATAAACTGTATATTTTGTTAAAAATGCTATCTTTATTTCTAGTTAGAAAAGTCTAACTTTTTCCACCATGTGCAGTATGAGAAAAGTTAAGTTGTAGCTAACACTAATTTCATATTCAAAGGCATGGTTATATAACTCTGAGCATAACACATTTTAATGCGTGTCACATCATTAATAAAAGACAACATTAAAAATGCTATTTTGTATTTATGAGACTGTAGCAGCAACTTGTGATATTCTGTTATTTCAAGGTCTTTAAAGAGTACATCAAATGTACTATGCATATATAAACATCTGTGACATGCATTTGAGAAAGAAAAAACTCACTTCAAGTTTGTTCAGAATTTTCAGTAAATCTTCATCATGACTTTATGGATTTTGGCAATATAATAACAGATTGGATTTTATGAGAGTTTGGATATAATCCATGACAACTGTTAAATATCATCAGGAACCAAAATCAAATTAAAATGTCAGGCAGATTTAAAAAGTATTGAGAAATTTAAAATTGCTTCTTCTCTGTGCTGTTAGTCAAATATTTAGAGCAATGCATCAGGCATAAGATGGCAAATTAAAGCTGGTTGAACATTTTCTTCCCACGTACATTATGCCTTTAGGCATCTATGATGATGTAAAAGGGAAAATCAGTTTTAATATGGCATAGAACAACTTTACCCTTTTATATTAGAAATGTTACTGAAAGGTGCCAGCAAGAATAGCTAAACCATTTTTTGTGTAAAATGTATTATACATTTCATACACAAGCCTTTTATCTTCTTTGGAAAAATAACATGAATTTAATATTAAAATATTACAAAATATTAGGATTCTTCATATGCTAACTTAGATGTGTAGCCTCTTTTACAGGCTTTTGTGCTATGTGAACATGAGACCATGTACATTTATATTTAACCACTTAAATTATTATTATGTTTTCACTGATTGGCAGTCTGATGCCATTTGGGGATGGGGAAGGGGCAGCGATTGCTTCCATTTCTCTGAGTGGATCTCTGAGTACTGATTGATACCCATCTGTTCTTTCGTCAGTGAGTTGCCAAATACATGCCTAATGCTGGGCATACACTCTACAATTATCTGTCAGATATCTGTCAAATCCGTCTGGTGGGAAGGAAATTCTGGTCCGTTTTCTAGTGTTTGGGAGCAAATTTCTATTGTCATACATACCATACATTACCAGGTTTCATTGCAACCAGCCAAATTGGACAGCTATCTGACAGATAATTGTATATTGGATGCCCAGCATTAGTAATATGTACTTCCCAGTCTGGTTTAATCTTAATGGAAATGGAAAAAAAAGGTGCCCACTTGAAAAAAATCTATAAAAATATTTGAGGTAGAGGAGGTGAAGTGGCTGCTGTCTCAAGGGTCTATAAACACCCTTAAGGGCAAGATACCATGAATAGACAAGTAACTAGGTGGCACCACCAAAACTCCTAACCTCAGGTGTTAGAATTAAATAAATAATTATAATAATATAATACTATAATACTGAGGTGTTATAAATTTAGCAGCTCAAACTGTGGCATATGGTAAATTTAAAGAGTGTTTAATGACATAAACTAACATCAAGGTAATATACCTAAAGAATCACTCTAAAGGAGCATATGTACATCCCAGACAACTACCAACCTACCCTCATCATTTTCTAATTGACTCAATTGATTTGCATATAGCTCATTCTGGATATGTTTATACAACAGGCTTTTTTTCTTGTTGTTTATCTTGCTGCTATGCTACCTGGCCTGAGCCAGTTGCTAGGTTAAAGGCTGTCACATCTGTTCTGGCCAGGAAATCTGCAGCCTGCAGAGGAGGATGTATAGACAGGTGAACATGATCATCATCTTAATCTAATTGGTGAGTGTATTTGGGAACCACTCTGTTCAGTGCTTCTTTAGCCCCTAGAAAAGGAGCACCGTTTGCTCTGAAACACTCGTCGGGCCTCCTGAACTTTATCAGGATGACAAGCTTTTATGCCTCCTTTTATGTCTACCCTGACATATGTCATTGATAAATATCAATCAAATATCAAATATTCCTGTAACTGCTGTTTAGCATTGGATTTTTGAATCAAACAATGCTTCTATTAAACATTTGATAAACATTGCATCTTCAAATACAATAGGATGTGCTGGTGCTTTGTTGCATAAAGAAATGTACTTTTATGTGCCATGCAGTCTGACATATGGATCAGTGAGTGACTACTGCCTCTCCAAATACATCTGTGAAATTATTATATGGCGGTGTGCACCACATGTTTTCTTCTTATTATAATTTGCCTAATTTTGGTGTGATTTTTTTGGGGGGCTTTTGGTCACTTTTTTTCTGTTGGATATGGATAGTGCTCAAGCAATATAGAAAAAAAGTAGGGCTATGGTGTGGGGCACTCTTGTTAATGGATAATTGATTAATTTAATACATAACTTTTATTAGCAACAATATGATAAAATAAAGTACCATATAATTAATTTAAAATCAGATGGTATAAATCCATCATCAAAATTCACAATAAAATCTAAAGGCGAATTGTAAGTATGTACACAATCAAAACTGGATATATTGGATTGGTAATTTAATTAAGTGTCTATATTGATATTGTCTGGCTTTGTGCAAAAAACCATCCCATAATTTATTTTGCTACAGCACCTGGTATTCCCTGGGAGTCACCTTCCAAGTACTAATCAGGCCAATTACAGTTTAGCTTCCAAGATCAGACGAGATTGGGCAATCATGTAATGTATGGCTGTAGATGTATAGGGAAAATTGCACAATTACAGCACAGAGCAATATAAATGTAGGACTAATTCTGTCAATAGTCCATTTGTTGGCAAAATATCACAAATCCAAAGAAGCAAGCAGACTTAATTTGTATCATGTATTAACATAATATGTCAGAAAATGAGGTGAACAAGCCCTCAGCCGGGTGAAACACGCGTCCTCTTAGATATATACACCTTGTACAAATATCCAGCCAGCATATGGGTTGGATCTTTCTGGACTTCTGGATACGGGAGTGGTATTGTATTTGCACCATTACACAGCAGGATCTCTGTGTCATAATGCCTGTTTTAATGTACATATGTTAGATTGTGTGTGATCTTGCAGCGCTGTGTGCTCACCATACTCTTATGATAGCTGGTGGACACAAGAGTGATCTGCAGTTTATATCAGAACTGTGTGTATCCTCTATATAATTTTTGCATATATGCACCCTGTTGTTATTTCTATCACACTGGCAATCGCCGATTAGGCGTGATTTACCTTTCAGAACTGTCTCCTTTGTGAGTCTTAGCGGTATTTGTTTTCCATGGTTTTCTTTACCTGTGGTTTTCAATCTTTATTCAGTTGACTGACTTACGCTACATGTAGGACTCTGTACCCATTACTGGAGACAATCATTTTATTTTATTCATTATATGAGTGAATTGAATTCTCATTACAACAATTTCTTTAGCTCTATATGGAGATCTACATATATGTATATTTATGTATATGCAGGAATTTATAGAAGTGATAATCTGCCTAATAGTCATCAGTATTCAATGGGATTCTTCTTGCTTACCCAATTGAATTATCAACAGGTGTGCTTTTCTTAATCCTACTGTGTTAGGATGCTGTGTCCTTTGTGCTAGATATATCAATTAATTCTTGTTAATAGTAGACACATACCCCGATTTATTTGATATATACAATAAATGCTTCTAGCCTGATGGATATTGTTAATACCACTTATTTTTCATCAATTTGCATAATCAATCATATATGTCTTTCTTTGTGTGGCTTTGTACGATTATATTACACATATGCTGGGCCTCTTCATTTATTAATGAGGCTTTATTAGCAAAACTATTGTATACTCTATTTTGCCAACACTTTTCTGACATATTATGTTGATACATGATACAAATGAAGTCTGCTTGTGCATTCTTTCTTTGGATTTGTGATATTTTGCCAACAAATGGACTATTGACAGAATTAGTCCTACATTTATATTGCTCTGTGCTGTAATTGTGCAATTTTCCCTATACATCTACAGCCATACATTACATGATTGCCCAATCTCGTCTGATCTTGGAAGCTAAACTGTAATTGGCCTGATTAGTACTTGGAAGGTGACTCCCAGGGAATACCAGGTGCTGTAGCAAAATAAATTATGGGATGGTTTTTTGCACAAAGCCAGACAATATCAATATAGACACTTAATTAAATTACCAATCCAATATATCCAGTTTTGATTGTGTACATACTTACAATTCGCCTTTAGATTTTATTGTGAATTTTGATGATGGATTTATACCATCTGATTTTAAATTAATTATATGGTACTTTATTTTATCATATTGTTGCTAATAAAAGTTATGTATTAAATTAATCAATTATCCATTAACAAGAGTGCCCCACACCATAGCCCTACTTTTTTTCTATATTGCTTGAGTGTATACATAATGGGCTTTGGGAGCACCACCAACGATCATAGATAACAGATAATTATCTGCTACTGAGAAAAGGTTGGTTTATAACTCAATTTACTATTCTTTAGTTCTGTGCAGTATCTCTCTATCCTTTTGTGGATATGGATAGTGCCACTGTTCATATTGATTTGATCAATGTAAAAAGGATTGCAGATGAAGATTTTCAAGATATTGTTCGTGGACACTAACACACTATTTCATTATATTGACAGCCCACAGGCTGGCACATAGGTACATAAAGGTACATGAAACCCTATTTCAACCCCCTGGGAGATCTATAATCTTGTTTTGGGGGTCAATTTGTTAGTCAATCTCACAATAAGTGGATTTCTGGTTATAGATGGTGGTACAACAGACCCCTTTTAATTTCAACGACTCTACTGACTTTAGGAATAAATATCCTGACTCATATTTGCTAGTTATGCTAGATATAACTAAATCATGCACAAACATTTTTCAAGAAGATGGTGTGAAATGAGTCAGGACCTTGGTCACAAGCAGTTTACATTAAATTGGTCCTCCAGTAAGTTTTTGATTCCTTTAAATGATAATTTCTTACTTAAAAATATTTTTTTGTATGAAATTTCTTTTTTTAAAGTAAAATAATTGTGAAGTCAGATCAGCTTACTTGGAGTTCCAAAAGCTTTTTCACATGAATAAATACAAAAGTACAGCCAATACAAAATGCATGTGTGGTTAGCACCACAAGCCTTCAATCCTAAATGCACTGACTTCCAAGGGTCAGTGTAGTAAAGTTCAAAGTTAACATTCAAATACAGATGTGTCATCTTCCATCTTTGCCGCTTTGACTGCAAACGTGCACACGCATCACGCCTTGTGACTTGCCACGAACGTGTGCACCACAGTACGCCAGGCCGTGGCAGTTATCGCACTATGCAATCATATGGAAGGTGAGTGCAGACGCAGTGTGTGTATCTGGTCACAGGCATGCAACTCGCGCAATTTGTGGCATGATTTGCCCCACAAGTGGCAAAGATGCAAAAGGACATACCTGTAGTTTTTGGAAAATAAAGTCATTGGGTAAAGGCCGAGATCCATGTATACTTGATGATGGATAGGTGGCAGATATGCAGTATTTACACTTAACAATACATATCATCTTATGTTGACTAAAATTAGTCTAAACATCAATTTACAATACTGTGCTTAATTCAGTTTTAATATTTGACTTGATAGTCAACCGTTTGATATTCTAATAAATTATCACCCTTTTTAAAATTCTGATGTAAGATCATATTGCAGATTGTGTAGTTGTAATACTTTATTAGAACCATAACATCCATTTCTATAGGATTGGTTTGTTTGTTGTTCCTCTTAAACATATTTCTAACACACCTTATAAAGAGAGGTAAAGTTTTGGAAAAATATATATATAATAAGTAGGATTGCAAATATTATCAACAGAAGTCTTCCCAATGTAGAAATGAACTATTTTACCTGAATTGTGATAAGTATTTCTTTGGATCCTATCATAATAACCACTCTGCTCAATATTTTCTTGCTTTATTTCAATAGAGAATTATATGTTACTTAAAATCTCAGTTTTCATTTAAAGTATTTAATGTGGGTGCAACAAATTATAACAGACTATTTTTCTAAAATTATATCATATACCATGGTTAGGAAATTTTCAGAACTATTGCCATTTTGTTTTTGGATTAGTTTTGATTTTGAAAATAATTATTAATTTGTTTATGGGACATATGTCAGTGCTGTCAGTATTACCTTATCTTAAAACACACTCCTTCAGAGTTTGGGGAAAGGGACAACCACTCAAAATATACTCAAGGAGAAAATAAGACCTTTATTACCCCAAAATATAAAACAATATACATAATTTTTATTTGCTAACACTCCCACCTGATCAAAGCATGTTCCCTTCTGCATCAATACTGAGATTGTATCTGTCCCATTGGTATCTCTCTTGTAGCCCTCATATGTCTTCTACTCCTACAGCCAAACATGTTCTATATTTTGTTTAATAATATTCTCCTGATTTATTAACCTTTTCCGTACTTTTAAGTTGAATTAGATTATGCCCTGATCTTGGGTACCTTTCCATCTTTATCTCATGCAAGGTCTATCAAACCCACCTCAAAGGCATTTCACTTTGGTGTCAGATAAAAATAAGGTCCAGCTTAAGGATACTGCCTTTGAACCTCTATATACCCCTGCCTATACCTTCTAATATCCTTCCTATAAACCTCTAAGGATGATGCTAATTTGCGTATGCAGTCATCCAGTAAATAAAGACTCCAGACCTAGAACATGTGGTTCCAAAGCACAAAGTATTATTCAAGTAAAAGTACAGCAGTTACACGCTATGATCCTCATATAATCTTTGCGCAAAGAGATTATATAGACCCAAGTACAATTATACATACGCAGCACTCTCTGGTCCAGATGTTAGGCATCAGCTAGAAACCCCTCATCAATCAGCATTCAGCACAAAGACTAGGAACTCAGCATCAGAGCACATATATTTATACCCCCAGAAATAAACAACACAATAGAGAAGTTTGTTGCTAATACCATTGGTCCTAAAGGAGAGGGCAAATGTTACAAGGCATTTAACAGGTTGATTAAAATAGACACAACCCAGCCTCTAACAACTGGGGGTCTCTGGTTTCCTGCCTCATGCAACATCCTAACAGTTGTTCATATTATGTACATTTTGTTGCTTGAAGTCTCTGTGGTCCATAAGTTGAGAATGCATAATGCGATCTCCACACCGATGGTACCGGAATACTGTTGAAAGAGTACGCATCAATACAATACGAATCATGACTTACTTATCATGTATAAAACCTTAGTTACCAAATAATCTTTCTTTCACAGAATGAACAAACTTAAATGTTATACTTTAAAGCTTATTAAACCTTTTATGTGAATATGTAATGTGTAAGAATGCGGGGTGTGATGTAAAAATGCTAGTTAACTTGGGGCAGATGCGTGAAGTTAATAAACAACGTTTTCATACAGGATCTTATGCATTCGCTAATATGCGATTAGTTAATAGCGCAATTGTGTGTATTAATGTGTATATGAGAAATGGTGCACTTAAATCTCACTTAAACTAAATGAACACCTAGCAGTGTGGAATGCTGAGCCTTATAGTTCAACATGCCCCCCTCTCTCAGCAGCCCCCACCCTTCCCAGGCTCAAAAGTACAGTCCTTTGTTCTCCCAGGTTCTTGTGTAAATGCAAATTAGCACAGCTACAAGACCCAAACCTCAAATAACACTCTTGGCTTTGAAGGTATTTTATTGTAGGAAGCCTGCTAATGTAAGGTGCTACAAATGACCCTCTTGCTTTATTCGAGCAGGGCCACCTGGAGTGAGAGCAGACGTTATGTCCATGAAGCTTGTCTACACAGGCTAGTTGTCACGTGGCCATTTGCTCTGTTTAGCTAATGCAATCCAATTTTGACATACTGTACAGCCATTTCTGAAATATATCCTTTAGGGGAATTATAATAGTATACACTTGATCCAGAGCACCCAAACTATGTAAAGTCATGAAATGGGCTTTTGGTGAATCGCCGTAACTTATGGCGATGGTCACAGATGCAATCGCATGATGCTAATAGTAATATCACCACATGTACTAAAGTGTGAGTTTATCTAAAATGGCGCTTGGGTGGCCATTCACAAAATGGCGTCTTGCGATCTCATTTCCAAGATGGCGTCTTGCAGCCTGTCGCAAGATGGTGTCGCTGTGATTCAATTTTAAACTGATCTTGTCTCAGCCAATAATTCAGCTTCGACAAGCTAAAAACAAAAATAACACAAAGGAGAATACACAGAAAAGACAGTTGACTATCATGCTGTAATGGTTATTTTTCATATTTGGTTTGGCTGTCCTCATTTAGGTTTAGGTTTTTGAAAAGAGTCTCAAATTGTGGAAGCATTCCTCTCACTTATTCTTCTTTTGTTCTGATACCTTCTTGTAATGATCTGAATGAATCTATGGGGCATATTCAATTGGATGCAAGAATAGCAAAAAACACCTGCGAGGTTTTTCCAGCAGGTGCAGGTTTTGTGCTATTCAAATAGCTGCAGATGTTTTCTCTTCACGTACCTCCAGAGCAAGTGTGTTTTTTCCTAAAATCAATAATTTTTGGAAAAAACACCGAGACTAGCTCTGGCCCTCCAGCGGTACCCCCCCTGAGGACTAATTAAGCAATTGGAAGTTACCAATTAGCTTTATTAGTCCTTAATTCCTCACCTTCTGAAGCAGTGTCTTCTTCATCCAGCATCGGAAGCCGGGTCCTCTGCTGCAGGGTGAGTATGTCAGTGTGTGTGAGTGTTTATTAATGGTCGTAAGTGTGTATGAGTGTGTGTGAGTGTTGTGTGTGGGCCCCCCAGTGTCTATGTGCCCCCCCAGAATGGGCACTGGAAGAACTACATCTCCCAGTATCCCTTGCCCCTCCCACCAGCCCCTGGAACCTTCCAGCAGTACCTGGGATTCCCAGCAGGGGAGGCAACCTGGAGCCGCAGAGACCACCGGAGACCCCCAGGCAGGTAAGTGCCGAATTCTTTCTTTTTTTTATTTCATGCAGAGCGGGGTTTTCAGAGCTGAAAATCCCACAACAACTATTTTTTAATGGGATACTGCAGGTATCGGGAGTGCACATACCCGCGTTATTCCAAAATTAGGTGCAAGGTTTTTTACATCACTAAACCTTGCACCCAATTGAATATGCCCCTATGTGTCTCTTTTAGCAACTCTCAATGATGTAATAGTAATCAGCAACTGGTATGGTCCCACCCAATTGTCTGTTAAGCAACCAGAACTAAAGACATTTCTAATAACCATTACATTTTTTCCAGGAGTTTTAAACTCATCTGTTATTTTCTCAATTGATTTAATCACAGTTGAAGGTTATTCTGTCCAACAAAAAAATATATCCACTGGTGACAGGTTTAGAGGTGGCCAAGGGGAGATTCTGATACTTTGTAATACTAGTAGCAAATTTTTCCAATCTCAGCCATCACCTTACTCAACGTATTTTTTTATAACCCAATTAAAAAAAAATTCATCCAAACAAACACATTTAAAATTCCCACATTATATTACTTACTGTAAATTAAGTCGATTTGCATTACCTAGAATAAATCCCCATACATCAGCAATTGATTGCAGCAATTGTGCAATTTTCAATCGATTGTGTATAAAAATATTTCCCTTTTTCAATCGATTGTGGCAATTCTGCAATCTGCAATTGATTGAAAAAGGGAAATATTTTTATGCACAATCGATTGCAAGTTGCACGATTGCTGCAATCAATTGCTGATGTAGGGGGCCTTAAGTCCTCCATAGAACGAATGTGGGATGGCTCAGTTTATATTGATTTTTCTGTATTCTTCCTCAAAAAGGTAAGGCATGAAGCAGTCTTCTTTGAGAAGCCAGGTATATGCTATTGTAATCTTACCAATCTATACATACTTTCCTTACCCAAAGAAGTCATACCATGTGCTGCCTCTGCCAGGCTTGCACACAGTAGTTATCCATCAATCCTTTATTAAATGGGCTCTTTTATCTATTGATGCCAATAATCCCCCAGTGGTGAGACATTACGCTATCAAAAAGCATACCGTGGTAATTTTCCTAGAAGGGGAGGTGACAAAGGCAGATTATTTCTACAAAGAGATGGATTGATAATTTGCCCAATCTTGCTATCTCTTGGTTAAATAAAGGTAATTTGCTTGCATGTTTTTCATGATGTTTAGAATATTCTGCACTGTTGTCCTGCATACTTATGATTTTCTTTGTTATGTGTTTTCCCTTGTTCATTATGTAGGTATATTTTTTTGCCTATATGAATATATTTGGTTTCCAGTTCTCTAAATCTTATCCCTATCCATATCCTTTATTTTGCTTATCTCTGTTTTTGTTTTCTTTAAACTTGTAAATTTCTGTGTGTCAGCGGCATCCGCTGTATCTAGGTGTTAGCTGTTAGATATACATTTCATGTATTTGGTTTTTGCCACATATGTAATTTGTTTGATATGTTTAAGCAACAGGCTTTGTTTTTATTTGTTTGTTATCTTGCTGCTATTGCACCTGGCCTGACCTGGTTGCTGGGTGACAGACTGTTACTTCCAGACTGGCCAGGAAATCTAGAGATAGAGGAGGATATTGTTTACACAGATGGGTATGAGTATGATGATTGTCTAAATTGGTGATGGTATTTGGAAACAACAATGTTCATTGCATCTTTAGTCCTTAACAAAGGAGTACTGTTTCCTCTGAAACAGCTGTTGGGCCTTCTGCACTTTATCAGGATGACAAGCTTTTATGACTCCAGTTAAGACTACCCTGATATCTGTGTTTGATAAGTATTTGATCAACTTATGCTGGGCATACACTCTACAATTATCTTTCCAATCTGGCTGGTTGGAATAAAAACCTGGTAATGTATGGGAGCAAATAACAATAGAATTTGCTCCCAGACACTAGAAAAGGGACCAGATTTTCATTCCCACCAGACAGATTGGATAGATATCTGACAGAGAATTGTAGAGTGTATGCCCAACATATGTTTACATCAATGCTGTCATTCCTGTAATTGCTGTTTAGTAATGAATCACACAATGTTTTTTTAAAAACTTTTGATAACATTGCATCTGATGTGCTGATGATTTGTAGTATAAAGTAATTTACTTTTATGTGCCATGCTCCCTGCTATATAGATCAGTGAGTGAGTACTGCCTCTTCAAATACGTATATAAATGGCTTGTAGTGGTGGGAACTTCTGATGGAATATCAAATAGCTGGGTGCCTGCCTGAACACAATTAGTATTCAGGCAAAGAGGAATGGTACTCCAAGCAAGGAAATTTGCACAAACTATAGTAACAAGAATAACAAGATAAATGGAATGATTTATTGGCAAACAAATAATGAGACAACAGAACTCCAAGCAGGGAAATTCATAAACCAAAATGGTTTATTGGTACACAAATAAAGAGCGAAACAGCACCCCAAGCAGGAAATTCATAAAC
>JAUIMM010000601.1:3277500-3600000 GCA_031769625.1 Taudactylus pleione
CAAATTTCATTTTTCAAACACAGCCTGTGAGATGACAGTTGGGAGCAGATTGGAGACCCCTGAATCTGTCCGTGACGTACAGTAATAATGTCAGACTTAAAGGGGGCAGGCCCAGCACAGATAAATAGTGTGTACAGTTCTGTAGGTTAACATAGATTTGGTCGACAGGCATTAGAATGGTGGATCAATCAACTTGCCTTTTGTTACTGTAGGTTTATTATACAAACAAGCCATGTCAACCAATAGTGTGTCAGCCTTTAGTCCATGTACAGTAGAGTACTGTAGATTTAATCAGCCAGTCATGTCAGTATGTGGTAACAACTGCCAGTCATCGTCAGATACTGTAGTATCCAACACCCTACAGTGCAGTGTACAGTAATGTAGAGTATGTCAGAGTAGTGAATTGTACTGTATTCGTTATTGTACAGTATACTGTAATTCATGTGATTATACAGCAATACTGTACTTACTTCGCCTTATACGCCTCCTGATCCGTCCCTCCTCAGCAGGTCCAACCACCTGCGCTGCAGTGACCTTACGTTGCGGCGCAGGCCGTAGTGCCTGTGTATTTCCCTGCTTGCATTTCTATATGCAAGCTCTTTGTCTTGGTTTGTTGCAAAGGCTTGGTCCTGTCACTTCACCAAGACAAAGAGCTCGCCGGATGAAAATCGTCGCGCCCTACTAGCAGCCATTTTCAATAGCCACTGACGCACGTCGTACATCGCACAGCGCATAATTCACTCGTTACGGCAGGCGTCTGTGGTGCGCTGTAATGTAGTCATAACCATAGTGGCAAAGTCACAGACAGAAACCACTCTCAGACACAGTCCAAGAGACGTTGCTATAGTGTGTAAGGCCGAGACCGCATCTGCGTTGTCGCATGTTTGCGTTTTGGGCGCAGTTTGTGATACAGAGCCCTGTCTCTCATTCTATACAGTCCATTCACTACCAGTTTCTGCAGTTATGAAATCACTATTGTGTGGTGCAAAATTCAACGGCACCGTCAGTTTTTAATATACAGTACAGGCACATTCATAGCGGCACACTAGTTGTCCTAGCAGACGGGGAATGGTGTCCTTGGCAATGGTCACTATTCGTAGCATTTTTCAGGACACTAGGGCAGAGCTGACTGCTTACACTAAATGGATTAACAAAGCTTCCTTTATTATGGTAATGAGAGGCTCTTGCTTGCTTTGGGGGAAGGGACCTGATGCACTGTGTATGACTCTCGGCCCACTGGGCATGCACCAGAAATCCCATTGCAACCCTCCTACTGGGCATGCGCCCGCCAGAGGTGGAAATTCAACAGCATACCGACTGCAGTAATACAGCCAACCAACTGCGCATGCTCAGTGATGACCTTCCATATGCATGGCATAGCGCTACATGGCATATGGCTTGGCGCCACAGATCCCATTGTACAGGTACCCCATCCATTTCTAATCCATCGCAGATGGCTGACAGCCACCATAGCGCCAACCGTGTAATACAGAGAGCTCTCTCTCATACAGATCCCACTACTACCGTACTTAGTGTGCAAGGTTGGAATAGCATCACCATTGTCATAAGTTTGCGATGCAATGCTATTTTGCGCTTCAAATGCACAGTCAGCTTTGAACACAGAGAGCTCTCTCACAGACAGAAACCACTCTCAGACACAGTCCAAGAGACGTCGCTATAGTGTGTAAGGCCGAGATCGCATCTGCGTTGTCGCATGTTTGCATTTTGCGTTTTAGGCGCACAGCTTGTGATACAGAGCCCTGTCTCTCATTCTATACAGTCCATTCACTACCAGTTTCTGCAGTTATGAAATCACTATTGTGTGGTGCAAAATTCAACGGCACCGTCAGTTTTTCATATACAGTGCAGGCACATTCATAGCGGCACACTAGTTGTCCTAGCAGATGGTGGAAATTCAACAGCATACCGACTGCAGTAACACAGCCAACCAACTGTGCATACTCAGTGATGATCTTCCATACAGCATGGCATAGCGCTACATGGCGTATGGCTTGGCGCCACAGATCCCATTGTACAGGTACCCCCTCCATTTCTAATCCATCACAGATGGCTGACAGCCACCATAGCGCCAACCATGTAATACAGAGAGCTCTCTCTCATACAGATCCCACTACTACCGTACTTAGGACCTCATTCAGAGCCGGACGCACAGAGCATGCGGTCGGTCTGAATGAGGGGAGAACGTCTTGAATTTTCAAGACGTCCTCCTTTGCAGTGGTAATGCTGTGGGTTAACACCCACAGCCTTATGACTGCCTAAGGTGATGGTCGCGATGGTCAAGACCATCATGGCCATCGGGGCTTACGACGAGACCCTAGGGTAGGGTCTCCCTTGTCATAAGCCCCGGAGAGCTTTCAGCTCTGTCTGAGCCGGAAGCTCTCCACTGACATCACTAGTGATGTCGGTGGGGCTGCCCCCAAACGGTAGGCGTTCCCATGGGAACGCCCCCATTTGGGCTGCCACCCCCCTGGCCCGCCTTCCAAATGGGGCGAGCTGTCAATCAACATTGACAGCTCACCCCCTTTGGATCGAGACCCGCTACGACCGGCGCTGTCGGTCGTAGCGGGTCGTGCGCATGCTCTGTGGGGGGCCATCGACCCGGTCCGAGCGCATCGGCGCTAACGACCAGGTCTGAATGACCCCCTTAGTGTGCAAGGTTGGAACAGCATCACCATTGTCATAAGTTTGTGATGCAACGCTATTTTGCGTTTCAAACGCACAGTTAGCTTTGAACACAGAGAGCTCTCACAGACAGAAACCACTCTCAGACACAGTCCAAGAGACGTCGCTATAGTGTGTAAGGCCGAGAACGCATCTGCGTTGTCGCATGTTTGCGTTTTGCGTTTTAGGCGCACAGTTTGAAATACAGAGCCCTCTCTTGGCGCTACAGATCCCATTGTAAGCCCTCCACTGGGCATGCGCATGAAATCCCATTGCAACCCCTCGAAGCAGACAGCCACCACAGCGCAGACATTGACGAAAGTTTTGCACTATTTAAACACACAATCAGTTTGTAATGTCTTACTTTTAAGCAGCCTTTTAAACAACAACACTACAGTATTACAGTACAACACTACTAAAGTAGTTTCACTATAGTGTCCAGAGCAGACAGTGCCAATAAAAAAAATATACAGTATACGGTACGGTATATTCTTTTCCAGGGATCGAACCCGGGACCATAATTCTACCAAAGTGATCACCTAACCACTAGACCACACGACAGCTACAGTGAACCGCACAGAGCGGCCTCATCCTTGTGCACTCCTCCCGCTGCTGTTTTTAATTAAAAAAAAAAATTGTCATACTATAATTCATCCCATCTCAGTGAAAGCTGTGTGTGCATCTCATTAATCTAAAGTATCGGTTATGCCATGATAACAACTCGGGAAACTTCTCTACTGTTCAGTTACTGCACTGTATGTACAATACTGTACAGGTACAGTATGTGCAGTGATTTGCATCCTGTTATAAGATCTTACTGTACCGTACAGTACTGTACTGTATGTACATTATGTGACATTAAAAATACAGTATTGGTTGTGCGAACATGCAAATGCTGTGAATGTGATATCCATCCAATTTACTGTAAGTTTAACAGTATGGCATTCAGTACAAGGCATTCAGTACAAATTACAACAGTGAAGCACTCGCCACCAACCAGTTAAGCACTGTATTACATGCCGTAGCATATCCTTCGTTGAAGAATACCACAGTATGCCACAAGTCCATGGCGCAACTCAGAGGCCTGCACGCCACACCACAAGTCCATGGCGCGACTCACGCCACGCCATGAGCAACAAAATAGCTGGGCAGATCAGTAGCTCTCAGCCCCCTTTAGTTATTAGCCTACTCCCTCCACCCAGAACTACCAGCCTGCCACTGTCTGCAATCATAAACCTTGGGAATGCTGCTTGAGCATAGAACCTATTTATGTGCTATTCATAAAATAAGTTATACACAGAAATATTTTTTTGTTTTGCAGATAATCCCCATTTTAACTGTGACATCTCCATGTACTGCTTTTTGGAACCCTATTGAGCAGTAATATGCAATATTGCTCCCTCCCTGCACATCAAAAAACATACGACCAGCAATATTGGATCTAATGATATTGTCCCTGTATTTTGAGATGGCTATTTACTTTACTGTATGGGATCAATTAAATGACTGTAATAACTAAAAGAAAAAAAAGAGCATAATTCAAATAATGATCATTAACATACTGAGGGAGCTGCAGCGTGAACTTTAAATAAACAACAGATAAATTGTTACCATCATTACATCACTATCATAAAACTTTAGTGTATTGGGTTAATAGCTTTTTGTCATTGATCAGGTGCATTTCTCTCTAGCTTTAAATGAGTTAAGTTCTGCTGATCTTGTCCATACAAGCAATTGCTAATAACAGTGATGCTGATTTCCAATAACACTCTGCCACTGCATTCAAGTGCTCAGGGAAATCAGTAAGGTAGATGAGGTCACATAGAAAAGTACCTGCAGTTTAATTTTTCCTACCGATTTCCATAAATAATATATTTCATACATATATAAACTGCAGCTTAAAAACCCTGCAGCAAAATTATTTCCAGAAAATGTTTTATTTCCTGTCAAACATTTTCTGCACTTTTTTTTTAAGCAACACAAGTTCCTAGCACATATCAGTCTTCATTTTTATTGTGGACATGTTTTGTCTCCATGCAGGTCATTTAGGTATGAACACTGTAAACCATGGCTAGCCAACCCTGGTCCCCGAGAGCTACCAACAGTGCATATTTTCCAGGTCTCCTCACAGAATCACAAATGTAATAATTAACTCCACCTGTGGATCTTTTCAAATGTGTTTCTGAGTAATGAATACACCTGGTCTGGAAAACGTGGCCCCCATACATCAGAGATTGATTGCAGCAATTGTGCAATTTGCAATCGATTATGTATAAAAATCTTTCCCTTTTTCATTCGATTGTGGCAATTCTTCAATCTGCAATCGATTGAAAAAGGGAAAGATTTTTATACACAATCGATTGCAGATTGCAGAATTGCCACAATCGAATGAAAAAGGGAAAGATTTTTATACACAATCGATTGCAAATTGCACGATTGCTGCAATCAATCTCTGATGTATGGGGCCTTATGTAGCTCTCGAGGACTAAGGTTGGCTATCCCTGCTGTAAACAATCATAGTGTTCCTGGAAACAAGTTTTCCTCTCATTGGCTTTTTGAATTTTAGTGCTAGGAGGCGGGGGCAGTGTCGGACTGGGCCCACAAGGGGAATGCAATGTTAGGGGCCCACTTCAAAACCGCCAACTCGCTGCAGAACACATTTTATTGTCCCCTCAAAGGGACTTCTATGTACCAGCTGCATAAGCCAGGGACTCAGGGAATGTAGTAAGTATAGACACAGTATGGAACAGGACAGGTAGACACCGGATATGGAACACAGACAGGACAGGCAGGCACTAAGGATAAGGAAGACAGACAGGACAAAACCAGATATGAAACACAGGGGGTCATTCAGACCTGCTCGCGAGCGCAGGATGCTCGCAGGCGGGTCGATGTTGCCCCACTGCGCATGCGCACAACGGAGGGAGCTCCGTCGTGCGCATGCGCGAGACCCGGCTAGCGATGGGCTCTCCGTCGCCCCGGGTCTCGCACCAAAGGGGGTGTGCTGTCGATGTTGATTGACAGCACGCCCCCTTTGGTGGGTGTGCCGGGGGCGTGGCTGCCAGACGGAGCGCCATGGGAACGCCTACCATCTGAAGCCGGCCCCACTGACATCACTAGTGATGTCAGTGGGAGTGATTTTGGCTCTGATAGAGCCAAAATCACTCCAGGGCTTGCGGCAGCGAGACCCTACTGCAGGGTCTCCATCGCAAGCCCTATGGTCGCAATGGTCATCATGGACGCTCGCATAAGCTGTGGGTGGTAACACACAGCTATGCGAGCATCCATAAGGCCACTCCATTTTCATGTAGGAGGGCCTGATTCAGAGCGAGCGCTCTGGTCAGAGCGTCCGGCTCTGAATCAGGCCCACAGAGAGGACAGGCATACACTGAGGATATGGAACACAGACAGGACAGGCAGACGCAGGATATGAAACACAGGCAGATGCAAGATATAGAACTCATACAGGACAGCAGATGCAGTATATAGAACACAGACAGGACAGAAGGATGCAGGATATGGAACATAGGCCCTGATCCAGAGCCGGACGCTCTGACCAGAGCGCTCGCTCTGAATCAGGGCCCTCCTACCTGAAAATGGAGCGGCCTCCTGGCCGCTCGCATAGCTGTGGGTGACCACCCACAGCTTATGCGAGCAGTCAAAAACATGGTCGCAATGGTCAAGACCATCGCGACCATCGGGCTTGCGACGAGACCCTGCGGTAGGGTCTCGCTGCCGCAAGCCCAGGATTGCTTTTGGCTCTATCAGAGCCAAAAGCACTCCCACTGACATCACTAGTGATGTCAGTGGGGCCGGACCCAGATGGTAGGCGTTCCCAGGGGAACGCCTCCGTCTGGGCAGCAACGCCCCCGGCATGCCCACCAAAGGGGGCGTGCTGTCAGTCACCATCGACAACATGCCCCCTTTGGTGCGAGACCCATAGCGACAGCTTGGCTGACGCTATGCGGGTCTCGCGCATGCGCACGACGGAGCTCCCACTGTCGTGTGCATGCACATTAGGGCACCATCGACCCGCTTGCGAGCGCTAAGCGCTCGCGAGCGGGTCTGAATTAGGCCCATAGACAGGACTGGCAGACACTGGGTATGGAATACAGACAGGACAGGCATAAAACATCTGACCACCTAGCACTTATATTTGCTGTGCTGCTACAATGGTCACTGTAGAGCTGGCAGATGGATGGATCCCTGTGAGGCAGAGGGGAGAGAGCTGTAGATGGAAGAGCTGAGCACACTCCAGAGGATTTCTCCTATTCCATCTGTGTTAAAGCCCTGAAGGACAGCAACAGTGCTGATGGTTGGTTCCTGCCCCGCATTCTGGACTCCTCCTGCTGCCTGCGGGAACAGCAGGTCAAATCCCCCAGCTGTTGCTTCCCACATGACAGGAAGGGGTCCTGAATTCACAACTGCTTATAGAGTTTTGAAATTCTTACGCAATTGTAGAGTAGCAGGGCCGGTTGTAGACAAAGTGGAGCCCAGGGCGAGAATAACCTCACACACACACAAACATACTGCGTCGTAGTCTCATACACACACTGCCTCATAGTCTCATATACACACTGCCCCCATAGCCTCACATACACACTGCCCCCATATCCTCACACACCGCCCTCATAGCATACCTCCCAACTGTCCCACATTCAGCGGGGCAGTCCCAATTTTTTGGGACTGTCCCGCTGTCCCACCCACATGCCGCAGAGTCCCGTGGTGGGGGGGAAGTTGGGGGAAGCATACACCGCTGCTCTGCTATGCAGAGCAGCATGTATGCAGAGCGAAAATAGATGCTGTGCACATGCACACAGCATCTATTCACAGTACGGGAGGAAGCCCGGGGGCAGCCCAGCATCTCTGCTTGGCATGCCTCTTAAAAAAGGAAAAGGGGTGTGCCACTAGGCCACGCTCCTTTTGGATAGACTACGCCCCCTTTCGGGAGTATCCCGATCAGCCTTCATCAAATGTTGGCCGGTATGTCATAGCCTCACACACACACTGCCCCTATAGCCTCACACACACACACTGCCTCCATAGCCTCACACACACACACACTGCCCCTATAGCCTCACACACACACACTGCCTCCATAGATTCACACACACACACACACTGCCTCCATAGCCTCACACACACACACTGCCTCCATAGCCTCACACACACACTGCCTCCATAGCTTCACACACACTGCCCCCATAGCCTCCCACACACACTGCCTCCATAGCCTCACACACACTGCCTCCATAAACTCACACACACACACTGCCTCCATAGCCTCAGACACACACACACACTGCCCCCATAGCCTCACATACACACACACTGCCTCCATAGCCTCACACACACACACTGCCTCCATAGCCTCACACACACACACTGCCTCATAGTCTCATACATACTGTCCCCATAGCCTCACACACACACACACTGCCTCATAGTCTCATACACACTGTCCCCATAGTCTCACACACTGCCCTCATAGCCTCACTCACACACACTGCCTCCATAGCCTCAGACACCCACACTGCCTCATAGTCTCATACACACACTGCCTCCATAGCTAATCTAACACCATGTGTTAAATAATGTATACCTTTAACCCGGGGAACCCACATATATAGGTGTAGTGAGGTTTAAATAAAGATAATTTAAGTACATGGAATTGTAATATAGGTCTGTGTTTGTGACAGGTTTATGAACATACAGTTATGGAGGACAATTTATTTGTATTTCAGGTGAGACTGACAAATTTATGATGAATTTATGAGTGGAGGCAATTTTCCTATATAAGCAGTCCTGGCATTACACGGATATATAGGCAAATATGGTAGGTGGACTAATAGGGTGTTTCAAAAGACATGGGGATCCACAGAATGTTCCAGAGGCTGCACGCGCTCGATGCAGAAGCCTAGAGCTGGAAGCGGAGAGAGAGGAGCTCACGGAGAGAAGAGAGGGTATAAAAGGAAGAGCGCTAGCATGAGGAGACAGACTGGAGTTAACCCTCATACGCCCTCTGGATCAGGGTCCGCAGCATCGCACTGAGGTAACAGAGCGGGACTGGCGGCTGAAGGACAGTATCAGAGGTGCCAGTGAGGGCTGGTAAAAACAGGGAGACTCCAGTGAGAAGGGTACCTGTAGAGAGGCAAAGTGCAATCCCGGCAAAGTGAGTGTCTGCACCTGGTGAGCAGCGGAAGCCCTCTGTCAGCTGGAGAGGGTGGAATGCTGGTGACACACCCCAGAGACTGAGTGGATCAGCTGGGGAAGGAGGCGGGCTGTGTGATAAGAGCCTTTCACTGCAATCAGAGGAGTCTCAGGCTGCAAGAGGTGGTGAGCTCACTAAAGTGCTGTGTCCCTGTTAACATTGATAGTAAAATCACACCCACCATCCATTATATTACCCAGGCAGAATGACATATTATCTACTCCATATAGTCAAGATTATGCTAATACTACAAGTACTTATAACAGAAGAGCATTAAAGGAGACCTAAGACTCAGTCTACCATAGCATAGATTACAATAAGGCAACAAAGTCATCTATAGTGGAGTAGCCTGATTCACCAGGCAAAAAATGACTAGGATAACCCTTATAATGGGGATCAAGTCAGTAAATGCTCACATATATATGTGTATTAATACAGCAGGTTTTTCAGATCTCTCTGATTGGGTTAAATGCGCAAGGGAGACAAGGCTCATAGTCTAAGTAAGGAAAACACAGAGCAGTCGACATATAGGAGAATTGCCTTCATTTAAGCAATATTTGAATGCTTTATTTAAATGTGCTAGAGGTGGTCTTCTACAATAGAAGAGGATATCTATCTGCTAGTCCATTGACTGTTACTGACCACCCTATAACTCAGGAGTAATAGCACATCAGAAGCAGAAACTCTAAACATCCAGCAAAGTTATAAACCACTTAAGTGCTATTAGTTATTAAAGGAACATACCCAACTTTTTAGCACAGTTCACAGCTCAGGAATTCAATACAGCTTAAAGGATTTTGATTTCTAAAGTAACGTTGGTTAGTGGAGTACTTGCTTACCGCCAACAGATCATCTGCCAGGACTGTTAACATTGAGAAACTTCAAATACTATTACATTGCGATGACAGACTCAATACTCATATGCAAAAATGTATATCTTCTATTAGAAGTACTCAGTTATAGGATAAGTTGTATTGTGTCGCAGTATACAGCTGTACGGTAAAGTTAGAGTACGCATTATATTCTTTATGAGGGTTCTATTCTTATATGCTAATACATAGTACCGTATATACTCGAGCATAAGTCGACCCTAATATATGCCGAGGTACCTACTTTGACCACAAAAAACTGGGAAAACTTATTGACTCGAGTATAAGCCTAGGGTGGGAAATGGCAGCAGCTGGTAGTGCCCCCAGTAGTAATTCCCCCTGGTTGTGCCCCCTGTGGTAATCCCCCCTTTCAGTGCCTCCAGTAGTAATCCCCCCTGGTAGAACCCCCAGTGGTAATCCCCCCCTTTTAGTGCCCCCAGTAGTAATCCCCCCCTGGTAGTTCCCCCAGTGGTAATCCCCCCTTTTAGTGCCCCCTGTAGTAATCCCCCCTGGTAGTACCCCCAGTGGTAATCCCCTGTTTTAGTGCCCCCTGTAGTAATCGCCCCCTGGTAGTGCCCCCAGTAGTCCCCCCCCCCCAGTAGAGAGAGACGTAATAAGAATGAAAAAAAAAAAAATCACTTACCTGAAACTCCCGCTAATGGTCACGCCGCTAACAGCTCCTCCGGCCGCTTTGCATGGGAGAGACGTCATTACTCATGATGTCTCTCCCATTACCCACTGCGGGAGCCGGAAGATGGCTCCCGCAGAGGGAGCAGCAGCAGCCTATAAGAGTCTGACAGATTCTCAGCGGCTGCTGATTACAGCAAACACACAGCTGCCGGCTTTGGCGGCTGTGTGTTTGTGCTGTGTAGCGCTGACCGAACTGCGTCCGGTCAGCGCTACACTTCACTCGAGTATAAGCCGAGGGGGTACTTTTTCAGCATAAAAAATGTGCTGAAAAACTCGGCTTATACTCGAGTATATACGGTATGTGTATGTTGATACCTTTAAAGGCATATAAGAAAAGTAAAAAATGAAAAGGATATATGATTTGTGTATTATTACTTACCTATTATTTCTGAAGCATTGCTGTATCCGAAACGTGTCCTGGAAAGAAAAAAACGGGAAGAATGTGAGTTACAGATCGATGAAAAAAACCTTGATCATATATTGTTTTAATACACTACATTAGTAATTGGATTTTCCCAAGTAGGCCCATACTAACTATAAATACTTGGGTGGAGGCATAACCAAGCATAAGGTTATATCAGTTAACAGACTGATATGAGAGGGTCCAGTCAGGTCATTAAAGCATTTAGTAGCCTAGTATCCCTGTAGAGCGTAGAGGGGAGGGGTTACACTTCACACACACACACACCCCATAGCTAAATACACACGCTGCCCCCACCTCGCAGATCACACTGCCCCCACACACAGGAACCCCCATTACAGATCACACTGACACCACACATAGTAACCCCCTCACAGTTCACACTGCCCCTACACACAGACCCCTCCTTACATATCACACTACCCTTACACACAGGCCCCCCTCAGAGATCACACTGCCCCCACACACAGGCCCCCCTCAGAGATCACACTGCCCCCACACACAGGCCCCCCTCAGAGATCACACTGCCCCCACACACAGGCCCCCCTCAGAGATCACACTGCCCTCACACACAGGCCCCCCTCAGAGATCACACTGCCCCCACACACAGGCCCCCCTCAGAGATTACACTGCCCACACACACAGATCCCACCTTACAGATCACACTACCCTTACACACAGACCCCCCTCAGAGATCACACTGCCCCACACACAGGCCCCCCTCAGAGATCACACTGCCCCCACACACAGGCCCCCCTCAGAGATCACACTGCCCCCACACACAGGCCCCCCTCAGAGATTACACTGCCCACACACACAGATCCCACCTTACAGATCACACTACCCTTACACACAGACCCCCCTCAGAGATCACACTGCCCCACACACAGGCCCCCCTCAGAGATCACACTGCCCCCACACACAGGCCCCCCTCAGAGATCACACTGCCCCCACACACAGGCCCCCCTCAGAGATTACACTGCCCACACACACAGATCCCACCTTACAGATCACACTACCCTTACACACAGACCCCCCTCAGAGATCACACTGCCCCACACACAGGCCCCCCTCAGAGATCACACTGCCCCACACACAGGCCCCCCTCAGAGATCACTTGCAGTGAAATGTACATTGCTGTTCTTTGCAGAACTAGTTACACTACAACAATATATTCTGTTGACGGTATATGATTTACTTAAAACATCATAATCAGATAGAATGTGGGCTCCACCTGCGAGGATTATCAATAGAAAGATGTGCATCTGTTATTAAACAAAAAATATATATCCCTGGTACTGTACACATATTACAGAAATAATATAACCAGTATGCTAGATTCATGAATGCTATTGATGTTCAATAGCTAAATTCTGCACTATACAATTAATATTATCCCTAAGAGATATGCGTAGATAAACTTAGAAGCTGAGTCAGACCCGGACGCTAAGAACCGTTCGCTCGTAGTTACCGATGGTTTGCATTGTGCGCATGCGTATACTTCGCAGTGAGCGCACATAAGCCACTGCAAAAGATCGGGAAGCATTCGCTTAAAGACAGCCCACCAGAGTGAGTGACAGGAGAAGCCGTTTGTGGGTGGTAAAAGGGGCTGGCAACAAGAAACTGGGGAGTGTAGATGTGAACACAGGCGTACATGACCGAAATAACACAGTTACAGAGGCGTGCATAATTAACAGGCAGCGTTATAGTACACGTCACCTGGTTGTATTTCACACTGAAGTGATCACAGTGCTTGCGGCAGGGTATAGTCTACCTCAAGCGCTGCGACCGCATCTGATGGTGCTCGATGTACCAATGTTTTCAGGCAGTTCCAGGAGATGACATGCGCAAGTGGGCGTCTTAAGAATGGCTGGTGGGCGTCTGCATACACAAAGTGATCTCACGCCAAGACATAGTGGGCGTGCTAATTACTTGCCATGCGATCACCTGCCATGCTGGGCGTGCGCTGGATTTGCATACGCAGGGTACGAGCGAACGCTTCTTAGCGTTCGGGTCTGAATCAGTTTCTTAGTTCTATGAATTTAATCCTGCTTCTGCATGGCATAAATATAAAAATTGCTTACATTTTGCTAACACAGGCAATAATTTTCTAGGCATAAAATAGGTTATTTTTGCAAGCTCACAGCTGCTAAAAACTATGGCACAGGGGATGACATTTCAGGACATAATATATTATACACAGATTTGGAGGTTTATATCTATTATGAATGGGATATGCATATTTAATTTTGGAAACTAATATTGTTCAAATTAGTAATTTATACAATCACAGTCTATCAAGCTTTTATTTGTCTTATCATAATTGCAGACTGTACTAAATATGATGATATCAGGGTACGTAGCACCTTTCTCACACAATGGAGTCAAATAACCACACGACATTGGTCAAATTACTATTTAGATAATTTCTCACCAAGAATTTTGAAGGAAAATCAGAAGCCCTCACAGTACAATATGACAAGCACTTTTATTATAAGTTCTAACACATATTTATTGCAATCAAATTTGTAGAAGAATTGACACATACTGTACATCCACCTTACTGTAGAAGATTAAAATAAGAAAGGATGCACGGTTATAGTAAATTTTTTACATTTCTTCACTTTTCTTGAGCACATTATGTCAAAAGCATTTTACTGGCTCCGTTAAATCTTTATTTTTTATTTTAATTTAAATAATAAATGTTACTTTTTAATATTTGTCTTTTGACAGTGCATCAATTGTACACTACATTTATTTCTCTCTTCAGTCATTGTCTCTCCTGTAAAAAAGTTTTAACCCAGCACTGTCAGAGTGTCTGCTTGTCCTGTGAGTCTGTCTTCCAGCACTGTCAGGACCTCATTCAGAGTCAGTCGAAGCGGCCGCACGGTCGTACGCCACCGATGTTCGCTATACTGTGCATGCGTACAGTTCGCAATACGCGTGCGCAAACTAGCCGCTACGATCAGAAATTTCTCTCTCCTTGAACACAGCCAGGTCGGTAGTTTGATTGACAGATTGAGGCGTTTGTGGGTGGTAACAGGGGAAGGTGCTTTGAAACGGGGGAGTGGAGATCCGAACGCAGGCGTGCCTAATTATGCGAACAGCGTTTTATGGGAGTGCATACGGTTTTATGGGAGTGCATAATTAACAAAGTAGCATCATGGCACATGTGACATGGAAGGTTTTTACACTGGCATGATCGTAGAGCTTAAGAGAGGGTATGGTCAACCTTAAGCTCTACGACCAGTTCCGATGGTTCCCGATGGTCTCGATTAATCCTTATATGCCCGGAGATGACGTGCAATGCGTACGAGAAGGGGGCGTATTTTTTTGAATTCCGGCCGCTTCCTCCCCTTGGTCGACCAGCTACCGATCCGAACTTAGGGACGCAACTTGCGAGGGAATTATTTGCGTATCCGGCCCCTTTTCCCGTACGACCGTGCGGCCGCTTCGACCGACTCTGAATGAGGTCCTCAGTGTGTCTGTCCAGTGAGTCTTTTTTCCAGCCATATCAGTGTGTCTGTCCTGTGGGCCTGTCTTGCAGCACTGTCAGTGTGTTTCTCCTGTGAGCCTGTCTTCCAGCACTGTCAGTGTCTGTCCTGTGGGCCTGTCTTCCAGTACTGTCAGTGTGTCTGTCCTGTGGACCTGTCTTCCAGCACACAGTGGGCCTGATTCTGAGTTGGATGCAAGTGGATATGTGGACAAATCTTGCAGATACTTGTATACTGCACATGTGCCTTAGAATTATATTGCTGACTGTGCATATGCCAGACAAGGTCATTTGGGTTAGGTATCAGGAATATTTCCAGCCCAAATAACTTGAAAGATGATGTTTGACCTACTGTATATAAGACACTGAATGAGTTCCGTGCTGTACTGTCACTTCTGGTTTGTAGAATCCCGGCCCGTAACGTCATTCCGATTTACCACCAGATGTGTCCATGAGGAATGGTATAAGTTTAAGAAATACCAGGACTGTGATTAGTCTTAAATCGTGCACATCCAACATCAAATATGGTGCTGGGTATGCTTTTCTACAAAGGATGTCAGCCAATATGTTACCGCCTGTTCCAAAATTACCCGTTTTTAAAAAGCACAAGCTTATGTATTTTCAATGTTTAGTATGATGTTTTTATAAAAAGTATGTACATAGGAATACTGTACTTTGAAATGTCTAAACTGTATTGTTAAGGTTGCTTATAATGATGATTCATACAATTAGAGATGTTGTAATGTCTCCATTACCATGAAGTATGATTGGTGGGGACTGGTATAAATATGGAGTCTGTCTCCATTTTCACATTACTTTGACAAAGAACTTGTGGGAAGTATTTAGACACGGGAGACTTCTACCTACCTGTTCGGCCTGGGTATGATCACAAAGACTTTTTAAGGCTTGACTACTTCCATCTTCTGGTGGGAGGCTCATCTATCTGTTTACCCTTTTTTATCTTGTATAGTCTGATATGTTTTATTTAAATATAACTGAATTATACTATTTAGTGCCAATTTCTTTTATCACTTATATGTCATTACAATGTATGGAGAGGTAACATGTCCACCTAATGTCAGAATAAGACCTACAGATATGTGGTTATATTTATATAATCTAGTAAGTAGAACACCAAACGGAAAGCACTTGATTGTCCTTTAACACACTTTACTGGTGGATTGAATTGGAGATCTAGTGGATCTATTATACACACTTTTCTGACATGTGCACAGAAAATTGTTTGTAGATCAAAATACTACACAATATTATTATTTCTATTTTGATTCCATGTTGAAGAATTTTGCACAAAGGAAGGACTATTAAAGAAAATTTATTGGACCTTTACTCATACTTACCGACATCTGAAGTTTGCTCCCTGGTAGAAGTGGGCAGTGATGGCGGTGCAGTGTAATAATAAAGGTGTGCACTATTTGTGGGCTACATGCAAAAACAGCTAGTATTTACCAAACATGCCAAAAAAATGTATGTATTTGCACTCCTTGCATTGCAACATGATTTGTCCAGGTATACAGTCACTTGCTTAATCTTACTCTATTCCCAATGCTGAATCAGGACCTCTGTGTGTTCTGTGAGTCTGTTTTTCAATCCTGTCTGTGCATCCTCCAATCCTGTCAGTAGCTCCTGCACATTTTAAGTTACAATTGTGGTACAGTGGCAGTAAACGACAAAGGATGGGTATGTGTAATATCCAGAGATTAATGTCAAACAGGCTACTGTCCACTGTGTGTTAGAAGGTAACACTTGAGCTGCACTTACAATTGTTTTTCACAAGAATATTATATATATATATATATATATATATATATATATATATATTCCATAGATAAAAAATCTTACGGTTTCACATGTCCCATTAAGGCTTCTTAGCCATGATCTGAAATTTCACAAAACCAACTGAATTTCTGCCACTCAAACTCAAAAAAGCAATGAAATTCCTATTATTAAGGCTGACACCTTAATGGACGTGTTCCTTGCGCAATACAGATATGGTATGCCATCACATCCTGTGGTTAACTGCAGATTCAGCCCTCTCACAGAGTGAGATTGCTGTCACTCACAAAATGGTGGAGCTGCTAATTCACAGAATTGTGTGCTCATTGGAATATACACATGCAGTCTGTGCAACTGAGGTCTAAGCAGTTATGTGGCACACACATCCCACTCAATGCCCACAATCTTCCCATTCGTTCACCACAACAATCCCACTGGCTTCCAACATCCTTCTCACTCCATACATCCATCTCATTCAGAATACACATTCAGCTCTCTAATTTCTAAAACTATCATACTCTGTCTATGCATGTACACTATCTGTGATCTCCTAACTGTGCTAGTTCTTTATTCCCTCATCCACACCAATCTGTCTTTCCCCATCTGCATCACCCTGTCTTCCTGCATCTGTGCCACTCTGTTTCCTTCCATCTGCTCCACTACCTTCCCCCCACCCGCACCAATCTGTCTTCCCCAATCCCTACTGATGTGTGTTCTCCCATTGTGCTAGTCTGTAATCCCTCATTCATACTAATCTGTCTTTACCCATATGCACGGCTCTGTCTTCCGGCATCCATGCCACTCTGTACTCCCCATCCATGTCTCTCTGTTCTCCCAAACCATACCACTCTGTCTCCCTCGCATCCGCAACACTGTTTTCCACTCATCTGCATCACTTTGGCTCCATCCATCTATTCTGCTTAATCCCCCCCTCTCCACAACTTTCTGTCTCCCCCATCAATACCACTCTGTCTCTTCCCTCATCCAAGCCACTCTTATCCCATTTGCACAGACTGCATGTGTGTATTCCAATGAACACACAATTCTGTGAAATAGCAGCTCCACCATTTTGTGAGTGACAGCAATCTCACTCTGAGAGTGCTTAATCGTGTGATGGCATACCATATCTGTATTGTGCAAGAAACACATCAATTAAGGCGATAGTAAGGTTTTTTGTCTATGGAATTTTATTGCTTTTTTATAATTTATTAACCATCAGAGATGGGAGCAGCAAACCGGGCCACCTGCAGGGGAGAAGGGCAAAAATATGGTACACTAGCGCTGGTGGTGGAGGGTACAGCACACAGGAGGTGTTTTGGGGGTGCAGAGGGAGAGACGGCTGAGGGGGCAGGCTGCAGGTGTGCTGGGCAGTGGCAGCAGTGGGACACTGCACAGGGGCAGCGGGGGTGCGGAGCAGTGGCAGTACTGGGGCAGTGTACAGGTTCAGCAGCAGGGGACAGAAAGGCTCACTAAACTGCTTCCTAAGGCCCCGACACATGGAACAATGTGCTCACGATGCGATATCATGAACAATTTCACTTGAACACTCCCCGGCACTCCAGGACACCATATGGTGCTTAAACAGCACATTTAGACTTAAGAACTATCGTGCAAGAGCTAGTACTGGTTGTGCTAAATACAGGGGACAAGCAATGCAGGGGTCCCCCGTATGATGCACAACCAGCACCGGGCTTTTCAGAACTAGTCCAGGTTGCCAAAATACAGGGGTCAAACAAAGTAGCGGTCCCCTGTATTAAAGGGCACCCAGCACTGGGCTCTGAGCCTCTCCTGGTTCTGGAAATACAGGGGGAAAATACATAAGGTTACCCTGTAAATCCCAGAACAGCACCAAACTTTTTCTAGCGGGGGGCTGATGCCACAGCCAGGGGACCCATTCACCGGGTCCGACAGCCGAAGCATCAACCCTGGCCACTAGTCAGCTCAGGCCGGGGATCCCTGGGAAGTTGGGGACCCCCCATAAAGGGGTCCCTCTCTCCAAGGCACCTCAGGCCTGGACTGATAGCCCGGGGCTATCCCTGGAACTCCTGGCCAGTGGGTGCCGGGTTGATAGTGTAGTGTGGTGTATATAAAAGTTAAAATATTGTCATTTGCAGTAGGACTACATGTCCCAGTAAGCTTTCCCTGCATGCTCGTACTTGGAGAACAGCAAGTACCAGCAAGCAGGGAATTAAGGTCCTGCTGGGACCTGTAATACCCCTGGAAAGAATATTTAAATAAAACAAGAACACCCCCGACTGTTTTAATAATTTATTTTCCTGCACGTTCACCTGGGGACGGCTGCCTTTAAGCTCTTTTACATGAATGCTGCCTCCCCCAGGAATTCCACAGCGTCTTCACCTGGAGGGCACCAACCATCCAGGACTTCCCCGGCATCTTCTTTCTTCAGCAGCTCTTCTCTGCTGCCTCCCTGCCATCGGACTGCCTTGCTGATGTCTTTCACTGGGTTATATTAGCCAGCAGAGGGGGCAGTGCATTGACGTTGGGAGCCATGATTGGTTCGTGGTGGCCATCTTTAAATTTCAAAAATGGCGCTGAGGCGTCATTTTTTAAATTGGCACAGAAGTAACCTTAACTTAATTTTGTGGTTTTCACCATTGAAGACTCATTGGCTGAGAGGTGGACGGCTCGCCTCTCTCTGCCAGTGAGTGCTCCTCACCGGAATTTCTGTAGTGGAATCCCCCTGTGAAGTTTTCATTCTGGAAGTACTGTCCTTGGAGGACAGTACTAACTTCGTGGGTCCGGGTATTTGCATTTTTTTTTTTGCCAAGCCCCGGGGATACCTACATGGAGCTAAGAGGATTTGATCCACGAATAGGTGGTGAGTATAGATTTTTTTATTACAGCTTGACTATGGATTATCTATGGACAAGTGGATGTGATTGTGTTCAGGGATACTAGTGAGATAGTGTGTACATGTGTCTGTACATGTGTGTGCATGTATGCTTTAATAAAATTTTACTTTCATAGGTGTGTGTGTCTTGTGTTTATTTTAATATTTATTTTGCTGTGGAACTACAGGTACCAGCAGGTCTGTAATGCCCCACTTGCAGGTACTTGTGGTTCTCCAAGTACCAGCATGCAGGGGAGGCTTTCTGAGTCCTACAGTTCCACAGCAAAGGACAATATTTTTACTATCAACAAATGCACCACACTATTCACAATCAACCCGGCACCCACCGGCAAGGGGTGCAGGGGATAGCCCTGGGTTATCAACCTGAGCCTGGGGTGCCTTGGAGAGTAGGACCACTTTATTGGGGGGGGTTCCTCAGCTCCCCAGTAATCCCCAGCCTGGGCTGTCTAGCAGTCATGGGTGATGCTTTGGCTGGGGGACCCAGTGAAAGGGCTCCCCCAGCTGTGGCATTACCCCCCCACACTAGAAAAAATCCATTGCTGGTTCTGGATAATACAGGGGGACCCTACACATATTTTTCCACTGTGTATCCAGAACTAAGAGCAGCTCAGAGCCCAGTGCTGGTTAAACACTGATCCTGTCCGTGCTTCTGTGTTTTATTCATACACAGATGCAGGCATCATGGATATTCCTGATCCGTACCTGCATCTGTCTGCCGCTAATGCTCGCTACCAGCCCCGGGTCCTGCAGCCCGCACCACCACCGCCTGCACCACCGCTAATGACTGCACTGCCAACGCTAACATCCGCTATCTCCCCCGGGTCCTGCAGCCCACACAGCTGCAGCTAATGCCCACTTTCTTCCCCCTAGTCCCACCGCCGCTACCTACAAAGGACAGCCATCTTGGTGCACCCAAGTGAAGCCACTTTGAGTACACCCCTCTGCTGGAGGCACCTTCTGAGGCTGCGCAACAAGTTGAAGCTTCCTATCTGTATAATGGTGCAATTGTGAGGTAATAGTCTAGAAACTGTAACTTTCTCAATTACCTGAACCTCAAAAGGCCCTACCCTGGAACAAGATAATAATACCTAATAAAACAAACCCCAAGTCTAAATTCGCCCCCTACCCTGACTTTTGCCTTCCCAAAAATCCCCCATAGACTACAGCAGAAAAGTGGTCCTAACTGAGAGTGTCAGAAAAAACTGACAGTTGGAACTGTAATTACTCCCAAATCCTAATTTTTTATTTTTTGCTTTGAAATTTGGCATGCAGCACCGACCAACAGTTCTACCTGTCCATGCCAAATTGTAGCTTGGTACCTCCTATAGTTTTTGAGGTGTAGCCCCTTCAACACCATGCCGCCCCCCCTCCAGAATTCTCTATGGAGAATTCAGTTTTTTTCTAGTCAGCCTTAATTTAAGGGCATGACCTATATTTGCAAATGAATGCAGTATTTCTAATTAGAGTAGAATTAGCCTCTTGTTCTAATTTTTTAGTTTCAAGAAGAGTTGATCTGTCCATATTTTGAACATCCTGTAGAGCCTTTTGAAGAATGTGTTCGGGATATCCTCTCCTTCTAAAGGAGATCATATCATTTGCTCGTTTGGAAAAACTCTCTATAGAGGAACAATTTCTACGTAGTCTCATCAGCTGACCCTTGGGAATATTGGCTTTCCAAGGGTAGTGATGAGCACTCTTAAAATGTAAATATGACTGAGTGTCAAATGTTTTAATATAATTTGAGGAATGTATAATGCTGTCTCTTGCCTCCAGAGTCACATCGAGGAAATCTATCCGAGTGGGATGATAGGCAAATATCCATATGAATTGATGAATAAATTATGTATAATTAATCAAGCCGCATAGAAAATCCAGATTCATTGGTACTCATGTATTTAAATCTACATGAATATACATCAATATATCGATAATAACTTAACATGGGGGAGTTTGAGGACCAACATGTGTGGGGGAGCAGGTTCGGTGCGAACCTGGTCTTCTATGGCCGTTACATAGACAATCTGTTTTTTATTTGGGATGGGGATCTATCCTCTGCTACACATTTTGTTTCTACACTCAACCATAATTCTTTTAATCTTAGTTTCACTCACCAATATCATCCCACTCGGATAGATTTCCTCGATGTGACTCTGGAGGCAAGAGACGGCATTATACATTCCTCAAATTATATTAAAACAGTTGACACTCAGTCATATTTACATATCATCACTACCCTTGGAAAGCCAATATTCCCAAGGGTCAGCTGATGAGACTACGTAGAAATTGTTCCTCTATAGAGAGTTTTTCCAAACAAGCAAATGATATGATCTCCTTCTTTAGAAGGAGAGGATATCCCGAACACATTCCTCTACAGGATGTTCAAAATATGGACAGATCAACTCTTCTTGAAACTAAAAAATTAGAACAAGAGACTAATTCTACTCTAATTAGAGATACTGCATTCATTTGCAAATATAGTTATTGTCATAAGCAAATTAGAGAAATTATTCATAAAAATTACCGTATTTTACAACAGGATAATATTTTGAGAAATGTCTTACCACCTAAACCGTCGATAATTTATAAGAAGAACAAATCCCCAAAATCAATTTTAGCACCAAGCCTTTTTAAACCACACGTTAGTACGGATAACATAATTACTAATTCTGAACAACGGTTACCTCAAAGACCACCAGGTTTTTATCGTTGTGGGAAAACTAGATGCACTATGTGCTCTTATACAGATAGAAAAACGACTAATATAACACTTAAAGATACAAAGGATCTGTATATAATTACCAAATTTCTGAATTGCGATTCTTGTTATGTAATCTATTTACTCACCTGTGAGTGTGGATTGCATTATGTAGGTCGCACTACGAGACCCCTCAAACGACGCTTTATGGAGCACCGTCGGAATATTACTAATAGAGTGACCACAAATAGTTTGTCTTCTCACTATTTAAAAGTGCATAATAGCGATCCCAAGTCTCTCAAGATTGTAGGGCTCGAACAAATATCACACACTCAGAGAGGAGGGGATAGATACAAGACACTTTGTCGACAGGAGGTCTTCTGGATGTTTAGATTCAATTCTCTACATCCAGAGGGCCTCAATGAGTCTATAGAACTGAACACATTCATTTAGTTTGGTGGGTCAGAGGTGGAGAGTTAGGGTCCCCAGCATCTACGTCTTGACTTTATCCCAGTGAGTGTGTATGCATCCATATTCTTTATTCACCTCCTCCCTATCAGCAGTGCAATTAAGGTATTTTGTTATTCCTACTATACAATTTAGATAAGTAGCAATCAAAGCCACCAAGAATATATGAATTAAAATGTATACATCAACGATCAATTGAAATTATATTACGATCATTTTTCATTAGAATAACTAATGGAGTTTTACTAATCCATCTTTGTTTGGAGGATAATGTGTGATAACTTTGTTATCCTAATTAGACTATTCTACTGCTATTTATGGATTGTTTTTAGATCTGAGGATACATATTTAGGGAGAAACCCCTTTTTTGACTTACTTTAAATTATTATTTTATGACAAGACACTAATCACAATATCTGATGAGAGCAATTTATTTATTGCCTTTTCTATTATTTCTTATATTGATTTTTGAGTTATCTAAAAAACAATTGACATGTAGTGAAACATTGATCTTTATGCCTAGTGGAAAAGATGTATTTAGAAGCCTTCCACGAAATACTAATTATTTGGGTATATTGATTACTACACAATCCTCTCACGTGGTGTATATTTACATCACGTGACCCGGTATTATACTTGAACAGATCTAGGTGTTTCTTATAAACTTCAATGGACTTGGCATATCGAGTGTTACGTAGTCCGATCACGTGGTGTGAAGCACGTGATCTGGTATCACGTCCGAGTGTGGCAACAGCCCTATGCACCAGTCGGATTAATGAACGGTGCGGAGGTGGGACACGTGATGTATGCGTACACCACGTGACCAGTACCATTGCATGATACGGAAGTTAATTAAAATTTTAGAGGTTATACTGGATCACGTGGTTTCTGTTGACATCACGTGACCGGATTCCACTCTCCGTGCCGAAGTAAGGTCAGGCAATTGCCAATTTATAAATGTTTAATATTATTAGTTTTAAGTTATTATCGATATATTGATGTATACTCATGTAGATTTAAATACATGAGTACCAATGAATCTGGATTTTCCATGCGGCTTGATTAATTAGGTGTTGATGTGAGTTGCAGCTGTTTTTCATTACTGTTTACATAAGGGTATATAAAGCCCCATATCGAAGCACTGTGTATACTGCTACTGAGGAAGCTGTGGGATCTACCACAGCGAAACACGTTTGGCATTTCATCATCTATACAGCACCTGGATTTCTATGTGGTTTTTCTTCTTCAAGCGTCAGCATGCCAGTGCAGGGACATCTGCATCACGTTTAGGCTGTGGACATTTAACAAAGTCTGGTAATTATATCTGCTGGATAATTTTCCGGATCCACATGTGTAGACCAGTGACTGTGGCTGTATTACTTATATACGAATATCTCAAACGAGACTGCCCCCTGAGATTGATTTCTCATCTCAATTTCCTTTTATACATCATTTATTCATCAATTCATATGGATATTTGCCTTAGATCTTCTTTGGAATGATCTTATGATATATTCACTTTCCTGTTCTATTGCTGTTATTATTTATATTTTATTTTTTAAGTTCATTATTGGTGATTATACATATTTATCATTATACATGGCCTAATATAACTTTTACCAATGATGTTTATATAGTAGAACAGATTATTTATGAATGACAGTTTGTTTGCAATTTAAGATGCTAATAAATTGATATTTTTAATCAAGCCGCATAGATATCCAGGAATTATTTCAGGATGTATTAATGTTCTGCAGACCCCTGATTATTGATTTGTATTGGGACTACAGATACTCTGTATATTAATTGGATTTATACAATACTTATTCATAATATAGTGTTTAGTCTTTGAGCGCTGTTCATCTTTATCCTTTACTCTCCACATTTATCTTGATCAAATCTTATTTAAAAGATAAAATCTTTATCACCACCCAGTCTTATAAAACAGTTAACATCTGATGTTCAATAAGCTTTGTATGCTCATCAGCATAATATAAATGCATTTATCATCAAAAAGGCAAACATATAGTATACTTAAGACATCCATCAACCTCGGTCCATTACGGGCTGTTCGTCAACAATGTCAGTAAATGATCATCAGAAGTCTCAGCTACTTACCCCCCAGTGTCCTTTATGCCTTGCCTCCACTAATCACCGCGGGCTGTACAGCACAGCTTGCTCATCCAAAGTGCATTCCACTTCACTGCGCATGCGCCAGCAACCCGGGGACATACCACCTGGTAACTATAGTAACCGGACGTGTCCATTACTCTTCCCATACATAAGAGCAGACCTGTAGTCAGGTGCAGGTACAGACTTTCACAAATAGAGGCCTATAGTTAAGTACAATAGACCCTTCCATATTAGAATTACTCTCAAACTACTGTAAATAGTTCAATTTACTAAAGTACCTTAAACACCCTTGAATCATAGCCCCTTCTATAACCAGGCGTAATATGCACTCAGACCAGGTAAGCAGCTGATTAAACACACTGTATATATACTTCATATAAAAAACAAAAAATAATAAGAATTCGTAAACCATTAACCCATATTCATACACAATAAAATACAAAACGAACAAAACCCCTAAGAAACCAAAATATAGTCCTACCAAGACTAACATATTACATACACAATTCATTGTTGCCAGAGTTGAACTCTAAATCATGATGTCTTATAAAAAGCACATATAATTAATATTCATGTTCAGTCCTCTTGGCACTATAGTTCCTAAATCATAAATCCACCATGCCTCTTTTTGTAACAGGATTCTTCCACGGTCACCACCCCTCTCCAATTTGGGAATGTGATCGATCAATATTGATTTCAACTAGGCCACCTGATGTCCCATCTCCATAAAGTGCCTGGCCACCGGCTTATCACTATTTCCATCCTCAATGGCCTTTCTGTTAGAGCTCCTATGGTTGGCCATACGCTCTCTATAAGTTCTGGTCGTTTTACTGACATAGTGAAGTCCGCACAGACACATTAACAATTATATAACAAACACTGATGTGCAGGTCAACCAATGTTTGATCAGTATCTTCTCTCCTGTGTGAGGATGGGCAAACATCTTGCCAGCCAACAAACCTCCACACATGGTGCATCCCAAATGTCAAATACACCCAGTTTTTTTGTGCTTAAACCAAGTGCCACTTGCTTCCTAGTGGAATTTTTTTGTGGGCTTTATAAGCAACTACTTGAGGTTTGGACCCCTTCTAAAAGCTAGTAACAGTGTTTTCTCCAGTCTCCTCAGACTTGTGTTACTGCGGATCATCGGCCAGTGGCCTCTCACTGATTTCGCAAACTTTGTGGCCTTAGTATTGAACTGGGTGGTGACAATGAGTCGATCTTCAACTCTCTTAGGTGGCTTATTTGTAGTATTATTACATATCTGTAATCTGCACTTAACCAGTTATCACAGTAAGCCATTAAATGTGACAGTATGGCCATCCTGCCTGAGCTGAATGTTTTTATTTCTGATATGAGCACCATTCCAGAGCATTGGAGCAAGTCTGGGAGTCTGGGGGAGCAGCAGAAGGTTCCAGCACTGCCCTGGACATATATGTACACATAGGTTACTGTATTATTATACATTATTAAACATTAACCCTATTGATGGTCTATGGCAGTGCACCATTATCAGTGCATGTTTTCCAAATCTCCTAGTTGGTGCACAGGTGTATTTATTATTGGGTGACACGTGTTATCCACAGATGGTGCTAATTATTTGATTTGTTATACTGAGAAGAGCATGCAGCACAATTCTGTTATATACTATTTCTATTGTGGTCATGGTGTGGACTGGGGGGAGGGGGTTTCCAGGCAACCGGAAACCCCCCCTGCATTTGCCTATGAGGACTATTCCTTTTGTTTATATAAGATTCTCACATTAGCCTAAGCTAGTAAGCAGGCCGCCAGGCTCTACTTAAAAGCAGGTGCGGATGCCTCTGACTCAGAATAAGATCCATTGTGTGTCTATATTGTGTTTGTCTTCCAACACTTTTTGCAGTACTCTCAATAAGTCTATCTCCAGGAGCTATCAGTGTGTTGGTTCCTCAGTCTTACTTGTGTCTCTGTCTGTTCTGTGAGTCTGTTTTTCAATCCTGTCTGTGCATCCTCCAGTCCTGTCAGTAACTCCTGCACATGTTAATTTGCTTTTATGGTACAGTGGCAGTAAACTACAAAGGATGGGTATGTGTAACATCTAGAGATGAGCGGCAAACAGGCTACTGTCCACTGTGTGTTAGAGGTTAACTTGAGCTGCACTTACAATTGTTTTTCACAAAGATTATATATATATATATATAATTATATATATATATATATATTCATAATTACATTTAAATCTAGTTTTAAGACTGTGTGTTTTTTAGAGGCAGGGTATATTATGTACTTACTGGGTATGGTTGTGAACCCGTCAGCTGCACCCCAAAAATAAAAATAAGGGCAAGAAATATTTTTTTTTCTGCTGTCTAATAAAAAGCTCTTATCTTATAAGAAAAGTACATACTAAAGGTAGCAGTCCCTCATTACCTATCTCATTGTACATTCACTTGGTGTACAAAATAAAATCAATCATGGGTCAGTAGATAGAAGAACAGGAGCAACTACTGCTGGCAGTCATAGTACTTCTTCAACATCTAATTAGAGTTTAGAAGGTCAAGGAGTAAGAAGGTGTAAAAAAGGGCACTCCAAGTCTAAACAATGTGACAATCTTAAAGAAAACATCACCTCTAATTATGAAGAGAAAAGTTACTGCTGAAAAAAATTGTGTGTTCACAATCTTCACAGATTCCTTGGGAGAGTATAAGGGTGTCCACAAGTGCTATGTATTAATCTGAAATTTCTGACACTGAAAATGTGAGGTTGAGTAGTAGTAAAAGTAATGATGATGATAATGATGATGATGATGATGGTTTAGACAACAGGATGAGGGGGATTGATGATGTTGATGATGAATGTGTTGGACAAGAACAGGCTGATAAAATTCAGGAGGATAATGTTGTTTGTGTGAAAGTAAGTCAGCCACCAGTGGAAGCAGTTCTTGCCAGTGATGCGAAGAAGAGCAATGTCATACCTGGGCAAAACACCAAAAAATCCATCTCTTCCATGTTGAATTTTCTTTACCCAAATACTGACCACATTTTACAAAGCATCTGTGCCATTTGTAGTCCCAAAGTAAGTAGAGGTACTGTAGGGACGTTATCCATTTAGGCACCATTTGCAGCAAGTTCATGCAATTTATTGATTAAAATCTGGAAAATCAAATCAAATAATAACAAGCAGTCCAGCATCAGCTACCAGCAGCATGGATAAATCTGAGCACATGCAGTTTCCACTACCAACACCTTTATCATCAACCTCCTTAATGATGAATTAATGATCAGAGGTAGCCCTGCATCCAATTTGCAAAGGCAAACTGACAACTCTCCTATCCAGAATTCCCAAGAAGATTCCTTGCACACTAGGGCTGCTCCTGCTGGGGGTGGATCTTCATCACAGAAAAGGACCAAGATGACAAGTAGTTTTAAACAACAACTGACTGTGAAACAATGATTTGCAAGAGGTACAATGTATGAAAGCCACCATCCTGTTGCATAGTGGATCACTAATGCCATGATGGCTATGTTAGCTTTAGATCTGCATTCAACATCTGCCATCAATGCATTTGGTTTCAGATGACTACTTAAGGTCATGTGTCCACTCTACCAAATTTCATCTCAATTCTATTTTACCAGAACAGCAATTCTTCACCCATACTAGGACATTAAACAAAATGTTATTCTTTACTTAGAAAATGCCATCATACAGACTATTCATTTAACTACAGACATGTGGACAAGGGGTACTGCTCAAACTAGAGATTTCATGACTGTGACAGCCCACTGGGTTGGTGTATTGCCTTCAGCAGCAGTATCTAACACAGAATTTGACTCATTCACAGGTAGGCTACTCTTTGATTCACTGGTTTCACTAAGATGCACACCAAAGTCTTTCTTGGAAAAACCCAGGTATGTTATAACAAAATGGCTTACCATACTAAGACTCTTCTCATTATTTGTCATTTACGATAATCCAAGTAACTTTGTACAAGCCTTGCAACTGGGTGAATTTGAAAATGTACCATGTTTTGTGCAAACAAAAAACTCAATGGTTCAGAATTTCTCAAAAAATTACAGATGCATGCAGGAAATGCTGCCTGGGGCCTGTAAAATTTCTTGGCATTTTCAGCATTCAGCAATCGCATGCAGAAAATTTCAGCAGCTGCAACAACAGTTCTATTTGCAATGTCACCAACTGAAGCAAGAGGTAGTTACTAGTAAATGAATCACTAAATTTTGGCAACCGTGCTTGATCCTAGGTTTAAGTCCTATGTGATGTCTTTCCAACTGACACAGATCTTAAGAAATGCAAAGAGCTCCTTGCACATTAGTTGTCAGCTCAAGTGGCACATGACATCTCCTGCTTTAGTTTCTACTGCAAATGATGCTACCAAGAAAAAACTTACCTTTTCCAAGACACCCATTAGTGTTGATAATGATGAGTTAACTCACAACACCTCAGTGAAACATGACATCTGGTCAGGCTTAAAAGAGTTGCTCACATATATTGTCATCCCTCTCCCAAGACTCAATCTGAAACAGTAAGCATAAATAGAATTGTGGAGGATTACTTTAATGATAATGTACAAATTAGCATCTTACACCATCCTTTTGAATATTTGGGGAGGAAAAAAGGCAATTTGGAGCCCTTGTACAAACTACTGTAGCTATGATGTACATAAGCTGCCCACCCTCCAGTGTGTACTCGATAAGAGTGTTAGCACAGCTGGGAACCTTGTGAGCAATCAATATACAGTAGTGGGCTACTTTCAAAAAATGTGGTCATCAAAATGAACTACAAGTCTTATGAGGAAGACCTTAGACACCAAATACAACAAAAACAGATTGTAACGGATTCCAGTGGAGATGAGCTAATATGGTGTGATGAATATATTAACAACAGTGATGAGGGTGACAATGAGAATGATGACATCTTCCAACTGTGAGGATGATTTACATGTTAGCCATTAGTAGCTTAGCAAGAGTGGCAGTCCCAGAAGTGTAAGTGTATGGTTTGTTAAACTGTGCATGTCATGTTTAATATGCAACATAAGGGTGGGTGTGAGGGACTAAGTAAAATTCCATTGTGCACTACTGTTCATTTTGGTTTTTGCCAAGATTATGTGTGTTTGACAGGCAGCGTATATTATTGTACTTTACCGGGGGCTCTGGATCCAAATCAAAATTGCAATAATACAAAGCCAAATTCTGACTGCATGAAAACTAGGTTACAAGTCTTTACACAATTATCATCACTATGCTACTGTACACTGAATCTGATCAGTGCTGGTCACAGTATGAATATGTGTAAACTATTATGAAGAATAAAGAATTCAGTGGATTGTCTCAGCCAAATCGAATTCATTCAAATACTAATGGGTGTCATAATGATGTACTGGTCTCAATACCGACATCTGAATCCCAACAAGGGACTTAAGATAGGCATTGAAATCCCAATGCCGGAATGCTGAAGGATGTCAGCCAAATGAGGTAAGTCCGGGTTATTAGGTTTTTATTAATGAAAACATTCTATAGGATCATATAGTTTATTAAACTGCCATTCTGTCTTCTATGGCTGTGAAACTATGGGCCTGATTCAGAGCCATCCTACATGAAAATGTGACCACAAACACGTCTATAGCGAGCGTCCATGATGATGGTCGCGATGGTCAAGACCATCATGACCATCGGGCTTGCAACGGAGACCCTGCGGTAGGGGCTCGCTGCCGCAAGCCCTGGAGTGATTTTGGCTCTATCAGAGCCAAAATCACTCCCACTGACATCACTACTGATGTTCCCATGGGAACGCCTCCGTCTTGCAGCCACGCCCCCGGCACGCCCTCCAAAGGGGGCGTGCTGTCGATCAACATAGACAGCACGCCCCCTTTGGTGCGAGACCGGGAGCGACGGCTACTCCATCGCTAGCCGGGTCTTGCGCATGCACACAACGGAGCTCCCTCCATCGTGCACATGTGCATTGGGGTAACATCGACCTGCTCGCGAGCGTCCTGCGCTCGCGAGCGGGTCTGAATGACCCCCGATGTTTCATAGATGTGCTATATTCTTTTAAACTGCCATTTGTGTTGCTCTTTCGCTTAGTTTAGCCAGCCAGCTCACATCAACCTTTGGAGAATATAGATGAAAACAATATTGTGAGCTGTGAGGTGGTCAAAATTTACTGAAAATTACTGAAAACTAATGTTATTACTGTTAATAATGTGGGAACAAAAAAAGGCCAAACTAGATAATTTTAGCTGTTTTTATAATTTATTAAAGATACTTTTCAAAATATTTGAGGATGCTTTTGCCAGAACTAAAATATAAAAATAATTTAGAACCAAAGCCAGAACCAAAACACAAGGGTCTGCATATAAACCTACCTCTGACAATGTGAAAATGTGAAGTATTATACTTCTACTTTCCTCCTAGGGGTATATTTACTAAAGTGACATTTTTTAGAAGTGTATATGTTGTCTATAGTAACCAATGAAATTCTAGCTATTATCTTAGTTAATGGGAACATGCACACAGACTCCCTGCCCCGCCCGCGGTCTAGCGGAAACACTAATCTGGCTGCTCTGTGCTGCAGCCAATAAGATCTTGTCCTGTCTTTCCCTCCAATAGACAATAGAAACGTCATACACTGCATATGGCTGAGGCCATACCGGGGCCCAGGATTTCTCTTGGCAGCACTGCTTCTGACCAATCAAGGGGGTGGTGACATAGCTTCTTCTCTTCCAGTGGAGGTGGGCAGAGAGGCACTCCCTTCTTCAGTACAGTCACTGGTGAGCAATACATCGCAGGGGCATGTTTTCCTACATAATCAGCTGCCTTAGGGAGGAACATCAGATCTTTGGGCAGGTCCTGCCAGCTCATGGGGCAAAGCAAATGCCTAGAAGGAGGTATGTAAGCCCCAGCTAACTGACTATGCCTTCCTGCATCACTAAACAGTGAGAGCCCCTGGGAATACCAAGTAACCCAGCAGACTGTGCTACAGAATTCTTATTGCAAGTTTTAAGGACTAGTATACCAGCATACAGGAGTGAACTGTTTAAATTTAAATATTAGGCAGTTATCCCTCTTTCTAAGTTAATAAGAGCTAATAAAGAGGAATAGGCTCAGTCAGCCTGCTAAAATGTTGACAGCAGCTCTCCTCAGTCTCAGCCAGTCTGCTGTAGCACAATAAAGAACAGCATAGTCTCAGCATCTTAGGGGACATAAAAGACTCAGGTAGTTTTGCGTGTGGCAGAGAGCTGCAGCTGTTTTCTTTCAGAAGAAAGAAATATTATTTACTGAAATAGAGAAACTTATCCAGTTCTTAAACTTTGATGCTCAATTTTATGACAATGGATTGATAATTCAGATATCTAACCCCAAAGAGATCTCAGCTTTATAAAGTTCACCACCATGGCCAATTCAGCTGAACTGGGGTTATATTTCTTTATGGGGCGTCATGGTATAGCCATACACTCCTGTATGCTGGTATACTAGTCCTTGTGATTTTATTAATATGCATGAACTTGGTAATGATGAAGCTTGTTATTGTAACTGTTATTACTTTATTGTTTAGTTCTTTTGCTTAACTCTTTTCAGCATCCTAACCTTAAGTGTAAAGTGGCGTAGTGTCATGGTATAGGTGAGTGAATTAATAGAGAAAGGAAGTGTTTTAGAGGAAATCTCTCCCCATAGGTGCCAGCTGTTGTGGGTAAGGGACGTGCAGTCAGGGCAGAGCCTCCCCTATCATACTCCTGAGATTTGATATATAAAGGATTAGAATAATATAGAAGATATTTATAACTTATAAACATCTTCTTTGTTTATTGTAATCATTTTTATAGTTTATACTCACCAGCATTGTGGAGCTCCCTGAGACTGCAGGGAGAAGAGAGAAGAGGCAACAGTAGCTCAGCCATGCTTCTGTACAGTCAGACACTGCTTGCAGATCTGGGGGCGGGGCCAGACTATGGGCAGTAAGCTGCACATAAAGAGAGCTAATAGAGGTATGCCTCTGAGAATGGGGGCGTGCCTTGAGCACTGATGGACACCTTGGATGTGTCATGTGACCAGGATGTGTACTGCAGTATATAGAGAACAGAGTTCAGTCAGCAAAAGCAAGAGAAGACTCAGTGATACAGGTAGGAGAATCAATGGACACTGAAGTTTAGTGTAGTGAGAGGAGAGTTACAGTGAGTAGGGGCTGTCCTGTGTGTGCAGCAGCTGCTGAGTGTAACAAACTATGTGGCTGTCGGTTTCCCTTCTGTGGCCACCGCCACCCACAAATACAGCATGCAGTGCGATGTTTTAAATTTTTTAAGAGGGGTCATGATCACGCCTCCCTGTATTGGCCACACATCTCTCATGTATAGAAGAATCACCTCCCCTGCACCCAGTTCACAATAACATTAGTGTCCCCCATAATATCTCTCAATATAACATTGACACTATCGACACAGGTTCCTTTTCTTCCCTGCTTGACTCACTTCTCTCCCCTATCCTCTCTCTTTCCTGCCCTGAACAAGCCACCTCCCTATACAATGCCTCCCTTACTTCTGCTCTGGACTCTGTTGCCCCAGCGATCACTATTCACACTCGCAGATCTACTCCTCAACCCTGGCATTCCAAATGCACCAGATACCTGCAAAAGTGTTCTCGAACTGCCGAGCGACAGTGGAGAAGATCACGCTCTAAGGCAGATTTTCTCCATTTCAAATTTATGCTCTCATCCTATAGTGCTGCGCTCTCCCTCTCTAAACAGTCATACTTTAAGAAACTCATCTCCTCTCAGTCCTCTAATCCCCAGCGTCTCTTCACTACTTTCAACTCCCTCCTTCGCCCACCCCCTCCTCGTCTCCCCTCCTTGCTCACTGCCCTTGACTTTGCTACCTACTTTACATCTAAAATTGATTCCATACGTCAGGACATCATATCCAACCAGTCCCCCAGCACTCCACCTCCTCCTTTCCCTAGTCACCCCTCCCCATCAACTTTACCAACTCTAACATCCTTCTCCCTTGTATCTGGAGAGGAAGTCATGGCCCTCATCCGGTCCTCCCCCCCTTCCACCTCCCCCCTTGATCCCATCCCCTCCCGCCTCCTCCGCTTCCTCTCTCTCTCAGCCTGCACCCATCTTGCCCAACTCATTAACCTCTCCCTCTCATCAGGCACTGTTCCTTCTGCATTCAAACATGCCCTTGTCTCCCCCATTCTTAAAAAACCTACCCTTGATCCTAACCTTCTTTCTAACTACCGTCCCATCTCTCTCCTCCCCTTTGCCTCCAAACTCCTTGAGCGGATTGTCTACAACCGCCTTACCACTTTTCTTTCCTCCCACTCCCTCCTTGACCCTTTTCAGTCTGGCTTCCGTTCTCTCCACTCCATTGAAACTGCCCTCACAAAAGTCAGCAATGACCTCCTTGCTGCCAAATCCCAAGGCCACTACTCTCTTCTCATTCTCCTTGATCTCTCTGCTGCTTTTGACACTGTGGACCACCCTCTCCTGCTGAATATCCTTCACTCCCTTGGTCTACGTGAAACTGCCCTCTCCTGGCTGTCATCCTACCTCTCTGACCGATCTTTTTCAGTTTCCTCTCACGACTCCTCTTCCCCCCCACAGCCTCTTACAGTAGGTGTTCCCCAAGGTCCTCTCCTATTCTCCCTCTATACTTCCTCTCTAGGTGAACTCATCAGCTTTTTTGACCTCCATTATCATCTCTATGCTGATGATACTCAAATCTACCTTTCCTCCCCTGATCTCTCCCCCTCTCTTCTGACTCGTATCTCCAACTGTCTCTCTGCTGTCTCTTCCTGGATGTCCCAGCGATTTCTTAAACTTAATATGTCTAAGACAGAGCTAATCATCTTCCCACCCTCCCACATCACCTCACTTCCCACTATTTCTTTATCAATTGATGGAATAACTATCTCATCTAGTTCTAAGGTGCGCTGTCTTGGAGTTATCCTGGACTCATCCCTCTCCTTCAAACCACATATCCAGAACGTTTCACAGTCCTGTCGTTTCCATCTCAAAAATATTTCTAAGATCAGACCCTATCTCACCCAGGATGCTACTAAAACCCTCATACACTCACTGGTCATCTCCAGATTGGACTATTGTAACCTCCTCCTATCTGGCCTCCCCAAATCCCATCTCTCTCCTCTCCAGTCTATCCTTAATGCTGCTGCTCGGCTCATCTTCCTCTCCAAACATTCTGCATCTGCCTCCCCTCTCCTACAAGCCCTACACTGGCTCCCCTTCCCTTTCAGAGTCCAATTTAAGGTTCTCACGCTCGCTCACAAAGCCCTCACCCAATCTTCTCCCATATACATCTCTGATCTCATCTCCCTTCACGCTCCTCTCCGCCCTCTTCGCTCAACTAATGCACGCCGCCTTTCATGCCAGCTGATTACTTCCTCCCACTCCCGCCTCCAAGATTTTGCCCGCACTGCTCCCCACCTCTGGAACTCTCTCCCACTCCGCATCAGACTCTCCACCTGTTTGCAATCCTTCAAACGGGCTCTCAAGACCCACTACTTCATCAAAGCCTTCCAGCTATCATTCTAACTCCTTGCTACATGCTCCTTCGTCCCCATCTGTGTCAACCCAGTTTGTCTTCCCCCACCTTTTTAGAATGTAAGCTCTCATGAGCAGGGCCATCTACCCTCTTGTGCTTCTCCTTACTATAGTGTCATTTACTTCTTACTCACCACTAGGGCACCTAACACTTGGTTGCTTATGCTCTGTTGCTTATCTGGGTGATATGGTCACTAATGTAGCAATATATATTATCCATGTCCTGTATTGTATTGTTCTGTAAGTCACTTGTATACAATTTGTTTTTGTACTTTGTAAGGCGCTGCGGAACACTTGTGGCGCCATATAAATAAATGATAATAATAATAATAATAATAATAATATGCAAAGCACCCCAGTATACACAGTACTTACATAATACACCTCAATACACAGTGCCATCCACCTTAATACTCCTCAGTACACACAGTACTGATGACCTTTATCATCTGTTATTTCCCACGGGCCGCTAGCCAATCAGTGGCCGCTTTACATGTAACGGCTGCTCATTGGCTGGGACCCACATGTAACCAGCCAATGAGTGTCCGCTATATGTAAAGCAGCCGCTGATTGCGGCCCATGGGAAATAACAGATTATCACGGTCATCTGTAATTTTGCGAGGTGCAAGTATTATGTCACAGCATATACTTGCACCTGTCCGAATGGATCGAATAACTTGTTTTCTTATTTTGCCAAGTATGGGTATGCTATGGAGTGCATCGCCATGATGGAGGTGAGTATGGGATCTTTTTTCCAGGTACACCCATGGAATCTACATGGGACAAGGGGACAGACCAGCTGGCACAAATAAGTATGTGTGAGTGGGATAGGTGTATGTAATAAAGCTTTACTGTATACGGTGTGTGCGTACTGTGGTTTTTAACTATTTATTTTACACCTGCTGGCACTTATAGTTCCAAAAGTGGCAAAGGGCAGGCATGCTGGCACCTGTAGTTCCACTGCAAAATACAATAGTTTTAAAGTATTTTACACATTATATGCCATACCCACATCCCAGGGGTGCTGGGAGAAGCCCCGGGCTTTAGACCAAGCCTGGGGTTTTGGGATAGGGGGGATCCCTCTTTGGGGGGTCCCCACCTCCCCTGAGATCCCTAGCTTGGGCTGACTGGCTTGGGGTGTTAATGCTTTGGCCCCACCTCCCCTGAGATCCCTAGCTTGGGCTGACTGGCTTGGGGTGTTATTGCTTTGGCCATGGAGCCCCGGTGATAGGGTCTCCTGGCTGTGGCATTTCACCCAGGTGGGTTTGGGTCTAGTGCTGGTTTTAAATATAGGGGGACACCTACGCATTTTTTTCCCCATATATAAAACCAGCACTAGCCCTGCAGCCAGGTGCTGGGTCCTAAATTACAGTGGAACCCTACTCTTTTTGTTCCCCATAATTTTGGAACCAGGACTGGCTGACCAGTCCAAGGCTGGTTATGTCTTTTGGGGGGGGAATCCTATGTATTTTTTTTTTTTATATAAACACTTTACATTAAGTACACATGCAGAAACATACACAAATCACACTGATCTGTGTATGTTCAATTTCTCTGCGAGTTTGTAATCTCGAATCTTAGTAAATTTGCAAGATGCATCTTTTTCATGAAAAGTACTTCCGAGTCTGCCCAATGGTGAGTTGATATGAGTTTGCAATCTCACCCGAGTTTTACAAGAGAGAAGAGAGCACTCTCTCCCACTCACCAGAATTTGCCTTTAGTAAATTTGCCAAATGAAAACCATGCCTAAACTCACCTGAGATTGTCATCTCAACCAAACTCGAATCTTAGTAAATTTACCCCTAAGTCTGTACCACATCTTGCTATTCATATGTGTAAAGTGGACTAAGCCATGCTAAGTGCTGGAAAGACAAAGTGCTGGAAAGACATATGTGTAACATTTAGTGTTGGAGAGATATTTGTGTACTCAGGATAGATATACTTTCTAGAGCTGTGAAGTTATTTTTGCCCCCAGGAATGACTGATCATTCTGGGGTATTATGATAGTTTGCATATTAATATAAGAAGGATTTATTTTGTTATTGTACACATATATGTGAGAGAGATACTGTGTATATTCAGAATATAATGTGAAAAGTAGTTGCATTTTCTACCAAGTCATAATTAGAGAAGTGCTGCAGTAGCCTAGGTAAAGAAGTGTGTTTTGATTGACAAAAGAGATGCAGATTGCCGGTTATTCACCATAGATAATTATTGATAGGAATTTAGTGCATATTAACATTATTGTATTTGTGCAGAAGTGTATGTCATTTGCATGGTAATTATTACATTCTACTTAGTTGCTGCATAATTATTGTGTGAAGCTTCATGTCATTTGTATGCTGATACTTAGTTCTTGCATACCCTGTATTATATTTTACTATTTGGACTTGTATACTTCTATTTTGCTATTATTTTGATAGGCAGATTATTCTCCCTATCAAAGCTGTCATGTTAAGTCATTTTACTAAGTATGGGCCTAGCCTCTCCGCAGGATGTAGTTATTAGACCGTCAGACGACTTGCCGCTGGTCTAAATGCCAACAGTTCAAGCCCAACATGAGACTTAAGATAGGAGTCGAAATACCAACTCCTATCTTAATCCCGACGCCGGAATTCTGACAGAAGCCATCCCGAATGAGGTTAGTCCGGCCTGTTTTAGGAGTTAGCACCACCCCGGAAGTTTTAGGGTTAGGCACCGCCAAGAGAGGGTTAGGTTTAGGGTGTAGAGGGGAGTGTTAGGATACTTATACTCTGAGAGGTGTTAGGGGGTTGCTGTGTATACTGAGGGGTATTATGGGGTGCTGTCTAAACTACAGAGTGTTATGGGACTCATTGTATACTAGGGGGCACTGTGTACACAGCAGTGTAGTATGTCATACCTCCCAACATGACCCTCTCTTGGAGGGACACAATGCTCTGGTCCTGGATTTCCCTGATAAGAGGTGGGGCTGCAGCGCAGTTCAAAATTCAAATAGGGGAGCCACACCAACTGTCATTTCACACGCTGCCAAACATCACTGGCTGGGACTCACTGGCAGGTGGTGTGACTCCCCTATTTGAATTTTGGACTGTGCTGCATCCCCACCTCTGGAGCCACCACCAATCATAACTTACCAGGGAAGTCCAGGAGCAGAGCATTGTGTCCCTCCTGGAGAGGGTCATGTTGGGAGGTATGGTATGTTGATGTTGTGGATAATCAGCAGGAAAGACTATGAGAGGACCAAATTATAGTTTCATTCAACATGAAGCTAGTCCAACTATATAAACATTATCCAAAGCCCAGAGCACTGATATGAGCAGGGGTGTAATTATAGTGGGGCCCAATGGCTTAGTGGACATAAAAAGAACAAATGCTGTGGAAAGAGGTGTCTCTCTTGAAGGATTGTGTGCCCCTTTAAAATGCTGCCCTAGGGCCCATAAAATTCTAGTTAAGTCCTTGTACTCAGCTTTCTGTAAATTAGTATTTCTAAAGCTGCATACACACACAACGATTTTGTTACCAACGATTTTATGAACGATTTTCTGTCAGGTTATCTGTCAGATTTTTTAAAGTGTAATGAATGATTTTTTGAACTACAAACGATGTTTGCATATTCCCTTAATGAAAATCACTCAATTGGTCGGTCTGACTGAACTACAAATGTCAACGCGAATGAACGATAATCGTTCATTGTTTTAACTCAGAAAGTGAACAATTTTTACAACGATTGAACGATAAATTATATCATTAACGATAATCATTCAAAAAATCGTTGTGTGTGTATGCACCTTAAGTATTTCTATTTCCATCTCCCCATCAGTTCTACACAATTGCATTTCATTAGTGTGGACATAGCAAACTATAGAGCAGTGGTTCCCAAACTTTTTTACTTAATGGCACCCTTAGTGTCTCATCCGTTTTTCTCAGCACCCCTAGGCCAAAAGAAAATACCTAACTTTATATCCAAATTAAGAAGCCATTACAGGTTGAGTCTCCCATATCCAAAATGCTTGGGACCAGGGGTATTTTGGATAACAAATATTCCGTATTTTGGAATATTTGCATATCATAATGAAATATCTTGGGAATGGGACCCCAATATACACACAGAATGCATTTATGTGTTATATACACCGTATACACATAGCCTGCAGGCAATTTTATACAATATTTTCAATAATTTTGTGGCTCAAGTAAAGTTTGTGTACAGAAATTAAATTCATTTAGGTTTCACATACACCTTATACACACAGCCTGAAGGTAATTTTATACTTTATTTTTAATAATTTTTGTGTCTAAACAAAGTTTTTGTACATTGAACCATCAAAAATCAAAGGTTTCATTCTATTAGTCATGCCAAATTTATTCCGTATTTCGGAATATTTGGATATGGGAGACTCAACCTGTATAAAGAATGACATGAATAAATAAATTGAAATACAAAAAGCAAGCGGTACTCCTGCCGATATTTGAAAAAACGATATGCCACAAAAGCACGTTTATCATTTTTTTTAATAACATCTGAATGATTTTCCTTTGCCATACTATGGTACGATGGTGTCAAAGTACAAAATCATTAGATATTTGCAGATAATATAGAGAAAAATCACTTTTCTCTACATCTGCTTTCATACATACTGATGTTGGTTTAAGTATCAAATAGTGCTGGTTATAGCGCATATGGCACTTACCACCTCGTCTTACAAATGAAATGAAAGGTAGTATTGAGGACTGTGGTAATGACATGATTACATTGTTATAGATATAAGTATGTATGCACTTTGGGCCTGATTCAGACTTGGGAATAGAGGAGCTTATTCAGACCTGGTCGTTAGCTCTAAGAGCTTGCAACCGGGTCGATGTTGCTCCAGTGCGCAAGCTGGCTCCGTCATGCGCATGCGCGAGACCCAGCTAATGACGGGTGATCCGTCGTTAGGGGTCTCGTAGCAGACGGGGCGAGCTGTCAATGTTGAGTGACAGCTCGCTCCGTTTGCTGGGTGGGCCGGGGGCGTGCCCGGCCAAACGGAGGCATTCCTGTCGGAACACTTGCCGTTTGGGGGCGGCCCCACTGACATCATCAGTGATGTCAGTGGGGAGCTTCCTGCTCAAACAGAGCAGGAAGCTCCCTGGGGCTTAAGGTTGACGAGACCCTACTTTAGGGTCTCGTCGTTGGCCCCGATGGTCGCGATGGTCTTGACCATTGCGACCATCACCCTTAGCGGTCGTTAGAGCTGTGGGTGTTAACCCACAGCCTAACGACCGACATGGAGGTGGCCGTTTAGGATGCAAGTGGCCGCCCTGTTTCAGAACGACCGCTTGCATCCTACGACCGCCTCTGAATGAGGCCCAGAGTGAGATATCTCTCTCAACTGTGAACCTGAACAAACCATGTTGCAATGAAGGGGTGTAAATAAATTTTTTTACATATGGGGCAAATACTGGCTGCTTTTGCATGTAGCCAACAAATACTGCACGGCTTTATTATTACTTTACAATTTAGATGTCAGTTTGGAAACCCTCCTCCCAAATCTAAATCTATCTGCACATTTTAAATCTGCCCAACCTGCAGTGCAACATGGTTTTACCAAGATCAGTTGAGAGAGATATTTCTCTCTATTCCCAAGTCTGAATCAGGCCCTTTGTCTCTATTTAAAACATCTATAACCATGTAATAACAACTTTACCATGGTCTGCAATACACCCTTCCACCCACACCAGTGCTATATATATATATATATATATATATATATATATATATATATATCTTATTTACCAATCAAAAACATAATGATAAAAAATATAGGGGAACAATAAATATTAAATTACATATATTGAATTTTAATTAATAATAACAACTACACTACCTCAAAACTTCAGACACACTGCGTCACAGAATGTCACTAACTTAGCCAGAGGAGAGTCCAGGAGTCACACTGTGATGTGCAGCCTGCAGGAGTAGGAGAAGAGGAGTTTGGGAAAAGTAGGAGGGGGCGGTGCCGCATGGCTCTGACTGTGACAAGCAGTGAGAGCCAGCAGCACAGCATGGGGCCGGCTGTGCTGTGTAAATGGCCGTGGACTGCTTAGAGGCCCGACCAGCTCACTTGTGAAAGCATCCACCATCGGCCCGCCTGCATAAGCGCCGTAGCACCCCTGGGAGCAGCGGCACGCAAATTTGGAACCGCTGGTATAGAGTATAGAGTATAAGGTATAGAAACCTAGGGCCTTACGGATTGCATTAGTGAAAATATGCTAATGTCTTCCATAACTTATCCAAGCCTAGGGACGCCCACTACTGCCTTCTCATCGCAGTGGCTAATTAATGCATGCCCGTGAAGCCTCATTTAAACAGTCCCAACATGCCTGCATTTACCTAGCCACCCCCTGTTACCCCCCCCTCCCAAATGCTGACTACCTGTCACTTACTCTGCAAGTGAATCCTCTGACAGAGAGTAATAGCAAACCAATTGAATTACTCCGTGTGCGTAGTACGGCTTTCACACATGTGCAGTGGCTAAAAATCACTCAATCAGCGTAAATATTGGCATTGCGTAAATCTCTGAATCAGGTCCATAGCTCTGATAACATAATGTATTATTGCACATGCAAGACAACAGTGAGATACAACTATATCTTTATTATATTTTGATGTAGCAATACAACACAATGAAATATCACATTAAATGGTATTTAAAACAATTGTCAGGTTAATCACAAGTCCTCTCGTGGAGATTTTACTTACACAGTTCTTAGGCAGGGGCGCCGAGAGGGGGTGGAGCGGGTACAGATTACCCGGGCCCCGACTTCCTGAGGGGCCCGGCGGGGGCCCAGGTCCTGCACCGCCCCCACCCCCCTCCCTCACAGCAGCCCAGCACACATCGTGTGCTGAGCTGCAGTGGGAGACTGCCCGTGGCTGCTGAGCAGCAGTCACAGCAGTCTCCGAAGCCTGTGGGGGGGAGTGATTACACTGATCACACCCCCCTAGCTTTGCGCCGGGCTGAGAGGGCTCAGAGCGCCCCCCTCCCCAGCGCACAGTCGTGCCCTTATATTAAGGCTGCATCTAAAAAAACGGATTTCTCCATAGAGAATTCTGGAGGGGGGGCAGGGTGTTCAAGGGGCTACACCTCAAAAGCTATAGGAGGTATGGATCTGAAATTTGGTAGGAGCGGGCAGAACTGTCACTGGGTGCTTTTTGCTAAGTTTCAGGGCATAAACATAAAAAATGGGGATTTGGGAGTAATCTAAACCTCCAACTGTCACTGTTTTCGGGAAGCAATCGGGAAGCCGACTGCCTAAATACCGGCAGCCGGCTTCCCGACTGTCTTATCCCGGCATGGGTGAAATGCCGGGCATCTAGATGAAGACGCCCGCATTTCCCCGACGCCTGGAGACCGGCACCCGGCATCACGATCGTAGTGATGCCGGGTGCTGCGAGCGGACAGCTGCGGGGGGGGAGGGTTAGGTTTAGGGCTCCCGGGGGGGGACTTAGGGTTAGGCACCCCCCAGGAGGGTTAGGGTTAGGCTAGAGGGAGGGAGGGTTAGGGTTAGGCACCCCCCCGGGGGACTTAAGTTTAGGCAGCGGGGAAGGGGGTGGTTAGGGTTAGGCACTTGGAGGGGAAGTTAGGGTTAAGCGGTATATCATACCCATTCCCTGTTTTCTGACATTCTCAGTTAGCACAACTTTTCTGCTGTTCTCTATGGGGGATTTTTGGGAAGACAAAACTCAGGGTAGGGGTGGAATTTAGACTTGGGGTATGTTTATTAGGTGCAATTGTGCCAGGGTACGTGCTTTTGGGGTTCAGGTAAATTAAAAAGTTACAGTTTTTAAACTATTACCCCAAGAATGTGCCATTGTAGAGATAGGACTTTTCAACTTGTTGCGCAGCCGCAGTAGGAGCCTTCAGCAGGGGGTGTATGTACTCACCCGTTTGTGTGGGGCACGGAGAGAGAGGTGATGGTGGCTCATTGTCCCCAGAGCTGACACTCCATTCCTGTTGGGTAGTAACGATTTCCCCTTTGTGGAACAGACCCACCTACGTCAGATATGACAGCGAACATAGGGGCATGGCTTTCTGTGTGACATTTGAATCGGGGCACGGCTTGTCAGGGCAGGAATGATTAGAACTCCGGGAGACGCCCAGCGATGACAGCGGAGACTCCGGGGCTATACAGGGCCAGGTCTGATGGGCTGGAGAGCTGAGAAAAGGGTCCCCACCGCACCCCGTCATGGGCCACGGGTGCCCAGCACCCCCCGCTGAGTGAGCCCGGAGCACCACCCACAGAGGACCCTTTCTCCAGGGAGAGCGGGTGATGCCAGAGATCTGAGCCGCCCTGTGAGGGAGAAGCAGAGATTGGCCTCCCGTGTGTGTGATACCCTGTACCCCCTACCCCAGTGTGTGACACCTTGTACCCCCCTACCCCTGTGTGTGACACCCTGTACTCCCCTACCCCTGAGTGTGACACCCTGTACCCCTCTACCCCTGTGTGTGTGTGACACCCTGTAGCCCCCTACCCCTGTGTGTGTGTGACACCCTGTACCCCCTACCCCTGTGTGTGACACCCTGTACTCCCCTACCCCTGAGTGTGACACCCTGTACCCCTCTACTCCTGTGTGTGTGACACCCTGTAGCCCCCTACCCCTGTGTGTGTGTGATACCCTGTACCCCCTACCCCTGAGTGTGACACCCTGTACCCCTCTACTCCTGTGTGTGTGATACCCTGTACTCCCCTACCCCTGAGTGTGACACCCTGTACCCCTCTACTCCTGTGTGCGTGTGACACCCTGTAGCCTCCTACCCCTGTGTGACACCCTGTAGCCCCCTACCCCTGTGTGTGTGATACTCTGTACCCCCTACCCCTGTGTGTGTGCATGTGTGTGACACCCTGTACCCCCCTACCCCTGTGTGTGATACCCTGTACTCCCCTACCCCTGAGTGTGACACCCTGTACCCCTCTACTCCTGTGTGTGTGTGACACCCTGTAGCCCCTGCTTAGACATGATCTAAAAATTCACAAAACCTATTGATTTTCTGCCACTCAAACTTCAAAAGCAATGAAATTATGATCATTAAGGCTGAAGCCTTAATGGATGTGTTCCTTGCGCAATACAGATATGGTATGCCATCACACCCTGTGGTTAACTGTAGATTCAGCACTCTCACAGAATGAGATTGCTGTCACTCACAAAATGGTGGAGCTGCTAATTCACAGAATTGTGTGCTCATTGGAATACACACATGCAGTCTATGCAACTGAGGTCAAAGCAGAAAATAGAGCTGTGCAGATGGGATACAAGTGGTGTGGATGGGGGGAGGAGACACAGCAGTGTGGATAGATGAGACACAAAGGCGTGTAGAGGAGGGAAGGTTAAGCAGTACAGAGGAGGGGTAGCCAAAGTAATGCAGATGGGGGAAACAGAGTGGCATGGTCTGGGGGGACAGTGACGTGGATGGGGGAAGAGAGTGGCATGGACATGGGTAGACAGAGCAGTGCAGATGGGTAATGACAGATTGGTGTGGATAAGGGAATAAAGACTATACAAATAGGAGACCACACAGAAGTAGGGATTGGGGAAGACAGATTGGTGTGGATGGGGAGGAAGACAGAGTGGCACGGGTGGTGGAGGGAGACAGAGTATGATATTTTTAAAAATAAGGGAGCTGAACGTCTATTCTAAATTAGATAAATGTATGCAGTGAGAAGAATGTTGGAAGCCAATGAGATTGTTTTGGTGATCAAATGGGAAGATTGTGGGCATTGAGTGGGATGTGGGAGACACATAACTGCTTAAACCTCAGTTGCATAGACGGTTTAGGCAGCGGGGAAGGGGGTGGTTAGGGTTAGACACTTAGAGGGGGGATTAGGGTTAGGCACTTGGGGGGGAAGTTAGGCACATATAGAAACCGTTGTAATTCCTACACCGTTCACCTGATTTGGATGTAATTACCCTCAAATTAAATCTGAAAGTCTGCAGTTAAAGCACATCTTGTTTGTTTCATTTCAAAGCCATTGTGGTGGTGAATAGAGGCCAAAATATGAAAATTCTCTCAATGTCCCAATATTTATGCACCTGACTGTATATGTGTGTGTGTATGTGTATACGTGTATATATATATATATATATATATATATATATGTGTATATATATATATATATAGATATAGGGGTGCAAGCTATAGTTTTGTTTTTGCCATTTCTAACTTGCTGAATGTTGCTCTTTCCTTTTAGGTGCCTCATAGGTAATGAAATACATTTCCCCCATTACTATTAAGTCGTTCTATTACACATAAAATATGCTATTTTTTAATCCCACATTTCTCATGCACAAAACTGAAAAATGGGAGGGAATTACAGTGCCGGAGAAAATAGGAATTTGTGTTTTTATTGTACAAATATCCATATCAATATAAAATGTATACGGCAGAAGGTTTTGTTCAAATAATTGGCTCCAATCACACATAAAATACAACACATTAAGTAGGTTGAAAAATGGACAATTGAGCATCATGCACGGAAGAGGGACAATATAGGCTGCTGTCTGATGATGGTATTAATATGGAGAACATGAATGGAAGAGGGACAATATACAATACAGACTGCTGTCTGATTATGGTTATTAATATGGAGAACTTGCATGGAAGAGGGACAATATACAATACAGATTGCTGCCTGATGATGGTCATTAATATGGAGAACATGCATGGAAGAGGGACAATATACAATACAGACAGTCGCCTGATGATGGTCATTAATATGGAGAACATGCATGGAAGAGGGACAATATACAATACAGACTGCCACCTGATGACAGTCATTAATATGGAGAACATGCACGGAAGAGGGACAATATACAATACAGACTGCCGCCTAATGATGGTCATTAATATGGATAACATGCATGGAAGAGGGACAATATACAATACAGACTGCTGCCTGATGATGGTCATTAATATGGAGAACATGCATGGAAAAGGGACAATATACAATATAGACTGCTGCCTGATGATGGTCATTAATATGGAGAACATTCTTACAACAGCCATGCTAACATCACCAGACAACACCAAGAGTGTTTTTGAGATCACCATACAACACAGAAAATCATCATTAAATAACTGTATGATTTCCATATAAGAGCACAAAAAATATATACACAGATTACATATATATGGTCATTTGTCTAAAAATAAGCCATACTTATACAGTAGTGCAATTGTCACTTATATATAAAGATTAAGGGGTCTATTTACTAAGCAGTGTTAGGAGACAGAGTGAAAAGTGATAAGCAAGTGATAAGGTGCCAGTCAATCTTCTCCCAACTGTCATCTCACAGGCTGTGTTTGAAAAATGACAGTTGGAAGCTGATTGGCTAGCACCTTATCACTTTCTTATCACTTTTCACTCTGTCTCCTAACACTGCTTAGTAAATAGACCCCTAAGGCTGTTTTTATAAAAACTCCAGCACGGAGTAAGTCTCTCCAAATTGCTGGTATTACTAAGTCTGATACAAGGAAGAGTTCCTTCCTAAATGGTATGAAGTGGCACGGTAGAAATATCCAGATTAGTAGTAGCCTTTTTACTACATCCCTCATCCAGTAGTGGGCATCACGTTGTTTACAAGAGTGCTGTAGATGCTGGTTGCCAAACATATGGAGAATGATTCAATACCACATGCAATATAGGTTATCAGTAGGAGATGTAGGTGTGGATCCAAAACACTTGCTGAGGCAACACCTGTTGTGGGTACACACCTAGCTGCAAAAATCTATGCACATTATGGGGCTAATGCTGAGTTGGGTAAATTTACTAAGCATCGGTTTTACAAATTTTTTGCCAGTTTTCCCAGTGGTTTTGCAAACCTCAGATTTACTAAAGACAAACCACTCTAAAATTGCCATAAAACTACCAGTTCGGAAAATGACAATAAACACATTGCAGTCACGATTTTTTACAAAAAATGAGGTTGTAGTGACAGGGCAGATGGCTCACAAAGCATGATCTTTGTACTATCTGGTCATTCAGCAGTAGAGGCATTAAAATACACTTATAGGGGATGACTCTAATCTCTGATCAGATCTCTGGCCCTGATTCAGAGCCGGACGCTCTGACAGAGCGCTCGCTCTGAATCAGGGCCGTCCCTTCTCCTTTTTGGAGCGGCCAAAATGATAGTCGTGATGGTCAAGACCATCGCGACCATCGGGCTTGCGACGAGACCCTGCGGTAGGGTCTCACTGCCGCAAGCCCTGGAGTGCTTTTGCCTCTATCAGAGCCCAAGCACTCCCATTGACATCACTAGTGATGTTAGTGGGGCCGGCCCCAGACATCTGGGCAGCCACGCCCCCGGCATGCCCACCAAAGGAGGCGTGCTGTCAATCACCATTGACAGCACGCCCCCTTTGGTGTGAGACCCATAACGACGTTATTCGGGTCTTGCGCATGCACACTTGGGAAACATCGACCCGCTTGCGAGCGCTCAGCGCTCGCGAGCGGGTCTGAATCAGGCCCTCTGGCAAATGGAGGGTTTTTGCATTCAACACATGTGCAGATGCGAATTTACGCATCTTTGCATATCTCTGTCCTATTCTGAGTTAAAAAATAAATAATAATTAATAATAACATTCAAACATAATAAAAATCTAATTTCAAAAAGTGCCTTATCTGCAAGGCCATTATGAGATGGTAAAAGTGAAAAGAGGTTTGTGGCGGTACTGGAGGCCATATCTCTAGAAGGATATAGACACATTAGAGATGGTACAAAGAAGGGCAACTAAAATGGTGCACTGTCTACATCACAGAACTTACCAGGAAAGACTAAAATATCTTAATATGTATAGTTTGGAACAGAGAAGGGAAAGGGGGGACATGATAGAAACTTTCAAATACATGAAGGCTTTTAACAAGGGACAGGAGGGAAGCATTCTTCAAAGAAAGAGATATACAAGAACAGGAGGACATACACTGAGACTGGAGGGAGAAAGACTCAGAGGAAATTTGAGGAAAATTACTTCACAGAAAGGGTAGTGGATAAGTGGAATAGCCTCCCATCAGAGGTGGTTGAAGCTAAGATGGTGAAACAATTTAAACACGCTTGGGATAAGCATAAGAATATCCTTAAGAGAGACGTAAGGAGCTAATAGGGTTGAAGTTGCCTAAACGATACATGAAAAGGGGCAGACTAGATGGGCCAAGTGGTTCTTATTTGCCGTCAAATTCTATGTTTCTATGTTAGAAAAAGGCTTCCCTCATTCTTCTCATGTGTTGTGCTAGCTCCATTTTTGTCAGGGATACTGTATGGCATAACACTGTTTAATAAACACATTCACTAGGCAGAGAACAGATAAAGGGAACAATACTTCTCTGGTAGTATAAGCATCAGTTATCATCAGCAAAGGGCAAAAGCAGGTGGGATCACTTACTCCAGGATTGGGTCATTCACGTATTATTGTGATGTCTACGGTGCATAGCTGCACTTCAATTCACTGCAAACTTCAACCTGTTGTGGGATACCATAATTGGGATATAGGGCCTGATTCAGAGCCGGTCGCTATTTGCGCTCGCTCGTCCAGAAAATAGGGGTGGCTATTCAAATGAACCGTTCGCTGTTTGCGGTCTGTTCACGCCTCTAGGTCTGAACGAGCGAACAAAACTTGCGGTCGTTTTTTGGGAAACTACGCCCCCTGTCCGCTCGCATCCTACGTCATGTCCGCTATTTATTAGATTAATCGAGTACATCGAACAGGGTATTAGCTGCTCGCTATTCTTGTGGTTGGTTTTTGCTACCACAATTTTGCGAGCAGTTCTGGCTATAAAATAACCCAGTGACGTGGTCAATGACGCTGCTGTTTTAAATATGCACACCCATAAAACGCCCGTTTTGACCTTTAAACACGCCTGCGATCAGATCTCCACTCCCCGTTTTCAAGCACCTTCCCCTGTTACCACCCACATACGCCTCATTCTGTCACTCAAATGAGCAGGCATTCGCTATTTTGCGAGCACATGAATTTCGGCCGCACTGACTGGTTCGCGCATGCGTATAACGATCCGTACGCATGCGCAGTTGGGCAAACATCGCTCGGAGCGAACGAGCTGCCACTTACGAGTGGCTCTGAATCAGGCCCATAGTGTATAAACCACCCATTATTCTTGCAATATTATATATACTGTAGCCTGTAGTTGCCACTGTTATAATAAATGGATGACCCCCCCATTACACAACCTGTTTGAAAATTCTAAAGTTGTATTCAAATTTGCATCTAATAAAATATCAGCACTATATTTGTCACATCCTTTTGACAGTTATAAACACTATCTTCAAAAGATTTTTTTATTCATATTTTATTGAATTCATTGCTAAACATCAACCAAATGCCAGGAACTGAAATCTAATGTAGCTGTCAGACTTTGCTCTGCATAAATAGATGTTTTTATACAGGTGTCTGCTTTGAAACAAAAGGGTAACAATATGCAACAGATTGTCAAAGCATGTGTCAGACATCCTTAAATAGTTTTTAAAATCATATGGTTATTCTTATGTTTCTGTCTAACAAGTGACATGTAGAGAAAAAAACATTCACGCTTAATAAACAAGTGCTTTCTATGACTTGGACTTCATTTAAAAGGCACTCCAACCATATTTTTATGTAATGGAATTAATTATTGAGAAATGCATAATAATATTTTTTTTACAGAACTTTGTCTATTTCCTATGGTGTTGTTACTTAACCTTATTTTATTTATTTATTTATTAACTGTTTCTTATATAGCACAGCATATTCCATTGCGCTTTACAATTGGAAACATTAATAGAACAAAACTGGGTAATAACAGACAGATATATAGGTAGGCACAGAAACAGACAAAATCTCAGGTGCACAACTCCAAATCATCAATAATATATATAAATGCAATAAAATTTTGCAATCAATAGAGGTTTTTAGCATAATCATGGCCAAGCTTATGGGCCTACCCACCATATCCAGGTAACCTCTTTCGGGTAGGACCCTAACATACTAAGGTTCAAATCCAGAGCACAGGACCCCCCAAAACCAGCCAGGCTAAGCCGCCCCAGGGCACCACCATAGTAAGAAAAGTGCAGTGTAAAGAGATAGTTAGGAGCAGCTGCTGCTGCATATAAAGAATGAAAATAGAAAAAGGGAAGTACATATATATTAGACACACAGTGAAGGGTTAAAATGTGTTATAAAGGAAAATGTGTTATACTGCAGTGCCCTGAGACAGACCAACCAACGCAATCCAGGGGGACACATGCCCCAAAAATGAACCAAAATTGCACTACAGTATATAACTTGTAGGACTTACCTAGAATTGTGCCTAATACAGTGTGCATATACATTACCATACTCCATGCTTTTAAACCAATAAAGAAGGTAGAGAGGGATTAGTAACCATCAGATTCCAATGTCCATCCCTATGCTGAACCTGCAGACAGCCACCACTCCTCCACCATGTAGAGCGCCCTCTCCAGTGTGATGTTCCCAATCAGCCACACACCCTCGGTGAACAGGAGGCACCTCCCATGAATGTCAGCGATTTTCTTGGACAGGGGAACCACAACGAGAAAGCTCAACAGGAAGCACAGGAAATATAGGGTACATTGTGCAAAAGAGAACATTGCTCTTTGCCATGCTCAACAGCTGGGGAGGGGTGCACATGGAGGCTGTAGAAATATGCACAGGTACCCCAGCCCTGGGGACATATTGCTGATAATGCTTACGGTAGCTTCCCAGAACATCCCATTGGTTGGGCCCCAGCCAGGTGTAGGGCAGCAGCAGTGGGGGTTGTGGTAACACTGGTGAGATGCAGGGAGCAGGATTGAGGAGCAGGGGGTTGTGGGAAGATTCACTTATTAACACATAGTAAGTGTTAATAAAAATAAAGCAAAAACTAACACTTTATTCTTTCACTGGTGTGCTTCCCTGTGGTGGCTTGGCTTCGCCGTTTGTTTGGGGTTCTGCACTCCAGACTTTGCCAAGTATTAGGGACCTCCATTATCAGAGAAGCCATGATGTGGCCTTGAGGCTTTGCCACATTTTTGCAAATATATGCAACTGAGATCTCTGAATTATCTACCATCATGTAGTTTTTCAAATCTTATTGCTGATATCATTCGAGTGCTGGTGGATACCATTTGCTGTTTCTTGTATAGAATAGCCCCTCCCTTACATGCACCTGAGTGATATTACTGAAGTGATTGAGCAGCTACCAACATGTATTGCTGTTCTCAGAGGCATAAATAGAACCAGCATTTGGAGGGCATGCTGGTTCTTGTAGTACTATTAGGAGGACTTAGGGGTGACTCCAAGGTAAGCTGGCTCTCAATTCAGGTATATTTGTACAGTATGTGCCATTATCATGTGGCCATATATTGGGCAATTATATGACCCAAATTGGATACAGTTATCAGTTTTGGGGATGAGTTTGGGGTGTGGTGCCCCCTGGGGTTGGTGTGGCTGGGCTGGTCTGGGGTGGCACATTTTAACACTTTATTTAGCACTTTAACACCTTCAAATTATATATTTTTTTCTCTTAGCATATATATTTTTTTTCTTAGCATCTTAATTACACCTTTCACCTATCACTTATAACACATAATTGTTGCTTTATTATTACTAACACTTACTAACACTGTAGTCTTTCACTGGTGTGCTTCCCTGGGGTGGCTGGCATTCACTGGCTTTTTGGGGTTCTGCACCCCAGACTTTGACCAAATATTAGGGACCTCCAGTGTCAGAGAAGCCGTGATGTGGCCTGGAGACTTAGCCATATTTTTGCAAATATATGCAACTGAGATCTCTGAATTATCTACCACTATGTAGATTTTCAAATCTTATTGCTGATTTCATTCTGAGTGCTGGGGGATTACTTTTACTGTTTCTTGCATAGAATAACTGCTCCCTTACATGCACCTGAGTGATAATACTGAAATGATTGAGTAGCTACCAACATGTATTGCAGTTGTGGTAAGATGCAGAGACCTGTGGTGTGATGCAGGGGGCTGTGGTAAGAAGCAAGAGTGAGAAGCAGGGGCCTGTGGTGAGATGCAAGGAGGCAGTAGTAAAAGGCAGGAGGCTGTTGTGCAATGCAGTAAGCAGCAGGAGGCTGTTGTGAGATGCAGGGAACTGTGGTGACATGGTGTAGGTTGTTATGAGATGCAGGGGGCTATAACGTGATGAAATTGCTGCTGTACAAAGCCAGAAAAACAGCGGCACTCACGGGTCTTGAACTGAAGAATTACACCACACTAGGGTACATTCGTTCAACATTGCAGTCGATATAACTATATCAAGAACATTTATATAGGCATCTGTCTGTTTGTTCAGTCTAATCTCGAGAATCACTGGATGGATTTTGATGCATAGAGCATTTGTCTAGGGAGGTTTAGGTGTATGAAACATTAATGTATGATAAAAGGGAGCCAAGCAGTGGTGATTTTAGTGAAGCAAGTCAATGACCGAGCACTTTCTTGGCTTATGCTGCCTAAACCATTAAAGATATATCACAACGATGGGGAAGCAATCGGGAAGCCGACTGCCTATATACCGGCAGCTGGCTTCCCGACTGTCTTATCCCGGCATGGGTGAAATGCCGGGCATCTAGATGTAGACGCCCGCATTTCCCCGACGCCGGGAGACCGGCATCACGATTGTAGTGATGCTGGGCGCCGCGAGCGGACAGCTGCTGGGGAGAGGGTTAGGTTTAGGGCTCCCGGGGGCACTTAGGGTTAGGCACCCCCCCGGGTGGGTTAGGGTTAGGCTAGGGGGAGGGAGGGTTAGGGTTAGGCACCCCCGGGGGGGACTTAGGGCTAGGCACCCCCCCGGGGGACTTAGGTTTAGGTAGCGGGGAAGGGGGTATTTCATACCCATTCCCAACGATGGACTTTAATATCATGTAGAGATTGATGCATAATATCCAGATTCTCCAGAAAAATTGCTGTAAGCCCTGTTTATTGATACAAAATTTCAGTCTTTCACTTTTTTACCATTCCTATATCATTTATGAAAAAAACTATTCTTTTTTATCAAATGAGTCCAATTCCAGGTAAGAGCCTGCTTTGGCATGACAATAAATAAAGCACAGGGACAGACTCTAAACGTGTCTGGAGTTGGCCTAAGTGGAGACTGTTTTGCTCATGGACACTTTACGTGGCCCTTTTGCGTGTCATGTCAAACTGAAATAATTTTGTGTTGATGTCAGGAGGAAAGCAACTAATGTTGTCTACAAGGCAATCTTATAAGACCTTGGTTAAAAAAGACTATCACCGTAAATTCAAAATTGCTCCCATGCAAAGCCAGGGCTGGTTGCTAGTATATATATATATATATATATATATATATATATATATTCATTTGTTTTGCTAATCAAAGTCAATTGAATGAAGAGACTAGGATAAGTTTTCATTAGCATGTAAATTGTCCTCAAGAAAGCAGAAGGGGTCTGGTGCAGTTTCATTAGTATGCACTTTCCTTATTCTTATGAGCAGGATACTGTAACTACCTGTGTAGACCAAGTGCTCCAAGGTAGAACAGGATGGTCCAAAGATTCAGCAACGATGCTAACAGCATCCATTTCTGAATAAGGTCCTTAGTACGGAATTTAAATTTCTGTGAAAAGCGCAAATTTAGGATCGGTTTTGAACATTTTGAGCATCTAGGACCTATGGATGCTGTCACAAAATTGGACCCGATCTATCAGTTCCAGGAGAATGCCAAAGCTGAAAACCTGAATACCAAGCTGAGAGAGAGTTTTAGCTATGGATAGCGCAGCTTCACAGGAAAGTGAACCCATGGAGTAGCAGTTAAGCCTCAAACAGCACTAGAAATACACCCCAATTTCCGCTCATTATATTAAAAACGGCAAAAGTATCAGCAGCTGCTTATAATAAACCTATGTGAGATTTATATTGAAGAATTCAAACATCATTGAAATATAAACAGAACTTAATAGTCTAATAAGAAGTCAGATGGTAGTCAATTCCAGCATGGGGAAGCTGCCTTTCCCTTTACGGCATTTTGGTAGCACAAGCCATTCAAAATTTCATGATATTCCACCAATACCCAATGGTATATCTTCAAATGCAACATTATGTCTGTTCTGTGCTTACAATGTTCTCAGAAACAGATTGGTCCAATGATCTGGATCGTTTGTTGAGGTCTCCACCATCTACTAGAAAGGCCATATCTATACATTGCATGATGTTAAGGTTGCCCATGGACTACGCTCTTGCTCGATCAGGCATGAGGCAATGGTTGTCAGATTTTCCGACACTCACTTGTGCTTTCTTACTTAAAAATTTAGTATGGAATGGGTATAAAGTCCCGACGGTTGAATAGCCGCCAGTTCATATCCCGACGCTGGCAGCCCGAAAGAGAGAAGATCTCGACAGGGCAGGTAAGTACCCTATCACTAACCCCTCTCCCCATAACCTTCTTCTCTTAGTGTTGCCTAACCCTAACCTCCCCCCTAGTGCCTAACCGTAACCTTCCCCAGGGGTGCCTAACCATAAACCCCCCTTACCAGACCCTAAACCTAACCCTCCCTGGGAGAGTGCCTAACCCTAACCTCCCCCCAGGGGTGCCTAATCCTAACCTCCCCCCCAAAACCTAACCCTAACCATGCTACGCTCCCTAAAACCACCCTGAACCCCCACGGCTAACGCTAAGGGCACCCCGGATTTACCTCATTTGGGCTGGCATCCTTCGGTGTTCTGGCATCAGGATTAAGATAGGCTTTGAAATACCAATGCCTCTCTTAAATCCCTTATCAGGATTTCCTTGTCGGGATTGAGACCGGTGGCATCGCGGCCACTGGTCTCATAACTACATCCCGGCTCATGTTGCTTGTTACCTTCCGCACAATATCAAGAAATGTTCTTAAACATAAGTCATAGAGCCTATTATTCATCCCACAGACAGTAGTGAGTGTCACTGTTGCTGTACACCAGACGCAGACATGCTGCATTGCTTTTGGACATGCCCATTGATACACAGCTTATGGTTACAGATCCAAAGTTACTCAATGGAACATTAATTAAACTATTTGACTTTTAATGTGGAATGGGCAATTTTTTAATCACTCCTGGTAACCAAAGGGTCACCAAAGGTTGTAGGAAATTATTGTTGTTTGTTAGCGCGGCAGCCCGCAATGCGATTTTGCAATCATGGATCCTTCCTCATCCACCCTCTTTAACCCTATTAAAAGGGAAATTGCATAATATATTTCATATGGATTGGTTGGAAACAACTTTAGATAAAGAGAAACTTGCTTCAAACTTTTTCCGATTCATGGGAGAGCTACATTGATACTCTCCCAGTAGATTTTCAAAAGCAGTCTAGAGACTCTCTCTAAAATATGGAATGAAATAAAACTAGATTGTTTTTGGGAGATCCTCCCATAGTATTCAATAATTTGACTTTCTGAGATACTGCGACTCCTTTAGGCTCTAGGCTCCCCTCATTCTTGTAGAAGGGATATTATGATTACTGTTTGAACAATGATTTGACATTGACTAACTGCTCAATATGTGATTATGTTATGTATATAGGGAATGCTTATATGATTCTTTGATGCTGCAACAAGCAACTTTGTAAAAGCATTGTTTTCCTATTATTATTGTTCAAACCTGGACAATATACTTAATGTATGTGATGTGATGCTTTAATAAAATGATCAAAAACTAAAAAAGAAGTCAGATGTTTCCAAATGTAACAAGATGATGTATTCAATACAAATAAAATATCCAATACAAAAGCAACACTGTTTCAACGGCTAGTTGCAATTAAACTAATGCATCATATGGCCGTTTATAATCTAGACATAGCCCAATTTAAGTGTATAAAAGAAGTAAAGGTATAAAATACACTTGCAAACAAATAACAAATAACATAGACCTAAAATCATGATAGACTTGATATTCTGCAGTTTTATATTCAGCAGGTTAGAATGTAAGAGCAGAGTCTGTGTAAACTAATAAAACTGTGCTCCATCCCATTAATCTGAATATGTGATTAAGTTTATCCAGGTGACTCGGGACTAGAGAGGAGTATTCACATTGTATAAAGTCCGCTCCAAATGTGTATGAACCAGATTGTTGAATGAGCTTCAGGCTCCAAAATAGAAATCGCTAGTAATTTAAAGTGGTGGACAGCACTGTGCCATCTGTGTGTGACTGAATACAAAGCTGATCCCACCTACTGTATATTAAAAGTATTGGCAGCATCCACTCAAATTTTCTGGGAGCAACTCAGGTACAGTAGCTGAATATGCGCAGTCACGCAGGAGGATAGTTGACGCAGGGAGCAATATCCACCCATGTTAAATAGTTTAAGTTTAAATAGTTTAAGGGTGCTCATACATTAGTCCAAGATCACACTTTGAATGGGGTGATATCACAGAGCAGGTAGCAGTTTTATACTAACGCATTTTGTCATCACCATGTGACTTTATCAAAGTCAGCCAGTTACCAGATACTTGGTTATGACATCATCTATGGGGTGCACAGGCAATAAAAGAGACTTTTACTCTTTGTCGGGCTGGGAGATAATTTTCTCAGTTGAAGCCTGTACCTAGACTTCCTGCCGTTCCCCCCAGACAGAAGAGGCTGCATGACATTCTGTAAGTTTCTTCCCTTTTATTTTATATTGCAATACGTTTGTCTTTGTAACCTGTAACCTTTTGTTTCTTTCTAACATTTCTGTAACTAAGCACTATATGTCTTTTGTAAATAATGTGCTCTTTATTAGTCTACTTCATATACACTCAACAACCCAGTCTTTAAAGAAACTATTAGATCGCTAAGATTATGCTATAACTGTTATTGATTGCTAAAAGCAGGGGTACACCAAACTAAGTGCATGGTTTGTGTCACCGAGCCTGCACAATTGTAATAGAGTGTTAGGGAACCTGAGGCCCTTTGTGTAGTTACCACGGGTAGTGGCAGCAAATGTATGGTATAACGGGCAGAGAGCTAGAGTGTGAGTAATATACTTGGCTCTGCCCCCAGTGCATCACTGCATCAGGACTTGGGAATCTGCACGATCGCAGTCCTGATGCTAGTGTGATACAATCAAGGTGAATCAAATTACTGCTCTTCCCCATGCAGATCACCAAGTAATGTAGTTCATCCTTAGATCACAGGGGGATTTCAATCCTCTGCGACAGCCATGATGTGCCCCTTCCATTATGGTGGGGCAAAGTCCATGTAGGTGTGCAGGAAAATTAGCATTGTTAAACTGCTCTAATATAAGGTTATGTGCACACCCGAACAACAAGAAATTAATCACTCACATACAGTAGATTCCTCTGCTTTACTGTATATTTAACAGAGAAAAAAGCAATTTCTGCAATCTATCAAAATCTGGTATTTATTGTGAAGTTTGGAACACTGTAATTTATAAATTGATTTGCCTTTATTAGATATGACAATAATCAGGTACATCTTTGTCAATCGCGCTACAAACATGCGCATGCATCACGCCATGCAAATACCCGCAGCAGCATACACTACGGTATGCTATGGCATGTACTACGATCACACCATGCAATCTTATCGAGGTGTGGATGCAAACGCAGTGCCCATATCCACTCGTGGGCGCATGCCTCGCGCCATGTGTGGTGCGATATGCTGCGTGCACAGCAACCATGTAGCTGGGCACATCTGTATATAGAGAGTATCACCATTTATGCAAATAAATCATTGTAGGTTACTTGGTATGCACATACACATACAAACATTAGTGAGTGTTCAATTTCCAACTTCAAACAATTCCTCATTCATGTGTGTAAAAATTGGATAATTAAGTGCTTTTTATTTACTTTATCATAGTAATTCTAACAGGGATTGCTACTTTACCTCTTATGTTTGTACAGCAAAGAAATATTATAGCCAAAGAAAATGATATCCATAAAATCAGCAATTGAAAACAAAAAGAAATCACCAAAGCAGTAAGTAAAGTTTCCATACAATATATCCTAACTTCACAACTTGAGTCATTCTACTGCAGCTTGGAATATTACAAAATGATTTAGAAGGCTGGACCAACATCACATAGATTATTTAATGAGCAAAACAGTTTTTATGTTCACCCTGGGGTACTTTGTAGGCAGTTTGTAATCTACAGTACTATTGGTGTAAAGCACAATATAGATATTGATTGCACAGCTGAAGGGAGATTTATTGTATAAAAGTGAAAAAGCATGAATTCATGAAATGTTTAAGCAAGTTCTGAAGCATTTGACAAATGTGTTTTTCCTTACTTGCCTGTTTATTACTTTATAGTTTGGATCCACTTTCTATAGTATTTAAGGTGATGTAGAAATTGTAACCATTAGATATCACTGTTGATTTGTTTTTGACTGAGAATGAGATGACTAAGGGACCAACATGGCAACAAATCATAGCTAAATTTATCATATTCTTGGTTTTCAAGTCTCCATAAAGTTGATGCGTTGCCCATGGCTTGTAACTGCAATAATTGCAGAAGGCACTACAGTGATATGAGAAGAAAACACATCTTAAAACAGCACTTAGCAATATATTATTTTTATGAGGCTATCACCAACAGTAATCTAAATAAGCAGTGAGAAAAATGCTAAATACATCAGACTCATTTGCTCTGTGAAATGTGACATGGTAAAAAATGTTGGAAACGTATGTACAGGTGGTGGTTTTAGCAGAGTTAAATGTACACACCAGCGGACTGCAAGATGCCAAGTCCAGTGTAGCTTAACCAGGCAGCGTGGTTTATTATGCAAGTGGTAGTACAGCTGTACTCACTGTTACACTGGTAGATGAGGATCATGAAGTGGAGTTTGTAGCGGAGCAGGGTTTAGCCAGATCACCAACCTGTGTTAATGAAATGTGAAAGAATTAAAATGACATAAATAATAAACATTTTAATTTTTTCACATTTCATAAACACTTATTGATTTGCCCTTTTCATGTGATGCCCTGTGGATGGTCCTTGGCTGGAATTTTTTGGGGCACCCTGTTTCTCGGACTTGAACCCCTTAATTTTAGGGACGTCAGTATAGAGGAGCCTTGATGATTGGCCTAGCGCTTTTTCATATATTTGCAAATGTATGTAACTAATACCTCTGAATCTCTATTATCATGTAGGATTTAAGTAATTTTTGTTGATTTGGCTACAGTGTGCTGGAGGGCAAATCCCTTTTTTCTGTGTTCAGTGTAAACCCCGCCCTTTACAAGCACCTGTGCTAAGTCATTAAGCTGATCTGCGCAACCACCACACCTTTTGTTTACTTAACTAATGGTACAAGATTCTGACTGCCGGGATGCCTCTGTTTGTATTCTGACCGCCTGTATCCCATACCCAACCCATAAGAAAGATGGTGTTCGCATGCCCAGTAGTACTACTGGCAGCCATCTCGGTAAAGGAATGAAGGAAGAGCCATATTCGAGCCTTCACAGTAAAATAAATTTGCCAGCATGATCTAGTAAACATATAGAATAATGAAACTACACATGTTTTTCTCATATTCACTGATACTAAATCTTGAACATATAAAATATTTTTATAAACAGTCTATAGAAAGGACAAAAGGGAACCTGCATGATTATAAACGTGTATAATATGAATGAGTAGAAATATGCAGAATAAAATTATCTGTAAATTAAAAAGGAAATGTTATTCTATTTACCTTAGACAAAAAGGGCAATATTTACTAAGCAGACTTTTGCAAGCCACCGATTCTCAGTGGTTTTGACCGCGCAATTTAAAACAGGGGTCATATTAAATGTAAAATGCACTTTTAATTGCATTTAACATGATTGCAGTTTTAAAGCTTACTGGTCTAGTCTCCTTGAACTTCTGAGAGACTTATGAATCTCAGGTGTCTCTCCTAGATGCAGGGAAAAATAGGTAAGACTCCCTGATGCTACCAGTGGCAGATCCAGGGGAGAAGGAAGTCGATCAGGTTCATCACCCCCTTTGACATACACAACTTCTCCAGATTGTCATTTTGGGCATTGTCATGGTTTTATTATTCTGTAGATCCAGCCCATGACCCTTGGGTAGGACTGAAGTGCACAGGAAATGTGGAGGCTTCATGATATTCTAACTCATTAGTCTACACAGGAAAATAGGCACACTAGTCACTATGTAAGAACCACGGACTGGTGATATGCATGGATACAGAACTGTATACAGAACTGAGGATACAGATCCTCTGGGCAACCCCTAGCATAGTGTCCTGTGAAACCCAACAAGACCAGGGACAAATGAGACCCCCGGAACTCAGACCAATATATTTCCCTGCAGATGCAGAGCAGAACTCAGCCCAGGAATCGGAGTCTTACATAATCAGAGTAGAGCTTAAGAAAGCTAAAATCCTAATTCTGCTCTGATGCAAGACTTGAAATTGAAACCCAGTGAGGGACTCAGGTACTGAGAGCCATCATAGGTAATCAGGGCCGGATTAACAATGGGGCGGTTGGAGCTCCAGCTCCAGGCCTCCCATTGAAAATAGGCCCACAGGATACACTGACTGCAGTGCAGACAGGAAAAAAAAAATTTTCTTTTCCTGTCACCACCGACAGCCCAGCTGACTCACTGATCAGCTCACTCACCTCCCAGCGCACTCACTTACTGTCCGCCCGAAGCTGCTGAGCCCATTGTCACCCCCACCCCCTCCTCTCGGCTGCTCGGTCTAAGCCCCGCCCACCACTGCCCGCCGAAGCTCCGCCCCTATGTGACTTAAGCTCCGCCTCCTGTACATCCTACTGCAAAGCTGTGTCCTGTGCACCTGACTAGACCAATCGCTTAGTTCAGGAGGGAAGGCACTGCAGCCCAGCATGTAACATTCCACAGGTCAGTGTAAAGTTTGGCCCCTGTGTATTATTTATGTATGTTTTGTATAAATATTTATTTATATATATATATATATATATACAGCTATGTGTGTGTCAAATTAGGTGGGTACAGGAGCATATAATATATATATATATATATACATATATATATATATACATACACTGTGTGTGTATATATATATATATATATATATATATATATATATATTACAGTAGGTGCTTGTTCAATCCTAGGAAAGACAGAGGGGGCACTCCGGTACTTGAATGCGCAAAGTATTTACTTGAAAATGACTGACGTTTCAGAGCCGACCTTAATAAGAGAGCCGGGTTGGCTCTGAAACGTCGGTCATTTTCAAGTACATACTTTGTGCATTTAAGTTCCAGAGTGCCCCCTCTGTCTTTCCTAGGATTTAACAAGCACCTACAGTATGAATATTCCTTGGGAGGGCATCTGGGTACCTTGCATTTACTTTGGACTGCTTTTACCGAATCACTTTGTGTGATATACTGTGTGTGTGTATGTGTGTGTGTGTATATATATATATATATATACACACACACACATTGGTAAATAGGGAGGGTACAGGAGCTTGAGGCACACTTATGGGGACTAAAGCGGGTGTAGTATTACATTTCGGCATTCCATCATTCATCATGTAGACAGTGATGGAACGCCGACATATCATCCCTGTTGGCCCACTAACATGCTCCTGATGGCTGTAGCAGCTCCAGCGCGGCTCCCGGGTCCCAGCAGTCATGACCTCTGCTGCTCCTGCCTTCCGGGGGATATTACCCCCATCCCTAAACCTAATCCCTACCCCCTCCCTGTAGTGCCTAACCCATTCCTCCCCCTGCAGCCTAACCCTAACCTTCCCCTAGTGCCTAATGCCCCTGCACAGCCTAACCCTAATCCCTACCCCTAACCCTCCCTGTAGGGCCTAACCTTAGCCCCGCCCCATCTAACTGTAACCTCCCCTAGTGCCTAACCCTCCGTGCAGTGCCTAAACCTATCCTCCTCCCCCGCAGCCTAGCCTTAACCTTCCCCTAGTGCCTAACCCTCCGTGCAGCGCCTAAACCTATCCTCCTCCCCCGCAGCCTAGCCTTAACCTTCCCCTAGTGCCTAACCCTCCGTGCAGTGCCTAAACCTATCCTCCTCCCCCGCAGCCTAGCCTTAACCTTCCCTTAGTGCCTAACCCTCCGTGCAGTGCCTAAACCTATCCTCCTCCCTCGCAGCCTAGCCTTAACCTTCCCCTAGTGCCTAACCCTCCGTGCAGTGCCTAAACCTATCCTCCTCCCCCGCAGCCTAGCCTTAACCTTCCCCTAGGGCAGGGATGGGGAACCTCAGGCTCGGGGGCCGTATAAGGCCCGCGGAGTGATTTGGTCTGGCCCTCTGAACTTTTTTCTGCTAGCCTCATTTGTCTACCAGGGTGCCTGGAATATTACCCTGCAGCCAGAATCTATGCACCAGTGCCTCCAGGACCCCTTACAGCTCAACGGAAAATCCTCAGGATGCTTTGGGCATTGTTGTAATTGCTGGGGATTGTGGCCCCGACTCATGTGATGTCACATGGAGGGAGCGTGGCCTGCACCGGGCCCACGAATAATGTTATAAAATGGCCCTCGGCAGAAAAAAGGTTCCCCTGCCCTAGGGCCTAACCCCCCCCCCCTCCCACCAAAAACACACACACACAGTCATTTTTTTATTAACTCTTATGTCAACATAATGAACTTCGGCTTGTATAAAACACACTAAAATCCAGTTACGTAATCAGCGTCTCAGAACTTGTATTCATTCTTTTGTCAGGATTACCAAAATGACAAATAAAAGTTCTGAAACATTGCTTACATAAACGGGTCAGTGTGTTTTATACAAGCCATCCAGAGTGTCACACACACACAATCAGCTGGCTCCAGAGTGCAACACACACACACACACTCAGCTGGCTCCAGAGCGCCCTGTGCCGGGACTGCCCCTTAAGCGCATGACGTCATGCTGTAGCGTAGAGGGGCCTGGGCCACCGGCACCTGGAAGTGCAACACTGCCCGGAGCATCCGGAGGATGCTGCAAAGACTGCAGGTGTCTTTCTGGGCAGTACTGCAGGAGTGATACTGGCTGCAGGGTGCAAGCACCCTGCTAGCCAGTAACAAAGGCCATGGGGCTGCGACGGTGCTGCAAACAGAACCCTGCGCTCTGTGCAGCATTACCGGTCGCATACCTGCAGTTATGGCACTGTATACAGTCAAAACACACCCACAACACAGACCACACCCCTATGTAAATCACAGCTACACCACACTAGTCACAACCCCACATCACCAGTCACACTGCTGCAGCGCTGGTCACACCCCCTGCTGCTGCACTCAATAGGCCCTTCATAAATTTCAGCTCCAGGCCCATGTGGACATTAATCTGGCACTGTAGGTAATACAGCTACTGGACACCTTAGTGTACAGATCATACACTGTACACTGAACCTTAACCCTGGAACCTGCACCCAACTCAGAACCAGCCCAAGACAATAGCACACAGCACAGGGAAATCAATAAAAGGTTAGCACAATAGTGTAGCCGCTTAACCTGAAGTGAACCACAGAGCGCAGACTTATCAGAGTACATGCACTGTTCCAATGGTAGCAGCCAGCGGCACCAATGTAGAGGAGGATCCACGGAGATAGTACAAGACAGATGACAGTACTAGATGTTATGAGCCGCAGATGCACACGCCGTCTCGGAAACGGAGCAGCAGGGGGACAAGTCTGTATGCAGTGTGGAAGCTGCAGCACTGGCAGATTACGGTGATATACAGTGGCAGACGGAACGTAGGTAACGGCTCACAGAGAGTGGCACTGGATAGCTGAAGATGGTAAACAGCGAGTACCCCACAATGTAACAAATAGAAGTCACTGGAGACATAACAGAACACAGGGATTGATACCTGGAGCCTAGAACTATACTGGGAAGGAACACATTGTTCAGGCAATGGGTTGAATCCAGTGGCTGAATTAAATAGGAAGTGGTGGAAGGTCATTGGCCTGGCTGACCAGCTGAGCACACAGGTGCATCAGGAAATTACAGGGAAATGACTCTGAGGTGTTTTTAACACATAAATCAATGAGTGTTTCAATCTGTATGGGACCCTGCTTTGTGACTATATCACTTCTTTCACAAGTGGCCACTTAGGATAGGGCTTAGCAGGGTACTTAAGATGGAACTTCTTGACTATGGGCCTGATTCAGCAAGGAATGCAGTTGCTAATATGCATGTAATCGGCCGATTGTTGCATACTACGCATCTGTATGCATCGCAGTGCGCATAAGCAAACCAGCCACTGCGACTGCAGTGACTACGGAGACCCATCACAGAGTGATTGACAGGAAGTGCCATTTGTGGCCGGTGACAGGGGGATGGTCGGGGAAACACAGACGTGCCAGTACGCATGCATAAATTATCCACTGCAATGCCCTATGCAGCCTGAGGCCTGATAGCATGGGATTAAGTTAGCAATTTCTGAGTAAGGTCAGAGCTTGTGCAAGTGTGCGTGAGGCTGTGATGGTACTCGATTGTACCAATGTTTTTGCAGTGTTGCTAAACATTAGGGATGTGTGTAAGGTAAAGTGTGCCTCCTTAAATAGTGCTGTGGCGGCATTGCGATCACAATGAATTAGCATACTATAGCAGTTGGAGTGCATGCATAATTGCTATTGCATTCGCAGTTGCATTCCGTAATGAATAAGGCCCAAAGTCTGGAGTGTGAATTGTAATCCATGATCTTTCTTCTGGTTCATAACCCTTCCAATCAACCCGGTAATGCAGATTATTTTTCTAAAATGAAAGTCAACATTCTCATTTACCTCATTCTATGCAGGTAAACAGAGTTTGTAAGAAACATGGTTGATGACTCAAATGATTTTTAAAGGACCAATGAATCAGGGTGCAAACTTAATGGAAGGCACAATTATAGGATGATTGCGGGTGGATAGTCAGACTTTGTATCCAACTTTCATGCTGGGTATCACTCTGCATTTTTTGTCTGCTTGGATCTTGTAATGTTTAGAAGACTTGAGTAAGGCTTCTTTCACACGATGCCAATTGTCTGCAAAGTTTCTGATACGGTTCCTGCCTCAGAGCAATTTATCAGCCAGAGTGGTGTGAAAAACAGAACTGTAGGTGGAGACCAAAAACTGTATAGAAAGGAGTGGAGGATGAAGATTTGTGGTAGTGATGGTTGTATACAAATTTGGCCCAGGATAGTGTAAGGACCCAGTCATCCTGTGAGGAGGAAATAAACATGTGAAGACAGGGCATCAGATCCTGGTTAATTCTCTCAGTCTGTCTATTGGAAGTTAAGTTTAACTTGGAGACCATGACACAGGGAATGCCAGAATTTTGCCATGAATTGAACACCTCTGTCCGACAAGGTGTATTCAGGTCACCCATGCAATCGAAAAATGTATTTGATGAATAATGGAGCGAGAACCAGGGCAGATGAAAGACCCAGAAGGGGAAGAAAATGTGCCATTTTGGAAAACCTGTTGACAACTACCCAGATGGTAGTGTTTCCATCGGAGCTGGGTAAATCGGTATTAAAATCCATATTACCGATCTATGGAACCGGCAGAGATAGTAATTCACTGGCAGAACCCAGTCTGGTAGGTATTCAGCCACAAAGGTTCCACCCTTAGGCGGTGTATCTTCCAGTCTACTGACTGTGATGCTTAAAGGACTGATGATGGGTTGTGGATCTGTGAGCATGGAAGCATCTTCATCCATCATAGACCGTGACAGGGATCAGCCTTACAGTTCTTAGTACCGAGGCAGAAGATGACTCATAAGTCAAAATGTAAAAAAGAATAAAGCCCATCTGGTTTACTGTGGGTTTATACACTGGGCAGTCTTTAAATACAAGTTTTTGAGATCAGTAAGAACAGTCACTGGTTACCAAGCTCATTCTAAATGATGTCGCCATTCTTCTAAAGCGAGCTTGATGGCTAGCAGTTTTGATACACTGGTGACATACTGTAGTCACATTCAGCGGGAAGAAACTTGGGTGAGAAAAATCCACAAGGATGCCACAGGTCATCAGAGGATATTTGTGACAGCACTGCTCCTACTCCAATGGCTGATGCATCTACTTCAAGTAGGAATAGAATGTCAACCTTGGGCTGTTTCATGATAGGAGCTGAAATAAAAGCTTTCTTTAACTGCTGGAATGCCAGTTAAGCCTCTTCAGGCCATTTATCAGGCTTGACACCTTTTCTGGTCAATATTGTTATGGGTGCAATTACGGTGGAATAAGCTCGGATGAATTTCCGGTAGTAGTTGGCGAACCCCAGAAAATGTTAGATGGCCTGTAAGGTCAATGGCTGTGACCAATTCAGAATGGCTTGTACCTTTTAAGGGTCCATGGATAGACTGGTGGCAGAAATAATATAATCCAGGAATGTAATGGATGTGGTTTCAAAGGTGCATTTCTCCATCTTGCAATACAATTGATTTTGACAAAGTCACTGGAGTACTTCTTTCACATGGCAACAATGGCTTTAAATGTCTGAAGAGAAAATTAATATATTGTCTAGATATACCACAAGAGTTTTGTACAAGAGGTCATGGAAAATCTAGTTCACAAAGTTCTGGAACACTGCATGTGCATTACTTAGTCCGAAAGGTATAACAAGGTATTCATAATAGCCATCTCTAGTAGTGAATGCTGACTTCCATTCATCACCTTGCTTTAATTGTATGCCCCATGGAGATCCAACTTGGTAAATAAAGCAGCTCCTTTGACATGATCAAGTAATTCCATTAAGAGGGGTAACGGGTACCTATTCTTAACTGTTATCTAAATGAGGCATCAATAAACCCACATGCCAAGTCCTCTTAAATATAATCTGTCATATTTTGGGTCTAAGGAAGAGATAATGGCTAGACCCATCCACGAGGAGTAATATTGTCTGGAATTAAATCGATGGGGCAGTCCCAAGAGATGTGACTTGGTAAAGTCTCTGCAGCCTGTTTACTGAAATCATTGATGAATTGTCTGTAGGGCACAGGTAACTCAGAAGCTTTGTTTTCAGACGTAGAGCAGTGTGAAAGTATAGTCTGGAGACAGGACTTGGTGGAATTGGGACCCGATGCTAGAATATGTGGAGATGACCTGTCAGTGTGTGGATTATGATATTGCAACCAGGGAAATCCAAGAACAATCGGACTGGTGAATTTAGGTATCACTAAGAATGATATAGTTTCCAAATGTAAAACTCCAATCAGTAATGTCACAGGAACAGTACGGTATTCAATGTGAACCCATGAATACGGCTGCCATCCATGCCAGTGAGGGGAATATAAACAGGTAGCTTGTGTTAGGTTATGGAAAGTTTTTAGCAACTTCAGCAGACATAAAATTTTCTGCAGCTCTAGAATCCACCAAAGCTGTGATGAAATTAGTGACTTTTTGGTATTTCACTTGTACAGATATAGCACAGTTTTTATTTTGAGGAGAATGAAGAGACACTCCTCGATTAACCTCTTCATCATCATCTAAAAGGGGCATTTCTTGATTTGTGGGGACAATTTTTAAAAAATGACTGGAGGCGGCAGAGTATATGCACATTTTCTCCTTCACTCGTCGCTCACGTTCCTTAGAAGAAAGACGAGCTTTGCCAAGCTGCCTCGTCTGCAGGAGGTGACAATGATGAAACTCAAGGAACTGAATGAACTTTGGGGTACTCTATTTTATTCTCCAGCTGTCTTTCTCTGAATCACATATCCACACAATTACACATAGTAATTAAATCGTCCAGATTAGTAGGCAATCTGGGCTAGATAGACCTTGCCAGAAAACCGCAGGAAGTGGAGTAAGTCCAACAATGTAATGAAAAACTTGCATTGAAGAAGGTAAAAACTATGTAATAATATACTAGGTCTGGTGATTAGGCCTGGAAACTCGACCAGACCTAGTTATGAAAAAGGAGGCAAACAGGGTTTGATTATCTTGAGGTGAGTCACAGTTAGTCATGGACATGGGATAGTCATTAACTCTTGTCAGTTGACCCTCATGGAGAGATCTGTCCATGACAACTGGTGCCCTTGTATAATCAGCAGATGATGGCGTTGGTAATTTAAGATTTAGGGGCCTATTCATCATCACTTATTTTTTACAAAAGCAGATTAAAATTAACATTTTCACATACTTTTGTAAAAAATAAGTGTCAGGGCCATTCATTAAGTTCCGAAAAAGCATTTTTTTTTGGAACTTGATGGTGTAACTGAAAGCCATCCTGAGATGGCGCTCAGCCCCTGATAATCTTCACAGGCTGCTGTTTACATGGCAGCCTGTGAAGATTTACATGCCAGCCACAGCAGAGGGATCTATTACGATCTCTCCCTGTTGTGTCAGCACTGCAGACAAGTGGCCCGGACTCAACCAAAAGAAGACAGGTGAGCTGGAAAAAGAGGATGCGGCAGCGGTGGGTGGAGGTGTATCGGACACCCAAGGTGGGAGGGCTTGCTGGATCAAACACCCACAGAGGAGAGGGGGGCCAGAATGGACACCAGCGAGGAGAGCGGGGCAGAACCCATTGCTGGATTGGACACCTGAGGGCGCGGGGGGCTTAGGGTGTGAAAAACAGCAGGGAATAGAAACTACAGAAATTCTTATGGATACCTCAGCTGCAGCAGAGAAGGGTATCTGGTCTTTAGATGTACAATAAAAAGGTAGATAATGTTTATGGTGACACCACAAGTTAGGCAGGCAATAGGTCAACAGGGACACAAGGTCAACACACTAAAGGTCGACATGTAAGAAGGTCAACATGTACAATAGGTCACACAATAATTGTCAACACTTTTTCTTTAGGGTAAGGGGTAGGCACTAATTCCGATGTTAGGGTTAGGCACTTACCCCGATGGTTAGGGTTAGGCACCAGGATAGAGGGTTAGGCACTTACCAGAGGGTTAGGGTTAGGCACTTGAAGGGATGGTTAGGGTCAGGCACCTACCCCAACAGTTATGGTTAGGCACCAGGAGGGAGGGTTAGGGTTAGGCACCAAGGGGAGGGTTAGGGTGAAGATTAGGTCTAGAAAAAAAAACATTTGCCAACCATTTTTGTGTTGACCATTTGTATGTCGACCTTTTGACCCTGTCAACCATTTGCAGCTGTCGACCTTCTTACATGTTGACCTAGTGACCCTGTTGACCTTGTATCCCTGTCTAACTTGTGGTGTCTACCTAAACAGTGTCTACCTTTCTACTGTAGACCTTGTGATCCACACCCAGGGAAAAGTATCACTTTTCCAAACAACTGACTTTTCAGAAGTGATACTTTTGCTAGGGAGGCAAGATGAATACCTCCAAAAGATATTTTAAACTCACAGTGAGTTTAGAACATAATTTTCACTAGTGCTAATTATGTCATGATGAATAGGCCCCCTAAGTTTAAGAGTTCAGATACCCCTAGAGTATGATGCCTGTTTGGCTCATACAGTAATAACTTCTTCAAAATATCCATTCAGTCTGTAAAAAAAAAAACTTACGGGGGTGTGGCTTATCTGTTAATGGTGACGGACGCACATAGCTGGAGCTCCTGCTGAGTAGTGTTGAACTCGGCATCCCTAGCCTTTCTGGCGATCCCTCCTTTCTCTCCCTGCCTAACTGAAGTTTGTGATCGTCGGGTGGTGCGGTCTGCAGAGCCGGCCAGGGTTTTTTAACATCACTGCAGGTTGTGGCCCACTGACCTGTCTGGAGCAGGGACCTCGATTTTCGGCCGCATACTGGGGACACTCGCGGCCACGACGTAAACTCTTGAGTGTGTCTCCTTCCCTCATTCCCTCACTTCGCTGGCTCCTGTGGATGGATTTACTTACCTCCGCAGGCTGAGTCCCTCTGTTTATTGCCACCTGCCGGAGCCAACTGCCGTGCCTTTCATGTGCCTCAGCCTGATGCTGGGGACGCGCTCTCCAGGTGCGCAGATGGGCCTTGACGAGTGAGCTTGAGGATTCCTCATTAGATTAGTGGACTGGTTGCTGACTCCCACACTGTATCTCATAAGTCCTTTTGTTGGAGAAATTATGGATCCGAGCGCACTCTCATACATATATTTTGGTCTTGCCCCATAATCCTCTCCCTTTGAACAGAAGTATTCCAGCTGGTTTGCTCAGATAACTAAATAAGTTCTTCCACAGTTGCGTGAAATTGCTCTCCTACATTATTTCCCCCTATCAGTGCAAAAGTATAATAAATATGTTATCGGGCATATCTTTATAGCCACAAGAGCGGCTTTGGCACAATTTTGAAAGAGACCTGACCCCCCGCTTCTCTCGTAAATAATTTCTAAGATCCAGAGAAGCTTTGAAATGAAAACCTTTGGGTTTAAATATTCTACTTTAACTTCATCCCCTTTGATTCAATGGCAACCTTGGTCAGATTTCTATTATGCTCACATATTAAAGACGTCCTCTACTAGTAATGCTCTTGTTTCAAATTGATACAGCATGTAACACTGAGAATATATACTAATCCTTTTCTAATAACAGATGTGTATATATGTTTTTATTTTCTACTCTATTCTATTTTATTTTTATTGTATTTCTATTTCTAATTTATGTTATCTACAAGATACTATAACACTGTACAACAAATTAATACTTTTAATTTGTTTCCTTTCTAAAAATAGTCATACATTACTAATTTGAGGTCAAGAAAAACTAAAATGATTTCAGAATGTTTTTACTAGCTCTATTTTTGAGCTACACTACTTGCACTATACTGTATGTGCATTAGTAATATAGTCATAGTGAAAAGCAATTTTAAAATAATCTGATATTTTCTTGATAGAAAATAAATAACAGTTGTTTTAATTCAATCAATCACAAATAAGAACACAAAATGAAACAAACATACAGCATACGAAACAAACATACAGCATACGAAAGTACTATCTAATATAGTGGCCTATTCATGGGGGTGCTTTCTCTTTGCTTGTCACTTGTAATCCTCTTCTGGGGCATCTTTTGTCACTGTCCAACAGTAGTGATTCACCTACCCTGATATCTTTGTTCCATTGCTGAAATGTCTTGGTGGAATCGCTCACTATGTTTGTCACTCAGTGCACCACAGTTATCTTGTGTGGGTAATCCCGTGAATCGCATATATTTGAATAGGGGAGGGGACAAATAGCTGATTCAATTAATTGGGTCATTAGGCCCCGCCCCCTCTGCACGGAATGCAGATTGCTGGCAAGATACTCTCAATTCTGCCCACTTCACTAGGAATTCCCCTACATCATCATAAATGGGCTATATCCCGGAACTCAGAGCTAACAGAGTTTTAAATGTCATATTCATTCTTTGCATGCTGAAATCAATTAGAAGTAACTATTTTCACATCGGAAACATTTTCATTGTTGTGCAGTGTAATAAATAATTATCATCCCCTTCTAGAACAATTTTCAGCACTTACTAAAATGTGGGTAAATTATTAAATTTTTCTAACGTGAAAATTATGTTTTTACCTAAAATCCTCTATTTATTTAGAGCTATTCCATTTCTAGTTCCAATAAGTCTTCTGAACAAATTTTATTTAGTTATCTCCTCATTTATTTGGAAAGGTAAATGTCCTCACATTCTTGCTTGCACAAATACAATTAACTACCTAATAATGTAGGGCGAGATATATAAAAAAATAATAGTGAAGATAAGCAGTTAAAATAACATGAGTAGTATGGAGCTTATTTAAAATGTATAATTAAGTTTATTCTGACAAAATATATCTTATGATAGATGATAAAATAAGTTTTGGTTAAACACATGAGAACTGGTAAGAAAATTGAGTTCCATAATGATACTGAATTAAAACCTCTATACACTCCTTCCTATACCTTCTAATATCCTGCCTATACCTTCTAAAGATGATGCTAATTTGCGTACGCAGTTTATACAGTAAATAAAGACTCCAGACTTAGAACATGTGGTTCCAAAGCACAAAGTATTACTCAAGTAAAAGTACAGTCAGTTACACACTATTGATCCAAAAACAATTCAGCGCAAAGGAATTATACAGACCCAAGTACAGTATACAAATGCAGCACTTCTGGACCAGATGTAGGCATCAGCAAGAAACCCTCGTCAATCAGCATTCAGCAAGAAGACGAAGACCCAGTGTTGGAGCACACATATTTATACCCCCCAGGAATAGACAAAACAATAGAGAAGTTTGTTGCTGATGCCATTGGTTCCCAAGGGGGATGCATCTGTTACAGAGCATTTAACAGGCTGATTCAAATAGACACAACCCAGCCTCCAACAACTGGGGGTCTCTGGTTTCCCACCTCATGCAACATCCTAACAGTTGTTCATATAATATACATTGTGTTGCTTGAAGTCTCTGCGGTCCATAAGTTGAGAATGCATGATGTGATCTCCACACCGATAATACCGGAATTCTGTTGAAAGAGTACGCATCAGTACAATACCAAACACGGCTTACTTATCATGTATAAAACCTTAATTACCAAATAATCTTTATTTCACAGCATTTATACTAAATGAACAAACTTAAATCTTATACTTTAAAGCTTATGGAACCTTGTATGTGGATATGTAATGTGTGAGTATGCGGGGTTTGATATAAGGATGCTAGTTAACTTGGGACAGATGTGTGCGCATTTAGCTAATAAACAGCGTTTTCATTCAGGGTCTTATGCATTCGCTAATATGCGACTAGTTAACAGCGCAATTGTGTGTATTAATGTGTATATGAGAAATGGTGAAAGATGCAATCGCATGGTGCTAACAGTAATATCGGCATATGTACTTAATTGTGAGTTTATCCAAAATAGTGCTTGGGCGGCCATTCGCAAAATGGCATCTTGTGATCTCATTTCCAAGATGGCATCTTGTGGTCAGTCGCAAGATGGCGTCGCTGCGATCCAATTTTAAACTGATCCTGTCTCAGCCAATTATCCAGCTTCGACAGTCCACCCTTTGATAGCGAACAACATGCTATCACAATCTGCTTTTTAAATTTAATTTAGGCTTACATTTACATATTATTTAGTGTTATTATAGGATGGCACAAGGTGGTTCTTAATCCATCAATAATGTGTCTCTGAGTGGGGACATAAAACTAGTATTATATGCACACCACAGATCTTGGAAGATCATGTGAAAGGTGTGGGAATGCACCAGTCTTATAAAAGCAGTCTTGAAGGGGAATTTAGACTTTACATTATCTGAGGTGTTTTAAAAATAACATTTCAATAATACATTCTATGCATGTCTAAATATGATACACTAAATGATGGTATTTCCTAGTTCAGGGTTGTAATGCAGTTCTGTATTTACCTCAGTATTCATACTGACCATCATCATGATTTCGTTCTTTCATTTTACTTTATTTTTACATTTTCCACACTTCAACAAAATAGGAACACACCGGACACATATGCCAATCATTATGATGACAATTAGTATAAGGATCAAGAATTTGCCTATGCTGGCGATCACTTCCTGGACCCATTCCTCTAGACCTGAGAACCATTTCACTGGATTCAGCCATGAAACCCATCCTTCTATCTTCTCCCCTACTTCAGCCACTGAAGCATTATGGTTCTTATGAAACTCCCATTTTAGCTGCAGAATTTCATCCATCTTCCGGTCTATCACCTCCTTGGGGTCGCTGGTATCATTGGTGACATAGGTGCAACATTTTACTCCAAATTGGGTGGCTAACATTACGCAATACCCTCCAGTAACAGCAGTTAAATAATTCAACACTAGCCTGTGTTGCACCAGTTCTTTCTTGTATGGTTGCAATTCTCTCCCTGTATACCTGAATGTATCATCGTACACCTCGGTGATATTATCTATCAATTTAGCAAGTTCCTGAATATATCTAAAATTTTATCCACCCCGAGCAATCCTGGTGGAATCAGTGCGATTAAAACTTGAAAGCCAGTTGTCTCACTAATTAACTGAGTGACTTTATGCACATCACCAGGTATCGCATTTCTTTTCCCTCTGTGTTCATATTGCGTGTGAAGATATGGTGATGGTGTGTTTTTATGTATACCAAGCATTTCAACATGTCATAACTTCTGGGACTACTCTTCCCAGGTAACACAAACCTTCGGAACTCGGGGAGAGCCACTTATATGCTTTTCTTCCACATTTAAAATATACATTATCAGGGAGAACATAAGGAATGGTATGCATCATTATTATTAAGCACATTTCCCTTGCAAACAATCCTATTTCTGGGTCTTCCATCTGGTTCATGCAAGTCTCTGGCTGTATTAGCACAATAACCATCTGGCACCTTACCAATAATTTCTTTGGTGGAACTCAATGTATACCGATACCTGAAATGTCTCCCACTAGATTTAATTGAGCGTAACAGATCATGTTTCATGGACTCATTATCAGCTCTTTGTGAGAAGGTCATCGTCTGATTATTCCCCTTCACTTCCCAACTCCCGGGTTTATTGGGGTTGGTTATGTTTAAACACAAAAGTGATCTATCTACTTGGAATTGATAGAGTTTGAAATGAGGTGGTTTGGATGAGAGGAATTTTCCATCCAATGTTTTCCCTTTTTTGTAATTCTAAAATTTCCCAGATATTCAGCGGAAATGGCACCAACCCTACGTTATGCTGTCCCTGTGGCACATGTGAACACACCCAGCAATCAGTTTGATTTAACACTTTGCCCACCATGCTATGATAATCCTCTAAAGGATACCCACCCCAGTAAGGGTTATATTTAGGTTGGCACCATTGGATACAGTTCTCATCAACTAGGGACCCACAAAGCTCACAAATACAGGAATCTTCAGATGATAAACCTCCACACCGTCCCCGAGTATCCGGAATGACAGCTCTCTTAACAATAACAGTACTAAGATTGGTCAGACACTCCTCTGATTGGCATTGAATTCCTCCTGACTCCATTCCATCAGAACTGCCATCAGCTCCCATTTCCTCAATCGGTCTCCCATCACAGAAACTGGATATTCCCGAACCGACCAGGATGGTGAACACTCTAAAAGAGAATATGAAAAAGAACACAGCAGGCCCATCCATTGTCACAACAAGACCTGTAAATTTCTCTTAGTTCAGGTATCTCACTATGACCTTTTCAATCCTCCCGGAACAAGCTCACGAGCGACAGGTCCACGCTATCAGCCTTGTCTCCGACTTGTTTCTCCACCGGTTGATTGACCTTTTTGCAGTGAGTGGAATGGACCCAGGTATCTCTCTCAGCCACCTTCAAAGATGTAGTACTTGTCAGCCGCACCTGGTACGGACCTTCCCACTGATCAGTCAAACAACCTGAACACAAGCAATTTCTGATCATAACATATTCTCCTGGTTCAACATCATGACAGTTAGTTTCAGGCATATCATGGGACAACAATTTCAGTTTCTGCTCATGTTGCTTTAACTGCTTACTCATTGATATAAGATACTTTACAGTTACCTCGTTGTAACCCTTCAAGTCTTCCTGTGGACTTATAATCAAATGAGGTTGTCTACCAAACAGTATTTCAAATGGGGACAGATTTAGAGGGGGTCTAGGAGTGGTCCTTATGCTATGTAGGACCAAAGGTAACGCTTCTGGCCATCCTAGTCCAGTCTCTGCCATAATTTTACTTAACTTATTTTTAATAGTCCCATTCATCCTCTCTACCTTGGCACTGGCTTGTGGTCGGTAGGGGGTATGAAGTTGGCTATTAATACCCATCAGCTTACACATATTTTGAAAAACATCACCTGTGAAATGAGTACCCCTGTAACTCTCGATGATTTTAGGGATACCGTACCTGCATACAAATTCCTGAACTATTTTCTTGGCAGTAAACACAGCAGTATTAGTGGCCGCTGGGTAGGCCTCAACCCAATTAGAAAATACAGCAGTGCACACTAATACATACTTAAGGTTCCAGCAGGGTGGTAATTGGATGAAATCAATTTGTATCACCTGGAAAGGTCCATCAGTCGGTGGAATGTGGGATGGTTCGGTAGGGATCGCTTTCCCTATGTTCTTCCTCAAGCAGGTCAGACAGGACATTGCTATCTTTTCTGATTGTGAAGAAAAACCTGGTGCGCACCAGTATGCTCTCACCAACTTGCACATACCTTGCTTTCCCAGATGAGTCAGACCATGTGCTGCCTCAACCAGGCTGGGGTAATATGCCTTGGGGACTACTGGTTTACCTTGTCCATCCCTCCAGAGCCCGGTGGACTCTTGCCCACATCCCTTGGACTTCCAAATTGATTTTTCCTGAATTGAACACAAATTTTGCATCTCAATTAATTTCAGCATATCAATTGTTTGGAAAGACATGATTTTTTCAGTTGGGACAACATTTTTAACCCTGCTGCCCATTTTGCAGCTTCATCGGCTCTGTTGTTGCCCAGTAACACCAGATCATCCTCACATGTATGGGCTTTACATTTAATTACTGCCACCGCTTTGGGCAGTTGGATTGCTTCTAAAAGATGTTTTATGTGTTGGGAATGTGCAACTGGTGTGCCTGCTGCTGTCATAAAATTTCTCAGACGCCATAGAGCCCCAAAATCGTGCACCATCCCGAACTCGTACCTCGAGTCAGTGTAAATGTTAGCAGATTTGCTTGCTGCCAGTTCACACCCTCTAGTTAGTGCTACTAACTCTGCCACCTGGGCTGAGTGAGGAGGACCAAGAGGTTTAGCTTCTAAGATGTCTGTGTCATTTACAACAGCATAACCTGTAAATAATTCACCTGTGACTGTTTGTCTATGACAACTCCCATCCATATAAAAAGTCACATCCACATTCTCTAAAGGTGTGTCATGTATGTCAGGTCTAGCAGTAAAGGTCTGATTCAGATATTTCATACAATCGTGCGAATCATTATGTCCACTGAACTCCCCTCCCGCCAGCAACTCGCCTCCTTCCACCCTTTGTACATCATGCTGTACATATGGTAAATACGTTGCTGGATTCAGCGTGCTGCAACGTTTAACAGTGATGTTTGCGGGTGTGATTAGAGCTAGTTCCCATTTGGTAAACCTAGCCAAAGAGACATGTCTGGTTTGAGCTGAGTTCAACAGAGCAGATAGAGCATGGGGGGTGTAGACAATCATATTATGACCCAATACTACGTCCTCACTTTTACTCACCAATAGAGCGGTAGCTGCTACACTTCTCAAAGAAGTGGGGAATGATCTTGCCACAGTGTCCAATTGGGCACTGCAGTATGCTACGGGCCTACTGGCATTACCATGTTTTTGTGTAAGGACACCTGCAGCACAACCATCGGCTTCCATACAATACAAATCAAAAGGTTTTTCATAATCAGGTGTTCCCAATGCAGGAGCTTTTGTCAGACTATCCTTAAGATTAAGGAAAGCCTGCTCTGATTCCTCTGTGTGTATGACACGATCGGGCTTTGAGGAAGAGACTAATTCCTGTAAAGGCAAGGCCAAAATAGAAAAATCTGGGATTCACATTCTACAATATCCACACATTCCCAAGAAGGTATGAATTTGCTGTTGATTCTGCGGCAGTGTCATGTTCTGTATGGCCTGGATTCTATCATTTGTAAGATGTCGTAACCCCTGGGTTAGGCAGTGTCCCAAATATTTTACTCTGGATTGGCATGGCTGTAGTTTGTCCTTAGCCACCTTGTGTCCTGTATGCGAGAGATGAAGTAACAAAAGTTTAGTATCATTCAAACATGACATAAACTAATCAGAACATAGCAATAAATCGTCTACATATTGAATTAGAACAGATCCATTGACAGGTTGAAAAGATTGTAAACAGTTGTGCAATGCCTGGGAGAAGATACTGGGGCTGTCCATGAAACCTTGGGGTAACCGTGTCCATGTATATTGTACACCTCTGTAAGTAAATGCGAATAGATACTGACAGTCAGGGTGGAGAGGCACAGAGAAGAAAGCAGAGCAGAGGTCAATGACAGTGAAATGGGTTGCATTTGGTGGGATCTGCATCAGGATGACAGCTGGATTTGGCACTACAGGGAATTGGCTCTCTACTACCTTATTAACACCTCTAAGGTCTTGTACCAACCTATAACCCCTCCCACCACTCTTCTTCACTGGAAAGATGGGACTGTTGGCTACACTAGCTGTACGAACTAAAATTCCCTGTTGCAATAATCGCTCAATTATTGGAAAAACCCCTAATTCTACCTCCTGTTTTAGTGGGTACTGAGGAATTTTTGGAGCTTGCCTACCGCTTTTTAAATTTACCATTACAGGGCTTACATTTGCCATTAATCCAGTGTCCTGTCCTTCCTTAGTCCAAAGGGAATCTGGAATTTGGGACAACATTTCATCTACCTGAGATGGATTTTCATTTAAACTTGTAGAGTGATACATTATCCTTTGGGAGTGTCCAACATATCCCGCACCTCGTGTGCAACTCTCTCTGGGATATCTAAAAATAAACCATCAGGGGTGCAATATATAACACATCCCATCTTACATAACAAGTCTCTACCCAACAGGTTAGTAGCAGTCGCAGCAGCCAGAAGGAAAGAATGCCTGGTATGCAACGGCCCAATAGTAACCTCTGTGGACTTTGTTAAAGGATAATGTTCCACTTTAGCTGTTACACCCATTGTTGGTACTGTCTTGTTGGTCACCTGTAAATTAACGGGAGATTTTATCATTGACCTGTTCGCCCCTGTGTCTACAAGAAAAGGATATTCAGTACCAGCTACATCAACCATCATGACCGGTTCTTCCCTAGTACTTCCAGTTAACCTGACTATCTGTAGACTACAGGTATGACCTGACCCCTAGCGTTGGCTACCATTCTCCAATAAAGCATTTACGGCCACAATTGGAGCTGGTGCCTGCTGGACATTTGCTGATCTCTGTGCATATCCCTTATGGGGATGTCCATGTCTTCCCTGATTTGGGGTTCCTACTCTTTTTACTGTACAGTTTCTACTTAAGTGTCCTGTTTGTTTACAATTAAAACATGTTCGTGGATCGGGTGAAGACACGTGTTGTTGTGAGGTTTGAGCAGAGGGTAAGGGTGGTGATTATGGGTAAGGATAGGGAGGGTAAGGGTATTGTGGGGGATATGAGGTTTGTGAGTAGTATGGGACCTGTGTTTGTATAGGGTTAGTGGAATAGAACTGTGTTTGTTGTTGCGTGGGGTTAGTGAGGGCATATAACTGTTCAGGTGTGTGTGTGTGCAGATGCGAGTGTATTTGTTGGCTGTGATGTTACCATCATGCCTTCCAGAGCTTGGATACTGACAGCCATTAGTTTTTCGCTCTGGGTCTCTCTCTTCTTTGAGATGTTTTTATCATGTTCTATGGCAGATTCTATGAGGCTATCTATTGTGAGTTCCCTCCAGCCAGGCTGTGAGGTCTGAACCCGAGTCTTTAAATTCTCTTTCAGACCATCCATGAGTACCGTGACTATCATTCCCCTGTGGTGAGTGCTATCTTTAATATTTTCTAACCCAGTGTACTGGGTGATAGCCTGCAGAGCCCGGTCGCAATAATCTTCTGCAGATTCACTCTCTTTTTGCTTAATGGTGAAAATTTTGTTCCAGTTAACTACTACTGGAAAATATATACCCAATTGAGTTACAATGCGGGAAATGTTACCTTGGTTTACTCGGTCTGTTAAGGGATCCAATATACAATCCGTGATAAATTTTGTCACATTGGTATTGTGTGGTAGACAGGCCTTTAACACCACACGCCAATCTTTTTTATTTGGCTCATGAGAATTACCCAAATTTCTCAAAAATCTTTGACATTTGGCTAGTTCCTTTTTGGGATCAGGGAAATCATTTATGATGGAATTTAGTTCTGCTCTTGTCCAGGGACAATGCATTACTACTTCCCTCATGGGCACTACACCGTTCGCATCTGCATTTCCATTCGGAACAGTTATCATCCGAATGGGATGCAGACCGGTAGCACTGCTGCCTTTGACCTGGTTACCTGGCTGGGGGTTTAATCTGCTGCTGCTACGTATGGTATTAACAACTTCCTCTACGGGTGCACGGTGTGTTAGCACTTCCCTTGCTGTTACTGATGAAGATGGCGGCACCACTCGTGATTGTGGTGATGCAGCATCTATCATTTGCACAGCATGGGAAATGGCAGACATTACAATAGGCTCATCATCCACATCATCAACATTTTCTTTATGGTTGCTTAAGAGAGGGTACAAATTACTTGTTACATTTTTATGGGTATTCTTGGTAACTGTACTTTATTTATTAACAGTTTATTAACAGTTTCTTATATAGCACAGCATATTCCTTTGCACTTTACAATTGGAACATTAATAGAACAAAACTGGGTAATAACAAACAGATATATAGGTAGGAAGGCCTTGCTCGCAAGCTTACAATCTTAAGGGAAATAGGCATTGATACACAAGGATAGGTGCTATATATTGCATTTTGGTCCAGCCAGAATGCACAGTTTCTTAGTTGGCTGCATGATCCAGTCACACAGGAATATCGACCAAATGTCATGAGGATGTGAGAGAAAGATGATTTGTGAGATTGTGTGTGGACTGTAAAAGGGGATGTAATTAGATATGGAAGCTATGAAGGTTATGTGGAAGGTTCTGGAATCTGATAAGCTTGCCTGAAGAGGTGAGTTTTCAGGGAACGCTTGAAGGATTGGAGACTAGAGGAAAGTCTTATTGTGCGAGGTAGGTTATTCCATAGAGTGGGTGCAGCACGAAGAAAGTCCTGTAACCGTGAATGGGAGCAAGTAATGCATGGGGATGAGAGACGCAGATCTTGTGCTGAGCGGAGAGGTCGGGTTGGGAGATATTTTGAGATGAGTGAAGAGATGTATGTTGGTGTGGTTTGGTTAATAGCCTTATGTGTAAGTGAAAGTATTTTGTACTGAATACGGTAGAAAACCGGCAACCAATGGAGGGACTGACAGAGCGGGGCAGCAGAAGAAGAACGTTTCGCAAGGAAGATAAGCCCTGCAGCTGCATTCATAATGGATTGTAATGGTGATAGCCTGTTTTTGGGAAGACCAGTAAGGAGGCTATTGCAATAGTCAATGCGGGAAATAATAAGTGCATGGATTAGAGTTTTTGCAGTGTCTTGTCTGAGATATGGTCGAATTTTGGATATTTTTTTTAAATGCATGTAACATGATTTTGAGACAGATTGAATATGGGGAACAAAGGACAGTTCAGAGTCAAGAATGACATCAAGGCAGCGAGCTTGTGGGGCGGGGTGGATGGTCGAGGTATCAACAGTGATAGAGAGATCAGGTTGGTAACTGTTATTGTCTGGTGGAAATATAATTAATTAATTCTGTTTTAGAAATATTTCAGGTGGCGAGATGACATCCAAGATGAAATGGCAGAAAGACATTCAGTGACACGGACCAATACAGATGGAGATAAATCTGGAGAGGATAGGTAGATTTGAGTATCATCCGCATACAGATAGTACTGAAATCCAAAAGAGCAGATTAGTTTGCCAAGAGAGGTGGTATAGATTGAGAATAGTAAAGGACCTAAGACCGAGCCTTGCGGTACTCCAACTGATAGAGGTAGCGAAGAGGAGGCAGAATCAGAAAAACGAACAGTAAAAGAGCGATCAGATAGGTAGGAAGAAAACCAAGAAAGAGCAGTGTCCTTAAGACCTAGGAATTGCAGTGTTTGTATGAGAAGAGAGTGGTCAACAGTGTCAAAAGCAGCAGAGAGATCTAGAAGAATTAGGAGTGAGTAATGGCCTTTAGCCTTGGCAGTGACAAGATCATTTACTACCTTAGTCAGTGCTGTCTCTGTGGAGTGTTGGGAACGAAAGCCGGACTGAAGTGGGTCCAATAAGTTGTGTGAATTAAGAAAGTGTGTGAGGCGGGTGTAGACAAGTCTCTCAAGAATATTGTTTTTTCAGAATGGGAGTAATCACTGCGTGCTTGAACAGTAATGAAAAGTTGCCAGTAGAGAGAGAGAGATTACAGATTTTAGTTAGGGTTGGGATAAGCACAGGAGACAGAGCTTTACTAAGTTGTGAGGCTATAGGATCTAGAGGAGAGGTAATAGAGTAGGAGGATGAGAAGAGTGTAGATACTTCATCTTTGTTTGTGAGGTGAAATGAAGAGAATGTGCCAGAGGGTTCAGGTAGGGAATTGAGCAGGTCTTTAGCTGAGGAACAGTATACTGTTTAATTTCAGATCTTATCAATCTTGTCCCTAAAATAGGAAGCAAGATCTTGTGAACAGATAGTAGCAGGTGGTTTGGGTGAGGGAGGGGTAAGAAGCAGTTTAAATGTATTAAAAAGTCGCTTGGGGTTAGAAGCTTGAGCAGAGATTAGAGATTGGAAATATGTTTGTTTGGCAGTGTCCAGAGCAATACGATAAGAGTTGTAGATAGTCTTATATGTGAGGAAGTCACTTGGAGTATGAGACTTTCGCCACTGACGTTCAACTTTACGCGAGAGTTTTTGTAGATGCCTTGTTAAGCTAGAATGCCACGGTTGACATCTAACTCTACGTGGTCTGTGATGGGTAGCTGGAGCTACTTCATCGAGGGCTTTTTCTAGAATCTGGTTTAGGTGTGATGCAGCAGTCTCAGGAGAAGTGAATGTAGAAATTGGTGAAAGTTGTTGTTGTAGAGAGGAAGATAGTTGTTGAAGGTTAATGGCATTAATATTTCTACGGGGTTTAGGTTTGGTTGATTTCAATGATGTTGATGTAATGGAGGAGAGTGTGCAGGTGATAAGGTTGTGATCTGAGAGAGGGAAAGGAGCATTAGTGAAATCAGAAACTGAGCATAGTCTGGTGAATTCAAGATCAAGGCAGTGGCCCTCCTGATGAATAGAGGAGTCAGTCCATTGGGAGAGGCCAAGAGAGGATGTTAAAGAGAGTAGTTTGGAGGCATGAGGAGATTGTGGACTGTCAATGAGGATATTGAAATCACCCATAATGATGGTGGAGATGTCTGAGGATAGAAAGTGAGGGAGCCAGGCAGAAAAGTGTTCCAGAAATTGTTGAGGTGGCCCAGGTGGGCGATAGATAACAGCAACTCGCAGAGAGAAAGGGGTGAAAGTCCTGATAGAATGTACTTCAAATGATGTAAATGTGAGTGAAGGTACCTGTGGGAGAATTGTGTATGTGAAAGATTGGGAGAGTAATATTCCTACCCCACCTCCTTTACAATTACCAGGCCTGGAGGTGTGTGAGAAGTGTAGGTTACCATGTGAAAGTGCAGCAGGGGAGACAGTGTCTGATTGTGTAAGCCATGTTTCTGTTATTGCCAGAAGGTTGAGGTTGGTTGAAATAAAGAGGTCGTGGATGGATGTTAGCTTATTGCAGACAGAGTGTGCATTCCATAAGGCACATTTTAGTAACTTGGATGGTGAAGGGAGGCACGCAATGTTTATGAGCTTAGCTGGATTTATACTTCGTTGTGGGTGTGGCATGTGGGTGTGGTATGTGGGTTGGGCCTGGATTAGGAGATATGTCACCAGCTAATAGAAGCAGCAGGAGAGAGATATAAATATAATTGTTGGATTTGTCCGAATGATTTTTATGGCGACAGGTTGTGAATGTTATTGTCAGTGTATATAGATAAGTTAAAAGCTCATGTGTGTTCATAAGTGGTGAGTAGATTAATGAGGTAGCAATATGTACAGAAGGGTGAGCTGCAGGAAGAGTAAAGGATGTAGTAGCCTTAGAGATGATTCCATGAAGTGAGATTATAAAAAGAAGTTTTTGATACATTGTCTTTTTTGTATTTGGAAAAAATAAAATTTTCTTAGAAATGGGTTTGTAATTACCTGGTCTTCAATGTTGTTCAATGTTTTTCAAATGTTATTTAACTGTTAAGAAAGCCCACTTGATTTTAACCACATCAAGCTGCTACCCTCAGCAAGCTGCCCTAAGACTGAATGTTAAGAAATAGTATGCCTGATTAAGACACTAGCTTACATCTGAGCCAATTGGTCAGCTGGTTGAAATGCAGATTGATCAGTGGACATATATTGCACTAAGTTTAAGTAAACAGGCAGTATGACACTATAAACTATGCTTCAGTGATCCCCATCTAAACACTGGTCATGACTATGGCTAGCAAGTCAAAAAAGATTCACAGACATTTAAACAATACCAATTACAAACTTGTATAAAATTAAACACATACTTTAAATACACAGCTAATTTTGCATTAATGCAACTATAGATTAGCAGTTGTGGTTTTCAGGATGTCAAATAATATCACATACATTGCCTAGACAGCTGATGGTGCATGGGGGTTAATGCAGGCTCTGGCAGTTTTACTCAGCAAGGACAATCACATACATTGTCTTGCACCTCCATCCACATAAGGTGGGGGAGGTGAGCGTGAACTGCTGGCTATACTCTCCACAACGCTACCTTGCCGCATGTGCATGCCACTTTGCGGCTCACCCATATTGCAATTTAGCATCGCGGATGTATTCTCTGGCAATGCGCTCGCAACGCTAGTTTGCGTCACTTGCACATTTTTAAGCCACACATCCCCTTCATGCTGCCACAACTTTAAACATTCATAATATTTTACCTTTTTTGTCTCGGGAGCGCATCAGACTGAAGTGATCCCGGACATTATCTAATACATTTTTATCAAAACTACCAATTCTGGGAAACGGTCTAACACTCTTCATCATCATTTTAAACCATACGTCACAATACCTTATCGCATATGTACCGTACTTAGTATGCATAATACGACGGCCCGATCCAATCGGCGCTTCCATTAGCAGCACATCATTGTCTAACATCTCTACTGTTTGCGCGGCTCCCATTCTGAGACAAATCCTACGTTTTTCAATAAAGATTTAAACTGGTGAAAGACAATCAAGATATTTTCACTTACCTGAGGATGATTTAAACGGCAGCGTCTACACACCTGGATAAGATTTGAAAAAGGCAACTTCCACACCCGGATAAGATTTAGTAAGGCAACTTCCACACCTATGGAAGTTTAAGTCGGCTACTTCCACGCACCTCTCTACAACAAAGACAACATGTACACCTGTATAGAACGGTAAGCTGCTTACCGAGCGACTAGCACTTAGCCCTTAAAGGTCATACGGTACCTCTAAATGTAGGGAACAAGTTACCCCTACCAATAAATACTCACTGTTACACACTTTTTCCTGCGCAGAAAAATACATGTTAACCCAGAAATTGATAACAATTGAAAATTGTAAACCTCAATGGCTTTATTTAAACATGTGGCAGCACAACCGGAAGTACGTATACGCTATTGTGCGACCAGTCGCATACACAATAATGCGACTACCACACAACCGTATGACAACTTTTTAGCTGCGTACGCAAAAGTGTGTCTTTACTGTGCGCAAAACAGACTCAGCAGCGTGCTCAATACTGCGGCACCCCTTTAAACGTTAGGTTCTATCATCAAAGGAAAACAAACTTTTTCCTCTCTTGTCCCTGGATTCTAGTCAGCTTCCTTGGCTCACACAGAAATGGATAGCGATCTTTCAGCACAAAGCGGTTGCAGGTAAACCCTGCATGTGGCCACTCCACCCTTTGCTGAGATATCGATAACCGTATGAGTAGGTAAGTTACTTCACTATGAGCCCCCAACTAACGATACTGAATTAGAACCTCTATACACTCCTTCCTATACCTTCTAATATCCTGCCTATACCTTCTAAGGATGATGCTAATTTGCGTACGCAGTTTATACAGTAAATAAAGATTCCAGACTTAGAACATGTGGTTCTAAAGCACAAAGTATTATTCAAGTAAAAGCTATTGATCCAAACACAATTCAGCGCAAAGGAATTATACAGACCCAAGTACAGTATACATAAGCAGCGCTTCCGGACCAGATGTAGGCATCAGCAAGAAAACCTCATCAATCAGCATTCAGCAAGAAGACTAAGACCCAGTGTTAGAGCACACATATTTATACCCCCCAGGAATAGACAAAACAATAGAGAAGTTTGTTGCTGATGCCATTGGTTCCCAAGGGGGATGCATCTGTTACAGAGCATTTAACAGGCTGATTCAAATAGACACAACCCAGCCTCCAACAACTGGGGGTCTCTGGTTTCCCACCTCATGCAACATCCTAACAGTTGTTCATATAATATACATTGTGTTGCTTGAAGTCTCTGCGGTCCATAAGTTGAGAATGCATGATGCGATCTCCACACCGATAATACCGGAATTCTGTTGAAAGAGTATGCATCAGTACAATACCAAACACGGCTTACTTATCATGTATAAAACCTTAATTACCAAATAATCTTTATTTCACAGCATTTATACTAAATGAACAAACTTAAATCTTATACTTTAAAGCTTATGGAACCTTGTATGTGAATATGTAATGTGTGAGTATGCGGGGTTTGATATAAGGACGCTAGTTAACTTGGGACAGATGCGTGCGCATTTAGCTAATAAACAGCGTTTTCATTCAGGGTCTTATGCATTCGCTAATATGTGACTAGTTAACAGCGCAATTGTGTGTATTAATGTGTATATGAGAAATGGTGAAAGATGCAATCGCATGGTGCTAATAGTAATATCGCCATATGTACTTAATTGTGAGTTTATCCAAAATGGTGCTTGGGCGGCCATTCGCAAAATGGCATCTTGCGATCTCATTTCCAAGATGGCGTCTTGCGGCCAGTCGCAAGATGGCGTCGCTGCGATCCAATTTTAAACTGATCCTGTCTCAGCCAATTATCCAGTTTCGACATCCATTAAAAGTAACACATACAAATTGACATGTAAAGAAACATTTCTAAAACATGTATAAATGAAAGCAAAATAAGTTGCTGTTTAAAACTGAGTTTTTTTGCTCCCTGTTGGTCCGGGGTAATAGGCTGTTGTTTACAGTCCCAGAGGTGCAAATAAGTCTTTTTCCATTTGGAAAAAATATTTTTAGTTTGTAATGATCCGGTGGACTGAGCCTGCATTGTATCTGCAAGATATACTTATGCTCCGGCTCTTACCTGAGTACAGTGACAGCGGCCACCTGAACTTTCCGATTCCTTCCGACGTGTGAGTGGATGGGCTTTAGACACGGATTGTAGCTGTGGATGACATAATCCTCTCTGTCCATTTTCTCTGAGCCGCGACTTGTGTAGGTTTTTCTCCGGCATCCCCGTAACTCAGCTGAGCTCAAAGCCGGACATCATCCACAGCTACAATCCACGTTATATGTTACATTATATGTTGCATTATAATTTGGTTTGATCTGATTCGATTTTTGTTTTCTGTTATAAATTGTATTGCATACTGTATCACAATTCATGTAATACTTTTTATTTTTAACATTTTTGTCTATTGACACTTAGGGGTAAATTTACTAAGATGGGAGTTCTATTTAAGAAGTGATGTTGCCCATCATAGAACTCACATCTTAGTAAATTTACCCCTTATGATCTGTATTGAAAATTTTCTCTTTAATAAAAATTATTTAAGTTAAAAAAAATGTTTAAAATGGTTGCTTTGTGTATTTCTAAACAATGATAAAATTAAAAATGATAAAAACAAAATAGCTTGCACAGTACCTAATCTGTCAAATCCCCCAGTAGTTTGAATGCAAGTTGCTTGTTCAGGAATCGATGTAGGTAGCTCATCTGGTGAAAAGACTCATCAAGGCTGGTCTTATGCCAAATTCTGGATCTGGTAAGTGCATTTTGTATGTTGTTCTTAACTTGTGGGTGAAGCTTCGCTTTTGCTATTGTAATGACAGTGAGGGTGCACAGAGGAGACATTGTGCAGATAAGGGCAATCATCTCTTGAAAGTATTCCTCAGATTAAGTAGCACAGAGAACTCATTAGAGCCATCTCAGATTTTCTTTTCCAAGAGGTGTTTGGCAGAGTAAACTGCTCTTTCAACTAGTCCATTGGACTGAAAGTAACAAGAACTGCTGGGGGTATATTTACTAAAGTGCAGGTTTTTAGAAGTGGAGAACATCCAGAACAGAAATGCCCAAGCACCAGGTGTTCTTTCTTCTTCCACTCAGAGAGATCAGCTATATCATGCAAAGTCTGAGGTTCTTTGGCATGCTGAGCAGGAAAGGCATTGCAGGGAGCATAAACAGCAACAATATTGTTCAATATCACAGGACATAGAGGGCCAGAACAGAGAATACTTGGTCCTGCACTTTGTAGATTCATAGTCTGAGTGCCCTTGAAGAAACTGTTGCACATAAAAATGATGATGGGAAAAGGAATGACGAACCACTGACTACACAGTGTCACAGTGTGCCAAAGCCCTGTGCTCATTTCCCAGATCCGGGTGCACTGGATTTCTGGTGCAGCTGCAGTCCAGCTGCAGGCAGGTCCTTTCAGCCCCTGCCGCAGTAATGTATTTGCAGCTGGCGATTCTCCTCCTGCTGGCTTCTCCTCTCTCAGCCTGTTGTGCGGCTTTGGCTGAAGGCACCGTGACTCCCAAAGGGGAACACATGCCGTCCTGTCTGAAATTTATAGGGGACAACACGTGCAAACTTGAATCACCTTCCTATAAAAGGGAGTCTCTGAGCACTGACAAGTGACAGAGTATTAGCCTTGATTCCTAGCTCTCAAGTCTGTTCCCTGTGAACTTCCTGAGCTTGTAATTAGTGAATTTCTGTTTCTGACCTAAGCTTTCCAGTGACCTGATTCTGCCTGCTCCCTGGTCCCTTATCTACCTTTCTGGTTCTGACCCATTCCTGTACTACCACGCTCCAGTTTGCCCCAAGGCAACTGGCTTCCAACTGACCTATTTTTCTTCACACACCAATCCATACATTGGAACCCAGAGTGAGGGCCACAACCTGATTCTCAGGCACAACGAAGTCCAAATAATTTTGCCGGCAACCCTGGTGAAAGCGACAGATATGTTAGACTCTGCACATCAGTAATGGGTCTTCGCTAACTCCATTTCTATCATCAGCATCCGCGCAATCCATCCAAGAGTTGTGATATACAGAAGGACACTATCAGAAAGTGTGAGTTCATAATGCATGGCAAAGAAGAAACAAATCTTTTGAAGCAACTTTGATGAAGAAGAAAGCCATCCATTGAGCACAATAGCTAACACAGGTCATCCTTGAGTGTGGCCACACAAAGTTTCTCCAAATGCCTAGAAGCTAAAATGACAAACTCCATAACATCAAGATCATCATCTCCATCTGAGAGTATGAGAGCATGAGGCAATGCATCAGCCATAATGTAAACCACATCAAGGTGATTGCACTGGAGCTTGAGCATGAAATTTTGTTTATGTGCAGATGCAACATGTAAGGGCTTAGGAAAAATGGTGACCAAGGACTGATGGTCAGTTTTCAGAAACACATAAATAAATGCAGAGATCATTTTACAGTCAAAGACCAGTGTCTACTACTACATTTTAATCTGTGTATATCCCATCTCTGAAAGGGTGCTGGAGGCAAATGCAACAGGTTTTTTCTGCTGCATGCAGACAGCACCTAGACCATGTTGGGAAGCATCAGCAGAAATTAGATTTGGAAGGTGTACATCAAAGTATTAAAAGACTGGACTGCTGTTCAACATACTCTTTAGACAAGATTAAAGATCTCCTTTTATTAGTGATCAGTTTTTTAAAACACTGCTCATTAGTACTTAGTGCAATGGACAGACATAAATCCAGTTCATGAATACCCTCACTATTATTATAGTGGTGTTTATCTGTGCACTCAAAAGCTGTCCATTCAGATCAGTCACACTGTTGAAACACAGTATCGTAGAGGGAGATGTTTGTAACACTGTAACCAACTGACACTCAAAATGTATCTCAATAGTCCGAGAGACAATACTAATGAGGAGGTACTGGTAGAGTCTCTTACCGCATGGTATCTCTGTGAAATGGTAGCAGAGGGGTGGAGGAAGGTCCTGCGTAGAGTGCTGGTTCCACTCTTAGTTATGCCTCCGTAATTCGTATTATTCTGTGTGCCACTGTTTAATATCATCTCTCAGACTATTGAGATATATTTTGACTTTCAGTTGGTTACAGTGTTACAAACATATCCCTCTACTATACTGTGTTTCAACAGTGTGACTGATTTGAACAGACAGCTATTGAGAGCACAGATAAACACCACTATAGGTAATAGTGGGAATGGGTATAAAATACCAGAAGTCAAGATACCTCCTGTCAAAATACCAACAGCGGCATCCCGATGGTCGGTATCCCAACAGGGGTCGGGTAATTATACTAACCCTTCCCTTTCTCCCCCTAACCCCAACCCGCTCTTCTTGTAGCCTAACCCTAACCCTCCCCACCCAGCACCCTAACCTAACCCTCCCCGTTAGTGCCTAAACCTAAGTCTCCCCCATTCATGCATAACCCTTACCTCCCCCCCAAAACCTAACCCTAACACCACTATGCTGCCTAAACCTAACACTCCCCCCGTGCGGCCAACAGCTAAGATGCCCCGGCTTACCTTGTTCAGGATGGTGTCTGTCTAGATTCCGGTGTCAGGATTAAGATAGGTGTCAAATGTTGATGCCTATCTTTAGTCCTTTGTCGTGCTTGCAACATCAGGATTTCGACTAGCGGCATCCCTTCTGCCGGTCTCCTAACTACATGAGGGTATTCATGAACTGGATGTATGTACCTCTGTTGCACTAAGTACTAATGAGCAGTGTGTTGCTTATGCATTTTCTATTATATTTTTGTAGATGAAAATGTATGTGTTGCTCATATATGTTTTAAACTGTTCACTAATAAAAGGAGATCTCTATCAGACTCATTAATCGTTTTCAGGCTGAGGCTCCATTTTGTCTATTTTATCTTTCCTTGATTGTTTTTGTGGGGAGCAGAACCCACATTGTGAGCTGCAGCATGCTATAAGAGGTCTTTGTGGTTAAGCTATAGCGCACCATTGTGTTTTGTGACTTCAGATGAGAGACTGCATAATCATGATGTTCATGTTCAGTCCAACACCACACAGTGTCCAAATGCAGAAGCTATCAAAGTGAAGCAGTGACTTCACTGTAGTGTGGCCATGCCCAGAAAAGACTGCAGGCTGATCTTGTCTGTGGGGGTGGGCAATTACTGAATTGTTTTTCCTGGCTCAAGTTTGACACCCTGTGAAGTGAGTAGGTGACCCACATGAAAAGTCTCTTATAGCCAGAATTGGAATTTGTCAGGATTCAAATTCATGTTGACAGCACAGATCTTATGTAAAATCTTTTTGATTATGTTATCGTGTTCCTCAATGATGGGCATTTCTAGAGGGGTTGTTCCATGTGCCACTGAAATAATTCACTGCTAATACATATAACATATGGCATTCTGAGAAAGACATATGATCTCCTAGTGTTATGAATACTATCAGCAGTGATGATTCTTTATCAAGAGGTATTTACCAAAATCCACATTTATCATCAAGTGTGGTGACAACTTTGGCATTGGGCATATCAGCAGTTGTTTGCTCCACAGTCTTGAGTGGGTGGTGTGGTCTCATGAAGTGAACAGAGTTGCTGCAGATGTACATAAAATAGAACCACCTTTCTTTACTGCAGCTACCATAGCTGATACCCATGGGGTGACTTTTTCCACAGGAGTGATTACTTTGAATGCTGTGAGAGCATATACTGTGGACATGACAGATTCAACCAACTTAATATGATATATCACATGTATTTTCCTAATTTTGCTGCAAAGAGATCTGCAAATTCTCTGATTTCTGGAATGTCATCTTGGATGATGTGTACATCCGTACCTAACATGATCAGCCCTAGCTTCACACTGTCTAGTAAGCCTAGGAGTGGCTTGATGTCACAGGGCCTGATTCAGCATGGATCGCAACTGCATAATCGCACACAATGAATCTGTGAAAATATGCTAATGTTTGCCACCGCTAAACCATCATAGAAATATAATATTAAAATATGTTGACCTTCAAAATATTCACATGAGCAGCCTTAATTAGTGTATTCCAATTAGATGGGTATCACCACACCCATGAAACAACAGAGACAGAATTGACTTTTTTAGATAGGGATACACAGGAAAAGGCCCTAAAACATATAATATAATCCCAAGAATGATCACAATAAGGAATACAATACATCCCTTTTTATGGAGAGGTCTGTTGGTAAGTAATGTTCTTCCCTCTTTACTCCTCTCCAATTCAAACGTGATAATATTCTAGTGCATAGAATGAAAAGCATAAAGAATACAATGGGTGGTATTGTTTGATAGATTGTATTTAGTTAGTAAAAGCTTTTAATTCATCAGTAGTGATTCTTAATTAGTCCCAAATGATCATAGTTGCATACCCGACTCACAATAAGACACCTAATGTGAAGTATATAAAGGTATCTTTTCTTTTCCCAACCACATACAGCATTCGTTCCAAGGAATTATATAATAAAGCAGGTGTACCCAAAATCACTTTCACAGTGATAAATAAAGGTATATAAAGGTCTCTTTAAGTGATCTACAATAAGCGTGTCGCACTCACAGCAACATGTGCAGATCTCCTCCTATTAGGGTTTCTTTATAACCATTCTGGTTCCATAAAAATAAACCAGGTTTAGGCAGATAAATCCAGAGGAAGTAGTACAATGTATTCCAAATATTTATTAACAAACAGTTAAAGTCCATTATAATAAAAATGAGCGTCAGAATTTAGCAGGCAAATAAACCAATCACATCTTCACAGGAAAATACATCATTATTGATGTATAAAGTAATGAGAAGGTATTTCAAACATTTCACATGTTTTATAAACATAAAGAATTCATGGGACTAAATAAAAGTGTCTGTCCCTCTTTTATCGGAAAGGGGTACTCCCGATTGAGGTAATGAACAAGCTGCTGCTTTGTCTAAAGTGGTTACGCCTGTCACGAGCAATCCATACTTCCGGGGAAAACACGTGACCGGAAGTGACAGTTACGTGTCATTTCGAGAGAGCTCGCTTGACCTGAAGCGCCCTTTATGTGATATAAACAAGCCGCGGCTGTGTGTAAAGTATAACATGTGGGTTATAAGCGCGCCACCCGCATTTCCAGAAAGACACATGACCGGAAGTGACATTTGCGTGTATTCACTGACAGAGCGCTCGCTCTGAATCATAGCCGTCCTTCTTAAATTTTAGAGCGGCCGTCCTTCTTAATTTTTAGAGCGGCCGTCCTTCTAAATTTTTAGAGCGGCCTCCTGGCCGCTTGTATAGCTGTGGGTGACCACCCATAGCTATAGCAAGCGGCCAGGAAGATGGTCGTGATGGTCAAGACCATCACGACCATCGGGCTTGCGATGAGACCCTTGTGGTAGGGTCTCGTTGCCGCAAGCCCTGGAGTAGTTTCGGCTCTATCAGAGCCGAAGGCACTCCCACTGACATCACTTGTGATGTCAGTAGGGCCGGCCCTAGACGGTAGGCGCTCCCATGGGAATGCCTCCGTCTGGGCAGCCAAGCCTCCGGCATGCCCACCAAATGGGGCGTGCTGTCACCATCAACAGCACGCCCCCTTTGGTACGAGAACCGGAGCGACGGGTTGCCCGTCGCTATCCGGGTCTCACACATGCGCACGATGGAGCGGCTTCGTCGTGCGCATGCGCACTGGGCCAACATCGACCCGCTTGTGAGCGCTCAGTGCTCACGAGCGGGTCTGAATCAGGCCCAGATTTCCTAAACAATAAAAAATAAATTAATCACAAACATAATTTAAATTAGAAATAGCAACTATCCCAAACAACCAAAAAAACATTATCACATAATAAATTAAAAGGCATCACATTATTTTTCAGTAGGACTCCATTGGGGCTATATGTCATCTGGGAACTGGATTTCCACACTGTGGACCTTGCTTATTATGTTGATGACTTGTATCAACACATAATATCTTCATGGGAATTATTCCACCTTAGTCCATAAATGGATGTTCAATGAGATAATTCCTCAATACAGATGTTATTGGTCTAAAAAAACTCAAAAACATAAAAAAATTAAACTCAACCCACAAACCCAACAAAGGACATATCCTACCAGTATATTATAAGAACCATTTTAATTCAAAGTCCTTGTTGAAACTGTGTGGGATCAAGGTTTTACTGTATATGAATAAATGCATTTCATTTCTGTTTGTGCTAGTAATTTAGATATATTATTAGGTCTTTTATTACCCTTAACTAACTGCATCCCATAGAAACCTTCAATATGCATGCTCGAGCAATCATGACTTTCCTTGAAATGTGAAGAGAGGGCATGTGTATCCACTCCCTTTCTCAATTTTCTAAGGTGTTCACCCAAATGGATTTTGAGTGGCCTCAAAGTTCTACCTATGTAGAATTTTTGCAAGAGCATTGAATAGCATACACTACATTTTTGAGTGGCATTTAATAAAATAAAATTATATCCAGTTCTATGCCATTAATTGTAATTTTATCAAACTTCGTTTTTCCTTTATAATGGATATTCTTACATGCTATACAATTCCCACTTCTGTGGAAACCCGTTGTTTTTATATGCAGGCTTAAGTCAACTGTTTTGATTCATAAAGAATTTTTTTATTGCAATTTTACATATAAATCATTAAGTGTCTAAATCATTAAGTGTCTAAATATAATTCAAAAGGTTTACTTGAATTTGTAGTAGCATACTACAAGCCCTTCTCTAGTAATGAAATCTGTACTTTTGAAAACCCATGTGTGCTCAAGTTGAAAATTGTAACAGTGGCATATTTCTTATTATCACATGAATCTATATTTATTTGATCTTTACATTTCTTTTCTGTACTTTTGATCCTTCTTTTTTGTGTTGTTTAATCTTATTTATATTTCTAGAGATCAACTGCCCCCCCTTTTTCTTGATGTGTATATTTAGGGTAGGTTACCTGTATCTCCTGGGTTTCCATCTTTCATCTAAAAAAGGTGATTCTTTGTTTTCAAGGTTTTTGAATGGGGAGAAACAATTATGGTGTGTTATTTCCCATTGACTATATATTGGGGATTCCTCTTGACAAGATTGAGGAACTCTGGGCCTGATTCAGAGCCGCTCGTAAGCGGCCGCTCGTTCGCTCCGAGTGATGTTTGCACAACTGCGCATGCGTATGGGTTGTAATACGCATGCGCGAACCAGTCATTGCGGTCGGAAATTGTGTGCTCGCAAAATAGCAAATGCCTGCTAATTTGAGTGACAGAATGAGGCGTTTGTGGGTGGTAACAGGGGAAGGTGCTTGAAAACGGGAAGTGGAGAGCCGAACACAGGCGTGCCAAACGGTCGAAACGGGCGTTTTAAGGGTGTGCATAATTAACAAAGCAGCGTCATCGACCACGTCACTTGGTTGTTTCTTAGCCTGAACTGGTCGCATGATTGCGGTAGGAAAATCCATCCACAAGCACTGCGAGCAGTTCAGATGCCTTTCGATGTACTCGATTAATCAAATAAATAGCGGAGATGCCGTAGGATGCGAGCGGCCAGGGGGCGTCTTTACAAAATAGCGAGCGCATATTTTGTTCGCTCGCTCAGACATAGAGGCGTCAACAGACCGCAAAGAGCGAGCGCTGAATTTAAATAGCCGGCCCCTTTTTCTAAACGAGCGAGCGCAAATAGCGTCCGGCTCTGAATCAGGCCCTCTGTTTTGTGATCTTTCCCTCCATCTGGTTTCATATGGGGGATCTTTAGTTATTCCCAATTAGGTGGATGGTGATCCCTTTTATCAGCTCCTTGTCTTTTATATCTATCAGAAGTTTTCAAATCTTTTCTATTGGGGGTTTAGTGTGTCTTTCTACCCCGTTTTGGCATCTTATATCTGTACTCTTTATGATGTTCAAACTAGGGGTGTGCACCGGCCACTTTTCGTGTTTTGTGTTTTGGTTTTGGATCTGGATCTTTCTTCGTGTTTTGGATCTGGATTGGTTTTGCCAAAACCACCCTTCCGTGTTTTGGGTTCTGGGTTTTGTGCTTTGGATCTGTATTTTTTTGAAAAAAAGCATAAAAACAGCTAAAATCACAGAATTTGTAGGTTTTTCTGCTCCTATGCTATTATTAACCTCAATAACCTTAATTTCCACTCATTTCCAGTCTATTCTGAACACCTCACACCTCACAATAGTGTTTTTATGTCCAAAAGGTTGCACCGAGGTAGCTGGATGACTATGCTAAGCGACACGAGTGGGCGGCACAAACACGTGACCCATCTAGGCGTGATACTGCAGTGGCAGACAGGATGGCAGTTTGAAAAACTAGGCCCCAAACTGTACATAATGCAAAGAAAAAAAAGAGGTGCAAGATGGAATTGTCCTTGGGCCCTCCCACCCACCCTTATGTTGTATAAACAGGACATGCACACTTTAACAAACCAATCATTTCAGCGCCAGGGTCTGCCACACAACTGTGGCTGAAATGATTGGTTCGTTTGGGCCCCCACAAAACAAGCTGGCAATTAATCTGTCCCTGCACAAACTGGCTCTATGGAGGCAAGATGTCATCCTCATCCACCGATTCCTCACCCTCTTCAGTGTGTACATCCTCATCCTCACAAAGTATTAACTCGTCCCCACTTGAATCCACCACCACAGGTCCCTCTGTACGTTCTGGAGGCTGGTCTCCCTGGAAGAGCTAATAATTAATTTTGATGAACATCATCTTCTCCACATTCTGTGGAAGCAACCTCCTACGCCTTTCGCTGACAAGGTTCCCGGCTGCACTAAACACTCTTTTGGAGTACACACTGGAGGGGGGGCAACTCAGGTAAAATAGAGCCAGTTTGTACAGGGGCCTCCAAATTGCCTCTTTTTCCTGCCAGTACAGGTATGGACTGTCTGACATGCCTACTTGGATGCTGTCACCGATATAATCCTCCACCATTCTGTCAATGGTGACAGTATCATATGCAGTGACAGTAGACATGTCAGAAATTGTTGCCAGGTCCTTCAGTCCGGACCAGATGTCCAAACTTGGTCCTGCCTGCCCTTCATCACCGCCAGCGGGTTGCTTAGGATACCTAAGTTTTTTCCTGGCAGCCCCAGTTGCGGGAGAAAATGAAGAAGGAGCTGTTGACGTGTCACGTTCCGCTTCAGCTGACAGTGTGTTCACCAGCAGGTCTTTGCACCTCTGCAGGCTTGTGTCGGCCGGAAAGAGAGACACCACATAGGCTTTAAACCTAGGATCGAGCACTGTGGCCAAATTGTAGTGGTCTGATTTCAACAGATTGACCACCCTGGAATCCTGGCAAAGCGAATGAAGGGCTTCATCCACAAGTCCCACATGCCGAGCGGAATCGCTCCGTCTTAGCTCCTCCTTCACTTTCTCCAGCTGCTTCTGCAAAAGCCTGATGAGGGGAATGACCTGACTCAAGCTGGCAGTGTCTGAACTGACTTCACGTGTGGCAAGTTCGAAGGGCTGGAGAACCTTGCACAACACGGAAATCATTCTCCACTGCGCTTGAGTCAGGTGCATACCCCCTCCTTTGCCTATGTCATAGGTGGATGTATAGGCTTGTATGGCCTTTTGCTGCTCCTCCATCCTCTGAAGCATATAGAGGGTTGAGTTCCACCGCGTCACAACCTCTTGCTTCAGGTGATGGCGGGGCAGGTTCAAGAGTGTTTGCTGGTGCTCCAGTCTTCGGCACGCAGTCGCTGAATGGCGAAAGTGGACAGAAATTTTTCGGGCCACCCAAAGCGTCTCCTGCAGGCTCCTGTCGCTTTTCAGAAAATTCTGCACCACCAAGTTTATTGTGTGAGCAAAACATGGGACGTGCTGGAATTTGCCCAGATGTAATGCCCGCACAATATTGGTGGCATTGTCAGATATCACAAATCCCCAGGAGAGTCTAAGTGGGGTAAGCCACTGGGCGATGATTTCCCTCAGTTTCTTTAAGAGGTTGTCGGCGGTGTGCCTCTTAATGAAACCGGTGATACACAGCGTAGCCTGCCTTGGAACGAGCTGGCGTTTCTGAGATGCTGCTACTGGTGACGCTGCTGCTGTTGCTTCGTAAGGTGATACATCTACCCAGTGGGCTGTCACAGTCATATAGTCCTTAGTCTGCCCTGTTCCACTTGTCCACATGTCCGTGGTTAAGTGGACATTGTGTACAACGGCATTTTTCAGGACACTGAGGACACTTTTTCTGACGTTTCTGTACAGTCTCGGTATCGCCTGCCTAGTGAAGTGGAATCTAGACGGGATTTGGAACCGGGGACACACTACCTCCATCAATTGTCTAAATCCCACTGCACTAATGGTGGATACCGGACGCACATCTAACACCAACATAGCAGTCAAGGCCTCAGTTATACGTTTTGCTTCAGGATGACTGCTGTCGTACTTCATCCTCCTCGCTAAGGACTGTTGGAGGGTCAATTGTTTAGTAAAAGTAGTGGTGTTCCTACTTCCTCTCTGGGATGATGAATGACTCCCAGCAGCAGCAACAGCAGCAGCGGCAGCAGTAGGCGTAGCAATGCAGGATCATCTGGAGGAATCCCGGATAGGAGAGTCAGTCATGCCAGTGACATGGCCTGCAGGACTACTTCCGATCCTGACTAAGGAGGAAATTGACGAGGAGGGAGTTGACGGTGTGGTTTGCAGGCGCTTGGATACAACAGGACAATGGGATTTAGGACTGCTTACGGTCTTAGCCAAAGTTTCTGAACTTGACAGTAATTTTTTATGAACGCGCTGCAGGTGCCGTATAAGGGAGGATGTTCCTAGGTGGTTGACATCCCTACCCCTACTTATTTCACCTTTACATATGGTACATATGGCAAGACAGTTGTTGTCCGGATTTGGATAGAAATATTGCCAGACCAAAGAGGTGGAATGTTTGGTCTTCTGCCCAGGCATGACCGTGATGGGCTTTTTCATCCCACGGACAACAACTGTCTCCCCCGGAGCCTGATTTAAACAAACCACATCACCATCAGAATCCTCCTCGCCAACTTCCTCCTCAGCGCCAGCTACACCAGTATCCTCATCCTGTTGTACTTCAACAGTGACATCTTCAATTGGCATATCAGCAAGTGGACTGTGGATGCTCCTTTCAGCACTTGCAGGGGGCGTGCAAATGGTGGCAAGAGCCACCTCTTCCCGTCCAGTGCTGGGAAGGTCAGGCATCGCAACCACCACCACACTTGGACTCTCCTTGGGGATTTGTGATATCTTCTTAGAAAGCACAGTTCTTCGCTGTGCTTTTGCCAGCTTAACTCTTTTGATTTTTTTAGTGGGAGGAGGGCTTCCATCGTCATGTGAAGCTGAACCACTAGTCATGAACATACTAGGGATCGACCTTAGCCGTTCCTTGCCACTCCGTGTCGTAAATGGCATATTGGCAAGTTTACGTTTCTCTTCAGCTGATTTAAATGTTTTTTTCAAGGTCATTTTCCTGAACTTTGTCATTTGGGAATGTATGTGCCCTCTATTATGACATTGGGCATCGGCCTTGGCAGACGTCGTTGATGGCATGTTATCGTCTATGTCATGACTAGTGGCAGCAGCTTCAGCACTAGGAGGAAGTGGTTCTTGATCTTTCTCTATTTTATTTTTATCGGAGAAAGTTTGGTCCTCCATTTATGTTATATCGATTTGATATATACGTGCAGCTAAACACAGAAAATATTTTTTTATTTTTGCTGGAGAGTAGTGCACTTTGTGGGTTACACCAGCCTTTAAGAAATGAGCCAGCTGGCTCTTTACTTATGGGACACAGGCGCACGCTTGGCGCTGCTCCTTTGTTGATGCACGTGCGGCTACTGCGCACACAATTCACAAACACAGAAAATAATTTTTTTGGGGGTTTGGACTGGAGTGTACTTTGGGGGTTACAGCACCCTTTAACGGTCAAGCCAGCCGGCCCTTTACTTATGACACAGGCGCACGCTTGGCACTACTTTGTTGATGCACGTGCGGCTACTGCGCACACAATTCACAAACACAGAAAATAATTTTTTTTTTAGTTTGGACTGGAGTGTACTTTGGGGGTTACAGCACCCTTTAACGGTCAAGCCAGCCGGCCCTTTACTTATGACACAGGCGCACGCTTGGCACTACTTTGTTGATGCACGTGCGGCTACTGCGCACACAATTCACAAACACAGAAAATAATTTTTTTTTGGTTTGGACTGGAGTGTACTTTGGGGGTTACAGCACCCTTTAACGGTCAAGCCAGCCGGCCCTTTACTTATGACACAGGCGCACGCTTGGCACTACTTTGTTGATGCACGTGCGGCTACTGCGCACACAATTCACAAACACAGAAAATAATTTTTTTTTTGGTTTGGACTGGAGTGTACTTTGGGGGTTACAGCACCCTTTAACGGTCAAGCCAGCCAGCCCTTTACTTATGACACAGGCGCACGCTTGGCACTACTTTGTTGATGCACGTGCGGCTACTGCGCACACAATTCACAAACACAGAAAATAATTTTTTTTGGGGTTTGGACTGGAGTGTACTTTGGGGGTTACAGCACCCTTTAACGGTCAAGCCAGCCGGCCCTTTACTTATGACACAGGCGCACGCTTGGCACTACTTTGTTGATGCACGTGCGGCTACTGCGCACACAATTCACAAACACAAAAAAAATATTATTTTTTTAGCACTTGGGGGGAGCACCCCTGATGGACAGAGCACCCCCTGGACAACACCACAGCACCCCTTTAGGACTGGGACACTGCACAGGACTTTGGAGTGGACACAGCCCCTATGGACAACTGACTGCACAACACAGTCCAGCCAGCCCCTATGGACTTTGAAGTAGTGGACACAGCCCCTATTAACAACAGCAGCACAGCACAACACAGCCAGCCCCTATGGACTTTGAAGTAGTGGACAACAGCAGCACAGCGCAGCACAGCACAGCACAACACTACTCTGCACTACACTACACTACACAGCCCAGCCAGCCCTAACTCCCACCCTCCCTCTTCACTGTCCACAGCCGAGTGAGAAAATGGCGCCGACGAGGGTACCTTATATAGGATCCAAAACCCGCGAGACTCGGAAGGCGGGAAGATGACGTTTTGCCTCGATTTCAGAATCCGAGTCAGGCGGGAAAAGTCGAGCCTGACTCGGATCGGGGGGGTTCGGATTTCAGAAATCCGAACCCACTCACCCCTAGTTCAAACTGCCTGAGACTTTCTCTCCATGGAATATTATCATGGTTGAACTGGAGAGGAGTAAAGAAGGAAGAACATTACTTAATAACAGACCTCTCCATAAAAAGGGATGTATTGTTTTCCTTATTGTGATATTTCTTGGGATTATATTATATGTTTTAACGCCTTTTCCTGTGTATCCCTATCTAAAAAAATGTAATCCATTAGAGAGACGCCCACTACTGCATTCTTACATCCGTAATACCTCACAGTCCTGCGAATACATCGAGAACATCGGCCCCCTATACTCAATTACAGCAGCTCTGACCTGTCTCAGAATTTTCAAGTCTCGTCGCACGCAGTGAGTACTCAAGCTGCATAGGCAATCGCAGTGGCTAATTTATGCACGCCCATGCAACAGCGTTTCAACGGACAGGCACGCCTGCGTTTCTGCTACCACTCCCCCGTCATCACCCCCAAACGCTCATGGCCTGTCACTCATTCTGCAATGGATTTCACAGTGTGGCTGATCTGTGTATGCTGTTGCAATTGCGATCCATGCTGAATCAGGACCTTTGTTCGCTATTTTAAATTGCAGTGGTGTACTTGTGGAGTTACATATGGCAACATCTAAGATTTGAATTACTTGACCACTGTAGGCAATTAAGTTCACTTTGTGAGAGTGATCACTACATACTTGTGGATTGGTGTGAGCAGGAGGACCTCTCAGCATCACTTTACATTTGGTGCCAGGATTTTTATTTTGATGCGTTCTGGGTGTCTTTGTCTGTGAGGGTAGTAAATATCTCGCCATTCTCTGTTTAGAGGTCAATGCTTTCACAGTGGAAGCCTATGACTGGTGTGGTGTCTGGCCCAATCGCTACAGCAATGACTGAATTTGTAATGGACTGCTTGGCTCTGCTCTGTGCGTTTGCCTATTCTCATAGTTAGACTTGCACCATCTTGCATAGTGGTTAAGTTTGCCACAAGCATTATAGCATCTGTGAAATGCAGAACATTTATGATGCTCATTAGAATGGGCAGTTACCACAATTCACAAAGCATACAATTTGCTGGGTTTGATGCTGGATATGACATACAACAGTAGATTTAGTAGACTGTTCATGTAGCATGCATATGTATATGGCAGTCTCGAGTGTAAACCATTTTCACACAGCAATGTCGCCTCATTGAATATGTCACATACAATCCTGTCCCTAATTAGCTTATTTGTGTTGACACTATATACTGTATACTCACATATTAGCTTGCAGATTGATCTTAGCAACATGGAGACTAGATGCTCTCAGTGTAGCTTTACACAACTGTGTTAAAAACATGACTGCCCACGATGTCATTTTTCACATGTAAACAGATCTCATCAACCTTGCTTTTTAGCGTTTCAGGGTACTCATCTCCTAGACATACATATCAGCTTTGTTGACTGCTCCTGTGCCAATGAGATTTAATAAGTAAGCCTGTCTTTCCTGCTTTGTCAGAAAGTATGGCACAGTAGTACACCTGCCATTCTTTCCAGCACTTGAGAATCTTTTGTGAAGTTCTCATCAAAAAGCAGTCTCTATGCATCGGAGTCCCAGAGACATTACAGCTAACCTTCTGACACAATGTAGATATGGGTGTGTGAAACATGACATGATGATAGGAGTGCTGTTAAAAAATATCCTTACTCCATGAGTATACACACTAAGATGGCGGCAAGAACACTTCCTTAACAGAGGAGTGGTTGGCATGATTTCACTTCCGCCAACCAGTGTTACATAAATTTACAACACCCTCTATACATAACTAGGCTAGGCCCATCATTTTTCATGGTGCCACTGTCTTTTACAAATACCTATTTTATTAGCACCAGGTCTGAGATCTCATCTCGTGATAGAAGAACTCTTGTTGTCAGTAACATAATCAAGCATTGATTTCCTTAAATATATTTTTATGAACTTCCAGTACATTCTTGCAATATTCGCTTGTGTAGTCCTGGCTGGTTATATAAGCTAATTTATTGTTTCCCCTTGCTCACTTGATACATCATTTCAGGTATGTGGTTCATTTGATAACACCTGCTTCTATTTAAGTTATCTGCACTTGGTGCTGTTAATTAACAAAAAAGGTGGGGAGTACACTTTATATTGTCTTAGTGGAATAAAATAGATGTTGAGTCATGGCATCACCCCCATCCCATAAATGTGGAAGTCAATGAGCCATAATTAACTGCTCCAGTGAGATGTAATTGAAACATATAAATCAGTCTTTTCTGCTTCCTCAATAGATCTCATTAAATCACCATTAGAGATAATTAACATTTTCTGCAAATGGCCAGGTTAAAACATAAAATCCTTTGCCTCCTCTCTATGTGATGCACAATATGGTGAAGAGTCTGATCAGACAGTATTGAATCGTATAATACAGAAATAAATTAATATAAAGTCTGACCTGCTATTCCATTTAACTACATTTAAATTCTTAGATTTAAGAAAACTTCCTAAATTCATCTGTACCAAAAACAATATGATTCAAGCTTGGTTCAGAACAGATTCAGAGGATAAAAACACTCTATGCCAATGACAACATGCGGGCTTTACACTGACTCCGGGAGCTGTTTTAAATATGTGCCTGCAACCCACCGGAAGCAGCAGCTTACAGAAGCCGTGGCATCGTAAATTCTCTGCAGGCTTGCGGGTTTGGGAATACAGTAAGTATGGTGTGTGCTTGGTGAAATTGAGGGTAAGGGGGGCATTCCGTTTGTAATCTACAAAAGAGAGTGGTGAGAAATTAAACTGTGTGGTTGCAAAACTTTGTAAAACTCTGCACATCTGGTCCAGGAATTTATTATTATGGAGCTTCAGTATGACATCGAGTACCTCAATTTCTGTTATGTCAGAGTTAAGAAAGTCTCGCTGGTATGAAGACATTTTAGGTAATTTCAAAGACATGTGTAGTGATGGGTTGGTAGGTTTTGCTTTATATAAAGAATCATAATATTTACAACATTTTGAAATAATCATGGATTGAGCACAGTGTATCATGGCCCTCATTCAGAGCCGTACGCTCTGAGCAGAGCGCACGCTCTGAATGAGGGCCGCCCTCCATAATTATGGAGCGTCCTCCTGGACGCTCGTATAGCTGTGGGTCACCACCCACAGCCTATACGAGCGTGCAGTTTGATGGCCGCGATGGTCGTGACCATCACGACCATCGCCACTGCGAGCCGGAGCCTGCGGTTGAGGTTTTCAACCGCAAGGCCCGGAGTGATTTTGGCTCTATCAGAGCCAAAATCACTCCCACTGACATCACTAGTGATGTCAGTGGGCCGGATTCTGATGGTAGGCGTTCCCTTGGGAACGCCCCCGTCAGGGAGGCACGCCCACCAAAGGGGGCGTGCTGTCAATCAACATCGACAGCACGCCCCCTTTGATCAGACACAACGAGCGAAGGAAAGTCCTTCGCTCGTCGCGTCTGGCGCATGCAGACCATCGACCCACTTGCGAGCGGACAGCCGCTCGCGAGTGGGTCTGAATCAGGGCCCATGTCCGTAGTTTGAATACGTATTGTCAAAATACTGTGTTTTTTTATGCTGCATTTTGGTCATACTAGCAAATCTCCTGTCTGCTTTGTCACCCCATTGGAAGAATGTATTTTTTGTGTACTCCAATTACATTTGCGCATTGGTTAGGAGAAATGTCTCCAGTAACTGGCGAGAAGATATATACAACTTCAGGTTGTCATCTGTGGGCGCATCAACTTAGTTCTGAAAGCATTGTGTGTTGCGCTATTTAATTCATCACATACTGTATAGCATAATATTTATCTTTACGCTGGGCTAAATATGAGATAATATGGACACAAAATAAAACACTTTTACAATTTCTCAGAATAAAATGTTATCTCCCCAATGCTCCAAATTATCACCTATGTACTCCTGCCATCTCTGAGCGAGAAAACATTCATTGAGGACCTACAGTAGTCACCAAAGGAGGAGATTTGGACTAACTGAGGATCAGTTATTCTGTTCAGGTCACACCCACTATTAAATTGGTGGTGTCATGCTGTAGCAACAATTGTGAGAGGGACAAAAATAAATCATTATTGGGTTAACTAGAGTGAATTTTTCCATGCCCAATCTGATATCATTCAAAAGATAGAGGCCTCCTGGGTCAACAGGAACCTGATCAACAGTATAATGTAGGTTTTTATTAAATATCACCACCACCCAACCAGTCTTTTTAGTGTAAGAAGCAGGGACACACTCCTTCACCCACACTACTCGAAATGTGGAAGGGTTTATTTATTTTATAGATCTCAGAATGAAGCAAAATGTTATCTTTCATGAACATCTTGGTATGAAGTTTTATCTCATTCTGAGAACCAAACTTGCTAGGAAGATCCAAGCCATAACCAAACCGCTCATCTCTAATTCAAACTGACCTACAGTACTTCCAATTCATTAACTCATACAATATTGGTAGATACAGAATGACCAGTAGCCACAATTATCAAAATTTGCCATTAAAATTGACAATATTCTAGTGTATTATAAGAGAAAACATTACCTATTGCCCAATATGTGGGAAAGTTACATTTTGTAAAGTGAATGAACATTAGCTATCATTCATACTGTAAATGCACACACAAAGACAAACATATAAGTTTGTTCAGTGGTGTATGAACCATGGGTCCAAGTGTGCAGTACACGTAGTCTTGTGAATCAAGGGACCCTTTGCTCCTCTTGATGTATAGGCCAACCCTAAATCCATTGTTGTACTGGCATGGGACAGAAGAGTGCTAGGGCCCTGATCTGGCCTACCTGAGCTTATAAGGACCACCTCTAGCCTATAGGAGCCCAGCCCTTGCATCAGGATCCTTTATTGTATCTGAAATCTCCACAAGGACCAGCTGCCCTTAAATGTACTGGAATAACAGTGAGACAACCTCAGCTACTTCTCTGTCAATCTAGAGCAGAATGTCTACACTGACATACAAGGTACACAGTCATTTAAGGCAGGGACCTGATCTACATCTCCAAACTGATTGATTGGCTAGCTTTAACCTGTACTTTCCCAACCCTCTTCCCTTTTGCTCCTTCTTTGTCCTCACCCACACATTCCTCTCTGACCCTGACCCTTACCCCCCCCCTCTCACCTTCCTCTCATTGCAATCACATCTCTTGGCCCCATATGGACTATATATCCCTCTAGTTCTCAGCACATGTGGTGCCAGGTCCTGAAACACAAGGAATACTCAGTAGGCAGACACAGCAATTGTCTGTAGAGAAGTCTAGCATGGATCTGTGGTGATAAAGCCCATTTATGTTGAGTGCTAGTCATGTAATGTCTGGGTTTGTCATTGAATAAATAATCACTTATTTATTAAATGTGGGGGAATTAATGTAATATTTTTAGTACAGACTTTTAATATACTGTATGGGCTAATAATGCAATGTGAGATCTCTGTATTGAATTATGGAATACACTATTAGTCCCTGTCTCCTACTCAGAAATACACAAGAAAATATTACACAGAGTATATTACATTCATAAGTTTAAACACATTATATGTGACGCTCCCAATTCTAATTGTTATAAATGTGCTGTTCCTGATGCAGATATTCTACATTGTCTGTGGGATTGACCAAAGGTACAGACCTTAGCTTAACAGCTACATAAACACTTTAAAAATCCCTTTTGTGCTCTTTATAGTTTGGGCCTCAAAGATTGACAAAAGGAACAGATTACTTCTTGCAAAATTAACTGAAGCTACAAAAAAAAAAAAATTATCGCAATGGATTGATCCACGTCACCTGCCTTTACATTAATGCTTCCCAGAGCTTTGTTTCTATTTATGATGGATTGGACCAAGACATCCATAAACAGGGTGTCACTGAAAATGTTTTGGGACTTGGTTGCCATATGTCCACACCCTATCCCCAACATTTCAAGATACTTTACGGATGTTTATTCAATCTCACCTCATGTTACAACTTAGTGGTTCTTGATAATGATGACACTTTTTAAACCTTTAACGGTTTGGAGTACTGTATGCCTGCCCCTTGCAAATGTCTTGACTGCCAATGAATCAATACCACATTGTTGCACTGTATTTGTTTTATTGGCATATGTTTGTATATACATTTTTGGTATTCACCATCACTCTCGTGTACACTTAACACTATGGGATTTCTTCCAAACCTTTTCATTGTTATTATAGCTATTCTCTTACCCAATTGTACTGTATTTTGTCAACCTATTGCGGCGAGAGAAGTTGCCTCTCACCTGAATTACCCACATTACTGTGGGATCAGCTCCCTCCAAGGGAGACTAAAGTAAAACCTGTGCAGTCTGCAGTAGCAATGGTGGTTTGGAACTCTGGTTTTTTAGCATTGCACAGGTCCAGCTGCAAGTCATCACTGGAAGACAGGAAGAGTTTAAAACTCTCATTCACCCGATGCTCTGGGCACTGACACTGAATAGCGGCCAGCAAGTAGGCCTGAGTTTCAGTAGTGCCAGGGACTTCCAGATTTGGCTGTGCTAGGAAGAATAGTAGACTGTGGCTGCATGCTATTGCAGCAGACTGAACATTAGCACTTTGGGCACGGGATCATTTGTTTCCAGCTGCATGTCTAATCACTCTGACTCCGACTAAACTCCTCTCATCCTTTGTGTGTATATGTTAAACTGCTGTGTCTGCTGCCATTAAAAGACACTGTCACTGGGAACCTGCCTGTTGTGTGTCCTGCTTTCTTTGACCCAGTTACACTACCAATAAAGAATGTTTTTGTTTTTTGTTTTTAAAGAAAGAAACTTAATTATGGGCCTCAGAGGAAGGAGGCCTGCTTACTAAATGTGGATGTTTTTTATCTAATGTTGGGACTGATTGGAGTAAGCGAAGCCATGAAGCAGTTCTATACACTTGGGGATTTGCAGTTCGTTTTGAAGTGGGATTTGCTGTTCGATTTGTACATGAACATGCCAAATCGAACAGCAAATTACTGTTAAAAACCGAACCAAATCGAATTTGATTTAGAAAATGCTTCTAAATCGAATTTTTGTAAATGAGGGATTTGAAGAGGGATTTGAAGGGGGATTTGTACTTTTGATTTGATTCGGTTTGAGGTGACCTAAATCGGACTTCAAACGAAAGTAAAATCGAACTTTGATAAATATACCCGCAAGTGTTGACTGTACAGGTTACTTCATTAAAACTGGGACTTTTGCCTCAAGGATCAGGACACTTGGCAGATTTTGCTGCTCTCTCATACTGTTCTTCTTACAGCTTTGACTACCAGATACTGGTATCTTAAACGTTCTTGCTACTTGGCCAGAACCGGGAAAACTGTGGCCCTTATTAAAAAATCGATAGGTAATATTCACTTTCTACTAGGCTTCTCTTACTCCAATCAGTCCCTACATTAAATAAAAGACATCCACATTTAATAAACAGGCCTCCTTCCTCTCAGGCCCATAATTAAGTTTCTTTTCTTTTTTTTTTTAAACAAACAAATCCCCGACTGAATAGAACTGCTTCATGCTTTGAATTTCAGCATGAGCAGTTAATTTTCACACAGATACATGCATACATACATGCTTACTGTAACAAGCTTAGAAAGAGTTACGTTTACAAAAAAATGATGTGGAGTCCCCCCCTAAAACAGAACCAGCCCTGGACTTTTCATAGCCAGTCCTGGTTGTCTAAGTACAGGGGCAAAATTGCATAGGGTTCCCCCTGTACTTAGCACAACCAGCACTGAGCTCTGATCCTGTCCTGGTTCTGGAATTACAGGGGAAAAATTGCATAGGGTCCCCCTGTAATCACTAGAACCAGCACCGGAACCTTTCTAGTGGGTGGCTGATGCCACAGCCATTTGAGCCTTATCACTGGGCCCCCCAGCCGCAGCATCAACCCTTACCGCTAGTCAGCCCAGGCCATGGATCCCTGGGGAGTTGGTAACTCCCCCAATAAAGGGGTCCCCCTCTCTAGGGCACCCCTAGCCTAAGCCGATAGCCCGGGGCTATCCCTGCCACCCCTGGGCGGTGGGTTGATAGTGTAAGTGTAATGCATTTGAAATAGTACTAAATATTGTCTTTTGCTGTAGAACTGCAGGTCCCAGCAAGCCTCCCCCGCATGCTGTTACTTGGAGAACCACAAGTACCAGCATTCAGGGCATTATGGGCCCGCTAGTACCTGTGGCTTCAATGCAAAAGCAATATTAAAAAAACACAGGACACACACCATACACAGTATAAGTTTATTAAACATACATGCACTCACACACATGTACTCATACTCACCTATGTATCCCTGTAGCATCAGTCCCCTTCTCCAGTAGATATGCATAGGGTACCTGTGGTAAAAAAAAAACATACTCACCTTGTCCTATGTGTGGATCGGTTCTTCGGTCCAAAGTTGGCATCCATGGTCTTCTTAAAATAAAAAATGAGTAAACATAAGCCACGCAACAGATAACAACCACGATGGTTGTTATCTCCCGAATTAAGAACTCAGATGCGACTCTAGCCTTTGTAGAGCCGTCCCTGAGCATTCATTGGCTGAGAGAGGTCAGCCCCCACCTCTCTCAGCCAATGAACTGCTCCCTCCATTGAAGTCAATGGAGAGCCGCAGGGTAACTGAAGTTTATTTTGCGGTTCCCACCACTGACTTCAATGGAGGGAGCCGTTCATTGGCTGAGAGAGGCTGGGGCTGACCTCTCTCAGCCAATAAATGCTCAGATATGGCTCTACAAAGGCAGAAGCCGCGTCTGAGCGATTAATTCGGGAAGTAACAACCATCGTGGTTGTTACTTAGTGCGTGTTTCGTGTTTTTATTTTAAAAAGACCATGGATGCCTACAGGGAGAAGGGGACAAGTCCAGGTAATGTAGGTGAGTATGTGTGAGTGTGTATGGATGTATTAAACTTTTAATTTCACGGTGTGTGTGTGTCTTGTGTTTATTTAAACATTTCTTTACAGGTGAACTACAGGTACCAGCGGGCCCTTAATGCCCTGCATACTAACAATACTGGATTAGAACCTCTATACACTCCTTCCTATACCTTCTAATATCCTGCCTATACCTTCTAAGGATGATGCTAATTTGCGTACCCAGTTTATACAGTAAATAAAGACTCCAGACTTAGAACATGTGGTTCTAAAGCACAAAGTATTATTCAAGTAAAAGTACAGTCAGTTACACGCTAGTGAGCCATACACAATTCGGCGCAAAGGAATTATACAGACCCAAGTACAGTATACATACGCAGCACTTCCGGACCGGATGTTAGGCATCAGCAAGAAACCCTTCATCAATCAGCATTCAGCACGAAGACTAAGACCCAGTGTTGGAGCACACATATTTATACCCCCAGAAATAGACAACAGAATAGAGAAGTTTGTTGCTGATGCCATTGGACCTCAAGGGGGATGCATCTGTTACAGAGCATTTAACAGGCTGATTCAAATAGACACAACCCAGCCTCCAACAACTGAGGGTCTCTGGTTTCCCGCCCCATGCAACATTCTAACAGTTGTTCATATAATATACATTTTGTTGCTCTGCGGTCCATAAGTTGAGAATGCATGATGCAATCTCCACACCGATAAAACCGGAATTCTGTTGAAAGAGTACGCATCAGTACAAAACCAAACACAGCTTACTTAGCATGTATAAAACCTTAGTTACCAAATAATCTTTATTTCACAGCATTTATACTAAATGCACAAACTTAAATCTTATACCTTAAAGCTTATGAAACCTTGTATGTGAATATGTAATGTGTGAGTATGCGGGGTTTGATGTAAAGACGCTAGTTAACTTGGAGCAGATGTGTGCGCATAAAGCTAATGAACAGCGTTTTCATATAGGATCTTATGCATTTGCTAATATGCGATTAGTTACCAGCGCAATTGTGCGTATTAATGTGTGTATGAGAAATGGTGCACTTAGATCTCACTTAAACCAAGTGAATACCTAGCAGTGTGGAATGCTGCGCCTTATAGTTCCACACGCCCCCTCTCTCAGCAGCCCCCACTCTTCCCAGGCTCAAAAGTAAAGTCCTTTGTTCTCCCAGACTCTTGCGTAGATGCTAATTAGCCCAGCTACAAGACCCAAACCTAAGATAACACTCTTGGCTTTGAAGGTATTTTATTGCAGGAACCTGTATGTAAAATGCAGGAACCTGTAATGTAAGGTGTGTATTCGAGCACGGCCACCTGGAGTGAGAGCAGACGTTATATTCAGGAAGCTTGTCTACACAGGCTAGTTGTCACGTGGCCTTTTGCTCTGTTTAGCTAATGCAATATATCCTTTAGGGGAATTATAATAATATACACTTTATCCAGAGCACCCAAACTACGTAAAGTCATGAAATGGGCTTTTGGTGAATCGCCGTCAATTATGGTGATGGTCACAGATGCAATCGCATGATGCTAATAGCATTATCGCCACATGTACTAAAGTGTGAGTTTATCTAAAATGGCGCTTAGGCGGCCATTTGCAAAATGGCGTCTTGCGGCCAGTCGCAAGATGGTGTCGCTGCGATTCAATTTTAAACTGATCTTGTCTCAGCCAATAATCCAGCTTCGACAATGCTGGTACTTGTGGTTCCCCAAATACCAGCATGCGGGGAAGGCTTGCTGGGACCTGCAGTTCTACTGTAAAGACAATGTTTACACTTATCTATTTTTACACTTCACTTACACTATCAATCCCCACAAAATATTTTTCTTTTTTAAAAATGGATGAGCATAGTTTTACAAGATTTTGTTTTGTAGAACAAGGTTCTTAATATGAGATAAAGGTGGGGGAGTGCATTACAGAAATAAGCACGCCCTTTTCCTCTCTTATGAAAACTGTGTTATGCAATTTCTGATTGAAATCAACAAATATAAATCATATTTCTTAAAATTCAGCATTCCAAACTAGGCAATTGGCATAAACAGAATTGCTGGGATTTCAGCAGCACTCTGCCAATGTATAGTAAAGACATTTTATCCTTTGGAATGTACCTATAAAAATGGAAATGTTCACATAAATAGTATAGAATGATTAAAACTCAAATGCTAGACAATTTTAAGGTGTATACCTTCTAAATAATTGTGCATATACCTTCCTAGAAAACAAAACCTGCTGTAAAATTGTATCATTTTTCTGTCTTGTATCACCCGAATGTGATTTATGTAGAGTACATACCTGGCCAACCGCCTTGCCGACCAAGTGTCCGATTTGCAAAGCATACACATTTACCGATCAGTTGCTCAAAATGTCTGGCTGGACATGACAACTGGACAGGCATTTAAATTTACCCACCCAGTTGTCATGTCATTGTCGCCGTTTCCTGCAGTCAGCATAATGGGTCAGTTGGTCGTCCATACACAACAGCAGATGTGCACAATATTTATGCTAGATATATCGCATCAGCCATGTAGCACAGCAAACAAGATGTCATCCACAGATAAATATTGTGTGTGCACACGAGCTGATGCACTGAACGATATATTGTACAGTGGGCCTGATTCAGACCCGCTCGTAAGCGCTTGAGCACTCGTGAGCGGGTCGATGGTGTGCTCTGCGCATGCGCAGTGGCCGCACTGTGTGTGCGCAAGCCCCGGAGCGAGAGAGAAATTCTCTCGCTCCGTGGCTCACTACAAAAGGGGCGGTTGTCGATGTTGATCGACAGCTCGCCCCGTTTTGTAGGCGTGGCGGGGGGGTGGCTTCACAAACGGAGGTGTTCCCATGCGAATGCCTGCCGTCTGTGGGCGACCCCACTGACATCACCAGTGACGTCAGTGGGAGAGCTTCCGGCTCTATTAAAGCCAAAAGCTCTCTGGGGCTTGCGGCCACGAGACCCTACCACAAGGGTCTCGTCGCAAGCCCCAATGGTCTTGACCATCGTGACCATCATCCCACAGCTTTGCGAGCTGCCCGGAGGCCGCACAAAAAAAAACAGATTCAGAGCGTCCAGCTCTGAATTAGGGCCAGTGTGTATTCACCTATAGTCATATATTCCAGAATGGGGATATGATATAGCCTGATAGATGTCTGTTTAGAATATATGATACCCACCCAGCACTTCAAAACAAAAAACACCTGGGATGCTTGGTGTACACTCCGATCTCATCACTGGTTAACATTATCACAGTCCCTTTTCCTCCCATTGGTTGGTAATGCAGACTTTCAGGATGGACATTCTTCTGGGTGGGCATAATCGCAATACAAATGCTGCACGTGCATGCACAATACCTAACAAACGCTCAATCAGCGTAAATATCGGCATTAAGTACACTTTGGAATCAGTCTCTCAATAATCAGTACTATCAATCCCGGTCAAGGTGGTCTCTGTTTTGATGGAACTGTGGGAACTGTGTGCTAGATAGTGCGCTGCGCCGTTGCTCCTCTGCAGTTTTCTCCACATCTTATATTTACAAATATACCCATCGGCTGATTGCTTTAGATACAACTCAGGGAGGTATGTGATGTATTGACAGCTACTGTTAATTGATAAAATATTGCACCGTTCCCACCTAACCCCTAGGTTACGATGTATCAATGGTGCCTCCTCTTATGCTAATTGTTTCAAATGCTCATCACCGGAAGCTGATCTTATTCATTGTATGTGGTCCTGTACTAAGGTCCAGAACTACATTCAGTAACTTTGGTATCTCTGTTCAGTTGACAAATGTATGGGCACATTGAAAAACATATTCCTCATCCCCCTCCTAAACCCTGACCCAAGGTAATAAACTTCTTCTTGTTAAAGTCGCTGCTGTAAAAAAAAGACCATTTTTCCCCAATGAGTCTCACCAGAGGTACCTGGCCTGTCTCTCCATTTGCCTCCTCTATCTCATCTTTTTCACAAGGATTATACAGAAATGTCCATAGACAAAGAAGGTTGGGAGAAAAAAATCTCTGTATAGCTCCTTTACATTCCCACCCTTAGAACTGCAAAGCAACTAACAACATAGTATAACATTAGAAATTTGGCCAACAGAATTTCTCCACTTTGACTTGATTGTGTACTGTTACCAGATGTTATGATTTTGCCAACAACCCCTTATTCTGATTTCTACCTCCCAATTGTTTATAGCTGTTATTTTTACTATTGATGTTTGCTCTCTCAATCTTTGTGTTACAGAGGACTGACACCAATTCAGAATGTTATCTCTCTTTCTGTTATATACTGACTATTTTGTTTTTGCATTTTGTCCATCTATTTTGTTTTTTTCCACTATACCAAAATAAAAAATAAAAACTCTTGTGGTTTTATGGGATGCCATACTGCAACCATTTGCCTCTTTCATGTCATACAATCCACAAAGATTTATAGATCTGTGTTTGTTTGATTGTTTACTGTGGCAGCAAGGAGGGCACAGTGGCAAAGCAGTTAGCATTGCTGGCTCACAGTCCTAAGGTCATGAGTTCTATTCATGTCCAAGGCTCTATCTGTGAGAGGCTTGTATGTTCTCCAAGCGTTAGCATGGGTTTCCTATTGGTACTCTGGTTGCCTCTAGATACACTGGGTCTCCTCCTGGACCATACACCACCCTTTTCTTCACTGCCTGTAGTTCAAACTTAACCTCCACCCATCAGTCATGTGCTGGATTTCAGGGACTGGAACCATTAAAGTTGATTCATCCATCAATGGTCTCCTGTGCCTTCTGACTGGAAACTTGTGCATTGGCCCTCCTACTGGGATGCCTGGATGGTTCTCCTCACCTCACTGGTAGTGGCGTTCGGCCACTATCTTGGTCCCATAGTTGCCCAATCCTGGCTTGCAGAGCCCTGTCTGCTGCCACCTCTGGTCAGTCCCTCTAAGGCTTCTCTGACTGACTAAACTCCTCTCATCCTCTCTGTGTATATGTTAAACTGCAGTGTCTGCTGCCATTAAAAGACACTGTCACTGGGAACCAGCCACTTGGGTGGCTGCAGGATATGCAGGTTACCAGGTGGAAAGATAGTCAAGACAGCTGAGCCCAGTAATGGAGCAGGAGAGGAGTTCTTCCACAGGAGTGAGGAGGAGCAGGAACTGTATGCTTCCTGCTCCTCCTCACTCCTGTGGAAGAACTCTTCTCCTGCTCCATTACTGGGCTCTGCTGTCTGACTATCTTTCCACCTGGCAACCTGAATATCTTGCAGCCACCCCAGCTTTGGGATTTGTGGACCCTGACCTCCCACCTTGCTTTGTCTTGTACACCTGAACAGAAGACCCATTCCGGACCAAGGCAACCAGTGGTGCTGAACCCTTATTATCTCTTCTGCTCTACGGCTACTGAGGCCTCACCAGAATTTGGTCTCTGGACTGTCATTTTCTCCCTGACTCTCCTGGTGAATGCTATCCTCTACACCACTTGCTCAGTCTGGTTGGTTCTCAATTCCTGCACTCTATACATGCTGTGCCAGTCTACCTCACTGTTGCCAGCTTCCTGCCTTAACCCTGGTGTTTTAATGATTGACTAACATCTACCCCCCTGTACTCCTGCAAGGGAGGAGGTGACTTCAGGAATATGCCTTTGTCTGCTGCTTGACCACTCCTCTGCATGTGGCATTCTCTCTCCTGTTAGCCATTTTGATATACAGTCTACATCGTGTGACCTGCCCTCTCCTACCCCTGCCACTTCCTTCACTCTTCTTTACTGCACCCAATAATACCAAAAAAGCAAGAAGCTTCACTCCAAGAACATCCTCCAATATCACTCTAACAAGCCATCACCTTCTCCAAGATCAGAAGAACTGGACTCTACATGCGCTTCCAGATTCTGAATCAGAGGATGACGAATCTTTATGTTACCAGGTGAGACTTTATATTCCTGGTCAAAGATATTAAAGAACTGCAGGTTTAAGTACATGTCAATGTTCAACCTGCTCTTCACTCCCTCCAATCTGAGTTTGCTGACCTGGGCAACAACACTGATCTTCTGAAGAAAAAAGTGGATTATTTTGTTTCCTTTGAAGCCTCAGTGGAAGCAGAAATTGCCCAACTCCATCAGGAACTGGCATCTGTACCAGATAAACAGGAAGACTGATATTATGTTTTTGCTTTCCTTTGTGCACTCCTCCCCCTTTGCTCTTTGTTCCTTTTTTAATAACATAGAATACTACTGCCTGTAGAGACCGTGCCTTCTGTGGATGTCCTGCTGCCTCCAATGGTGTCTTGTTTGCCACTGTTTAGTGGTATCATTATCTGTTCTCCCTTAGATATTTCTGTGATTCTTCATATTGTTTTTCACCTTGTGTTTTCCAGTGCCATTTCCTCCCCGTTCCACATCTATACATTAGACATGTGGCCTCTCTTACTCTGAATTCATCATGTTGCCCTTTGACACTCACCTCCCTTATTAGATCCCTACAGCTCCCTCATTTTTTACCCATCAGGTCCTTTACATTACTTAGGTCACTTTCTTGTGCTGTTTCTATCATCAACTCCACTGCCCCATCTCCATATATGACTGACCCCATTGAGTCCTTGGCTCCTTCCTGGCTCCCTTGATGTCTTTGGCATTAATCTTCTTTTCATGTCATCACCTTTGCATATGGCTACTGCCTTCTTATACCCTCTCCCACCTTGACCTCACCCCCTCAAGGTCTTCATGATGCCCCTTTCTTCCTGCCTTTTTTCCATGTTTCACTACTCAGATTACAAAGTATTTATGTATCCTTTCTTGTCAAGAGTCACTGCATAAATGCTCCAAACTATTTTTCTCCCTATGGGTCATTCGAGGAGACCCAATTTTCCTTCAAGAAAATAATTTTATTGATTGTCTCCACCATGAACATAGAGCTCAGAAGTTCCCCCTAACTTCTCACACATGTAACTGCAGTCAGAAGAAACAAGGAGTAACAATGATCTTTGCTAGATATCTAACTTTTGACCTTCTAATAGAGACAAAGATTTCAGGTTTTTAATTCTTATTGGAAAACTTGCTGTGCACCCATATGCATATGTATGCCCCTAATATGAGTCAGCAAAGGTTCGTCAAAACAATTTGGTGAACTTTTGACTGGTGACCGGCAAGGTGAGTTGAACGTAGAGGGTGATTTCTATGCAGTACTCAATCCCAAACTATATAAATCAACCCAGAAACAGACAAATCTCAGGTGCACAACTCCAAAGTACTGATAAACCCCTCACTGTTTGTTTATTATACATGTACTTCACTTTTTTATTTTTATTCTTTATATGCAGCTGTGGCTGCTCTTAACTATTTCTTTTACACTGCACTTTTCTTACTATGGTGGTGCCCTGGGGCAGTTTAGCTGGGCTAGTTTGGGGGTGTACTGTGCTCTGGATTTGAACCCTAGTATGTTAGGGACCTACCCTAAAGAGGTTACCTGGATATGGTGGGTAGGCCCATAACCTTGGTCATGATTATGCTAAAAACCCTCTATTGATTGCAAAATTTTATATATATTATCAGTAATTTGGAGCTGTGCACCTAAGATTTGTCTGTTTTTGTGCCTGCAATTAGTCTCATCAGGTAGCACCTCCCATTATATATATATATTCAGGGTGTGCAGTCCAGAAACCTTTCCTATATAAATCAACCCCTCTAGTGGTCCTGCCCAATCGGAGAGACTCTCTATACTCTAAGAACTTACAAGGCTTTTTCAAACCTCTTTGACTCCTTAGCTAGAGATTATTCCTTCTTTTCCTTAATACACAATACTTAGTCCAGGATTGACATGTTCCTGCTCAGCTATCTCATATCCATCTTAATACTTGGTCTGACCATCCCTCCATCTCCATTGATCACTCTTCCCTTGCTCTTCGGCCCCCTAGAGCCACTTGGTGGCTTAATAAGTCTCTTTTACATGACTGTACTATTGTTGCCCACCAAAAGTCTCTGATGTCCAAGTATTTTCTTACAAATAGCATTTTTGAAATGTCCCCTAAGAGCCTTTGAAATGCCAATAAGGCAGTCCCTAGAGGCCATTTCATAGCTCTTGCATAGCAATCTAAAAGACATAGAATCACTAAGATTCTGCACTTGAATGACTCCTGCACCATCAGGAAGAGATTGTCTGGTCTGGAGTCCTGGGCCCACACACTTGGACAGTGAGGGGGGCCCACCGCTCCTACCACTCACCAACTCCTACCAACCCTCCACTATTACTGTCCTATATTAAAATGAGGGGGGACTGTGGCCATTTTTACTGCCACCTGCCCGCTCCTACCACCAGCCCAGAGCAGTGCAATAAAGTTTTTCTGTTTGAAGGCCGGCACGCATGACATTATGCCCATCTTGCTGAAAGAGAGAGAATCCGTGACTCATGAGGATCTGCCCAAGTCTCATGTTGATGCGAGAACTGGCTATGGCTGTAGACGAGAAGTAGGGCTGGAGAGACAGAAGGGGACTGGCTGGGGCTAAGAAGACAGCGATGGCTGGAAAGACAGAAGAGGTGCTGGATGAAGAAACAGAAGGGGTGGCGGATGCGCCGCATGAAAAAAAAAATTCTGCACTTACCTGCCCAGGGGTCTCTGCAGCTCCCAGTGGCCTCTCCTCTATCTTCTCACTGGAGAGGGGGCTGCTGGGATTCCCGGGGGCTGCTGGAAGGCCCCAGGGGCTGGTGGGAGGGGCAAGGGCTACTGGGAGATGTAGTTCTCCCAGCGCCCATACCGGGGGAGCACATAAACACTGGGGGTCCAAACACACTCATATACACACACTCACACACACTTACAAACACTCACACTGACATACTTCCAACGCTGGATGCAGAAGACAGTGCTGCAGAAGGTAATTAAGGACTAAGTAAGCTAATTGGAAACTTCTAATTATTTAATAGTCCTCAGAGGGGGGTGCCGCCAGGGTGCCAGAGCAAGGGGGCAGCACAGATGGTGTAATGGTTAACATTACTGCCTCACAGCACTGAGGTCGTGGATTCATTTCCCACCACGGCCCTGACTGTGCGGAGTTTGTATATGCTCTCTGTGCTTGTGAGGGTTTCCTCCGGGTACTCCGGTTTCCTCCCACACCAAAAATATACTGGTAGGTTAATTGGCTCCCAACAAAAATTAACCCTAGTGTGTATGTGTGCATGTTATAGGGAACATAGATTGTAAGCTCCACTGGGGCAGGGACTGATGTGAATGGCCAAATGTTCTCTGTAAAGCGCTGCAGAATATGTGTGCGCTATATAAATAACTGGTAATAAATAAATAAGTCCTGCTGATTTTCCCTAAAATTAACGATTTTAGGAAGTCACACTTGCTCTGGAGGTGCGAGAATAAAAAGCTCCCGGAGCACAAGAAAGAAAAAATCTGCATCTAACTGAATAGCAAAAAACCCGCACCTGCAGGAAAACCTCGCAGGTGTGGGTTTTTTGCTTTTCTCACCCCCAATTGAATATGCCCCTTAGGAGGGTAGTGGTCCAGAACTTGCTTTTCTCCTCCAGTGTTGCATCTTCAAATGAGATACTTGTTTGTCCTGGGGTGGCACTGGCAGTGTATGATGGAAACAGCAATGTCAGAGGATTTACTACAACTTTGTCCTTGTTATCATTCAGATGTTATAAATTGCTCAGTGGGTCATTGAAAACTAATGTATGCAGGGATCACATTAAACATGACATGAACAAGAAGATGGAGAGGTGACCACAAACTTCTCAACCTATCCTCAGTGACTCTCTCCTTATTGGACTATTACATTTGTTACATATTACTCACTCCATGCAGCTGCTGCAGTGGCATCACTAGGGGGGTGCGGGCCCCACCAGTTGACACCACCAAACTGGTGACACAAAGTGCAGAGCTGCTCTGCTATCTTGGTGTCACCCCTTCGGATGGTGTCACTGAGCAGCTGTGATGCATGCACACGTCATCCATTCCATACCCTCCTGTGTTTGGAGAGGCTGGGGGCTTCCCAGCAGCTCCCGGAGTGCTGAGCAAGCTCTCAGCAGATGACAACGGGTGCGTGACATGCAGTCACACCCCTGAAATGGGCCTCACATACACAAAGCCATGCCCCCTTTTGTGCGTACACGTCATAGGCACGTGAGGGGTAAAGAGGTGCCACACTGGGTGTCACCACCTGTTGCGATGCCTCTGGGCCACTGCAATCTAACTCCCTCACCAATCACTGAACGATGGAGCAAAGTCTTGTTTAACTTCTATTACTTTCCCTCATGCATTTACATTGTGCACAGGACTAAGTAGAGATACCATAACACTCAGTTATATACACTGTGAAAATTGAATAAATAATAAATATTTAAATCTATTTTTCATTTCTGCTAATTACAGAATACATTAATGATATATTACATATGTAATTATAACTTATTAATGATTGATATTTGCTGTTTGCATAGGTATCTGCTTAAAAGGTCAACAATGTCCGATGGTTTTCTTCTGCACATTTATCCGGGCCGCGCTGCACATGTAATGCAATGGTTACCACACAGAGATACAGACTGAAACTGCAGGAATTCCAAGCAATTTCAATGGGTATTTCTGGGTGGTAACTGGGAGGGGGTGTGGCTACCTGTCAGGTGCCTGTCCTGGGTGTGTCAGTGTCAGAGACTGCGTCTGCTCTAGACAGGTATGATGTCCCATGGTTCAGACGATAATGCGTCTTTGTCCACACATCGGCAAAATCGAGCCGCAGCTGGTGTGTGTCTCAATAGGATGCCCATCAAACACAGCATTACCATAAAGACGCAGTAGCGGCTGCACCAAAAGACGCAGCCACTATTGCAACTGTATCCACCTCTGAATCAGCCCCAAATTTTGTATTTTCACCAGTAGAATGTGGCCTCAAGTGTTCCAAACTCATCCCCTCTAAAATTTCTGTCTATGTCCCCTGGTTATTTCTCTCACCATCATCATCCCGTACTCCTGCTACTTCATATTTTAAAATACATATCTTAGTTAAGACTAGCTAAATCAATGCAGATTCATTTTCTATGGCCTAAATTTTAAAATGTGTTCTTAGATTAATCTGCTTAGTGGACTTTTTTAAATCTGCTGTTCCATCTGTGTATCCCTGAGATAGTTCATGCACTGCAGAACCAGAAACTGTATCCCTTTTTTATGAGCAGAAGTTGAAATTTCAGCAATAAAAAATGCAAAGAACATTAGGTGCTGGTATTTGAAGATCATAAAGGTTATTTGGGATTTTCTTGCATAAATGTATTTCTTTAAGCAGCAATGGAGTTCTAAAAGCATCAAAGCAAAGATGTGAGCTATTATGGATCCTTGACATTTTACCCTTAAAAGCCATAATGAATCCATATCCTGCTCTCACCCCATTTACAATATATTTATCTCTTGTGGGTATTTCATTACTGCATTTGTTATGTACACTATATATTAAGTTATGTGTGTATAACAATCATTTCTGCACTGTTAACTGCAACATATACTAAAAAATATATTTTCACCTATAATCAGCTGGTGATTTAGTGTACTAGTGATTTACATGGCAAATATCATAAGAAAGAAAATTCATATCAAATAAAAACCTAACATCTAAAGAATTTGGTCCACTATCTGCAAAATATAATATTATAGAATGTTGTGTGACTGCAGGGATCATTAGGGCTATAACTGGGTAAGTAATAAATTAGGTAGTGCAAATGTCTACAAGTACATTCTATATTATGCAATGTTAAATGTACTGTCTTGGTTGTTACAGATGTGTCCTCATACACTTATCCTTTTTGTTAAAGGCTAATCAAGCATCTTGGAACCAGTGGTCGACTTTTGTTTTGCATAAGCGGAATGAAGGTAAGCCCTCGCATAAGCTCTTGTTATCTTTATTGTGTGGTCTATATACGGTGGGTAAGTTGCGGGCTGTAGCCACGCAGAAAGTGGCAGGCATTTATTTTTTCCTTCGGTTGCGTGGCAGCTTCACAAAGTGTTTCTTAGTTCAGAGATTTTTTTTAAGGGGTGAGCACATTCCACCCCGGTCCAAGACGATCGCAGACCCCCCATTTCGGTTATCATGTTGGTTAATTTGATTGTTTTTGTCCCCTCCATTTGCGGGTCCTTGCACGCGTCAGTCCTATTGTGATGGCTTTTTCCGGAGCTTTTCACATCAGCGAGTTAGTTACATCATCGAGACGCATGGTTTCCCTGCTGACGTTATCTTAGGTGATCATTTCAGAAACGGTCCTCTGTAAAATACAGATGATCTAAGATGGATCCTTTAGGGCGGGGACGCTGGGTGTCCTTGGCAGCTTGTCCGGACACCAGTTGACCTTGCTCAGGAGTATTTACATTCACGGCCTTGCGGAAAAGGCGCTTGGTTGATGCACTTTAATGGGTCTCCATTGACAGTGTATCCATTCAGATGGGTTTTCCAGCATTCAAGAATTGGGATTGCCTACTCACGATTTCAGTACACATTCATTCTGAATTGGTGCGGCTTTTCTGTGTTTCTCGGCGGCTGTGATTAAAGCTTTCGGATGCTGGAAATCCAATGTTTATCAGTGGTACGTGCGTTAGTGCGTGGGAAATTTATGGGCGAGAATATTTGGATGGTTTGAAATATTTTGCTGTGCTTAGTTTCTGTTGGGTGAGTTTGGATGTGTGTTTGGTCCTTCCATGAGATGGTGGGGGGAGAGGACCTGCGACTCGGGTGGGGGGTTGCCTTTATCAACTGGCTAATTGCCCCTATTTTATAGTTTATTGCTTGGTAATGTTTTATTGGGGCATATCTGGTTGGTGGGGGCGGCCTCCGTGCTGATTCGTTTCTCAGCTCCTTGCGCCTTGTTATGAATGGGCACGACTTAGGAGCAGGTTGCCACTCATCACCATTTTGTAGTGGGGGTCTCGAGGGTTTTTGCCCTGAAACCCGGAAGCACTATTGGTTCGTGCTGTCTGTGCAGGTTTTTCAAGTTTTGACCTCGGGCCAAGTCACCTCCCCCTTCACTCCACTCCCCTCCCCCAATTTAATAAGGGATCATTTAGTTAGGAATATTTTAGTTTGGTGGATCTCAGTTTTCAGTCACTTACCTATTCGTGTCTTGTTTATTACAGGAGACACCCTTGACTCACTACCTATTTGGATTGTAGGTCATTCATTTGTTTACTGGGCTTCTAGATCGGCGACTGCCAGTGATGTTAATTTATCTGCAGCCTTTGGTTTCATTCGGTGGAGGGGATGCAGAGGCATGAGATGGAAGGAGTTGGTGCTGGTTTTGGAGTCGAATGTGCGATCATTTGGTAGTACGGTGGTTTTGGTTGTGCGTTTGGGGGGTAATGATCTGGGATCCATGTCCTCTCTGGAGCTGAGGCATGAAATGGTGCAGGTTTGGAGATAGTCGTGGGGCAGTGGCGCTCATGTGTGTTTTAGTTTGGTCGGACATTATCCATAGGAGGTCGTGGCATGATAATATGCCCGGAGTGGTCATGGACAAAGCCAGGAGAAAGGTGAATGCCCTGGTATGCAGGAAGGTACAGGAGTTTAGGGGTCTTGTAGTCCGACATCCCTCCATTCATTTTAAAGATGAACATCTTTTAGACACGATGGGGTTCACCTTACTGAAGAAGGCATTGTTTTTTCTTGGAGAATTTTGTTAAGGGCTGTAGATCAGTTAGTTTAGGGTATGGTGGTGGTACCAATACATTAATTTAATCTGACCTTCCCTACTGGGGTCCGGGGCACTGGCTGACTGGCTGATCCTGTTATGGTGTATTGGTGGGAGAGTTGGAGCCTTATAATTTTATTGGTAATGGGCAATTGGCTCAGTTACACAGTCAGTCCTGGACATTAGATTTAGCTTAAGACGTAATGTCACTGGGCAGCTGGCCGTTCTTTCTTTCTGCCACCGTACTTATTTGATTGTTTAACTTCAATTAAAATGGTTGACCAATTTAATGGCATTCACTGTGTCTGTGTCATTATTTTAGATTTATAGTTTGTTTCTTTAAGTATTATGGTTAAAGTGTGGGGGTCATGCAATCTCGCATCTGCCGATGGGGAGTTTAACACATATATAATTGTTTTTTTATAGCTCCACCCACAGTTCCTGAACCTAGTTTTCCAGAAAAATAGTAGTGAGTGTAAGTAATGTAATTTAAAATACTCCATTGTTGGATTGCAGCTCCATTAATACTATAATGGACCATGAAATAATGTTCCAATACAAGCCTTGGCTCAGTCACAGATGTAAGGATAGACACACAGCGGAATTACCTGTCATAGCAAATGAGCTCAGTACAGTATATAGCAGACTATCGCATCTCTTCATAGCAATGAGCTCAGTAAAGTATAAAACACTCGGTCAGTAAATTCATTTATCAGGGGAAGGATCCTCATATTCAGGGCCGGGTTAAGGGGGAGTGTGACAGGGGCAGTCACTGTTGGGCCCCCACACAGGGTCGGAGTGACCCTGCCGAGAACAGGGGTCCAGTGGCACCTGTTGCTGGATGGGGGTTCAGCTGCTGGGGCTTGTGTTCTACTACATGCAGCAGCACAGTCAGTGCTACTGCATATAGTGCAGTGCAGCTCCCAAGTCCCCTCATCAGCTTCACGTGACACATCACATCCGTGACGCTGATGAGAGGACTAGGGGTCAGCTGTGCCAGCAGGTCAGGTGAGTAAACAGTGGTGGGGATGGAGCAGTAGGCTCTGTGTGGCTTGGGGTTGGAGGAAGGAGGGGGTAGGCTCCGTGTGGCTTTAACGGGGCCCCCACAAGCCTTAATCTGACCCTGCTCATATTAATCTTGTAAAACTAGCAACGAGCTCAGTACAGTTTATAGCTCACTGGCATATCTCCACACGGCAACAAATTCTCCAATAGACCTATAGGGTCTTATTCAGAGATGTACGCAATGCCAATATTTATGCAACTGAATGATTAGCGGTAAACTGCACATGCATCTAACTCGCACTGCACATGCGCCAAGTTTAATTTCCATTGTCGCGCACAGGGACATATTAATTGTCTCCTGTGATAGAAAGAATAAATAAAATATAACAAAGAGGCCCCTAGTTGCAACTATTACTACGTAGAAACTAAAGTGTTCCACCAAGGTACTGTAAAGGTGTAATTGAGCGTAACACTTGTTCCCTAACAATAAATGGCTGCCACCAGTTAACTGATGGCTTCTATATATAAAATATTAATGATGCCTCCACGCAAGCCTTTCTAGAATGGCTATTGTTCAAAAATGACCAACTAGGGGTTGCCTGGGACACCCATCTAACCTATTTTACACCTGTTATTAAAAACCTTCTGAAATATATAGATGCCTGTCCCATATACTGGAAGCATACAATCAGATATATACGCAACAAGTAATTATATTTTATTTTACAGAAAATCTTCACAGACTGGATGAGAACTGAAATCTTGTTGATATAGGATAAAATTGTTATAACCATATTTCATCTAACAAGAAACCATACATTTACTAATATACGACACAGATTATGGATTGTAACCATATATGGATTTATAATAAATCTACCTCCCCTTAAATCTACATTTGGCAATAACCTCTCAACTATATTGCATATAATATCCATGGATCTACCCTTTATCATAAACCTTCAACTCTAATCGAGACACAGCCTCGGTAAAGAGGCGAAGGAGGAAGATTTATAGCAGCACATCTCCCCCACAATCCTGTCACAGCTTGCACTGTCCTCTCACACAGCCCCCCCACAGATCACATTGTACTTTCACACAGCCCCCCCACAGATCACATTGTACTTTCACACAGCCCCGTCACAGAACACAATGTCCCCTCACACAGCCCCCCCCTCACAAATCACACAGTCCTCCTAACACAGCAGCCCTCCCCCCTCAGAGATCACACTGGCCCCTCACAAAGCAGCCCCTCCTGACAGTTCACACTGTCCCCTCTGACAGCAGCGCCCACCCTTACAGATTACGCTTTCCCATCACAGAGCAGCCCCCCTCACAGATCACACTGTCCCCTCACACAGCAGCACCCCCCTCACAGATGACATTGTCCCATCACAGAGCAGCCCCCCTCACAGATCACACTCTCCCCTCACACAGCAGCACCCCCTCACAGATTACGTTGTCCCATCACAGAGCAGCCCCCCTCACAGATTGCACTGTCCCCTCACAGCAGCCCCCCCTCACAGATCACACTGGCCTCTCACACAGCAGTCGTGCCCCCCCTCACAGATCACACTGTCCCATCACACAGCAGCCCTCTTCACATGAATAGTTATGATATCCCAGTGACTAAATAGCTGCCAGTGAAATACAGACGCTAGAAGCCCGATGAGCTGAAATCCCAACAGGATAAGATAAGTAGGCTAAACCTACCCGTCACCCCCCTAACTCCCTTGATGGTGCCTAACTCTAACACTGCTGGGGGGGGTGCCTGACCCTAAGTCCCCCCGGGGTGCCTAAACCATCCCCCACCCAGTGGGGCAAACGCTAACCTGTCCCCACTTACCTTCATTCGGGATGGTGGCTGTCGGGCTTTTGGCGTTGGGCTAAGATATGCATCGGTATTTGGATGCCTATCTTTAATGCTGAGATGGGCGTTCCTGGCCTTAGGTAAGTTGACTACATCCCCTTCACACAGATCACGCTGTCCCCTCACATAGCAGCCCCCCTCATACAGAAGCCCCCCCTCACAGATTACACTGGCCCTTCACATAGCAGCCCTCTTCACACGAATGGGTATGATATCACAGCGGCAAAATGCCGACGGGTGAAATACTGACACTGGATGTGCGATGAGCTGAGATTCCAACAGGATAAGGTAAGTAGGCTAAACCTACCCCTGTCGCTCCCCCTAACCCTCCCTTGGTGGTGACTAAACCTATCACTGCCGGAGGGGGTGCCTGACACTAGGTCCCCCCGGGGTGCCTAAACCATCCCCCACCCAGTGGGGCTAACGCTAACCTGTCCCCACTTACCTTCATTTGGGATGGTGGCTGTCGGGCTTTTGGCGTTGGGCTAAAGATATGCATCGGTATTTGGATGCCTATCTTTAAGGCCGAGATGGGCGTTCCTGGCCATAGGTAAGTTGACTACATCCCCTTCACACAGATCACGCTGTCCCCTCACATAGCAGCCCCCCTCACACAGAAGCCCCCCTCACAGATTACACTGGCCCTTCACACAGCAGCCCCCTTCACAGATCACACTGTCCCCTCACATAGCAGCCCCCCCTCACAGTTCACACTGGCCCCACTCACAGCAGCCCCCCTCACAGATCACACTGTCCCCTCACACAGCAGCCCCCCTCACAGATCACACTGTCCCCTCACAGTTCACACTGGCCCCTCTCACTGCAGCCCCCACTCACAGATCACACTGTCCCCTCACACAGCAGCCCCCCCTCACAGATCACACTGGCCCCTCTCACAGCAGCCCCCCTCAGAGATCACACTGGCCCCTCCCACAGCAGCCCCCCTCACAGATCACACTGCCCCATCACACAGCAGCCCCCCTTACAGATCACACTGTCCCATCACACAGCAGCCCTCTTCACACGAATGGGTATGATATCACAGCGGCAAAATAGCCGACGGGTGAAATACCAACACTGGATGTGCGATGAGCCGAGATTCTAACAGGATAAGGTAAGTAGGCTAAACCTACCCCTGTCGCTCCCCCTAACCCTCCCTTGGTGGTGACTAACCCTATAACTGCCGGGGGGGGGTGCCTGACACTAAGTCCCCCCGGGGTGCCTAAATCTACCATCCCCCCACCCAGTGCGGAAAATGCTAACCTGTCCCCGCTTACCTTCATTCAGGATGGTGGCTGTCGGGCTTTTGGCATTGGGCTAAAGATAGGCGTTGGTGTTTGGACGCCTATCTTTAATGCCGAGTTGGGTGTTCCTGGCCATAGGTAAATTAACTACATCCCCTTCACACAGATCACACTGTCCCCTCACACAGCAGCCCCCCCTCACAGATTACACTGCCCCCTCACACAGCAGCCCCCCATCACAGATCACACTGGCCCTTCACACAGTGGCCACATCACAGATCACAAGGGCCCCTCACACAGCAGGCTCCCCTCACAGATCACACTGTTCCCTCACATAGCAGCCCCCATCACAGATCACACTGGCCCCTCTCACAGCAGCCTCCCCTCACAGATCACACTGTTCCCTCACATAGCAGCCCCCCTCACAGATCACACTGGCCCCTCTCACAGCAGCCCCCCCTCACAGATCACACTGGCCCCTCTCACAGCAGCCCCCCCTCACAGACACACTGGCCCCTCTCACAGGAGCCCCCCCTCACACAGAACACACTATCCCCTCACACAGCTCCCCCCCCTCATAGATCACACTGGCCCCTCACACAGAAGCCTCACCCCCTCGCAGATCAAATTGGCCCCTCCTACTCCAGCCCCCCCCTCACAGATCACACTGGCCCCTCTCACAGCAACCCCCCCCTCACAGATCACACTGCCCCCTCACAGATCACACTGGCCCCTCTAACAACAGCCCCCCTCACAGATCACACTGGCCCCTCTCACAACAGCTCCCCCTCACAGATCACACTGGTCCCTTGCACAGCAGCCCCCCCTCACAGATCACACTGCCCCCACACAGATCACACTGGCCCCTCTCACAACAGCCCCCCCTCACAGGTTACACTTGCCCCTCGCTCAGCAGCCACTCTTCACAGATCACACTGTCCCCTCACATAACAGCACCCCCCACCACAGAACAAACAGCAGCCCACACCTAGAGATCACAGTGGCCTCTCACATAGCAGCTCCCCCTCACAGATTGCACTGTCCCTTCACACAGATCACACTGCCCCCTTTCACAGCAGCCCTCCCCTCATAGATCACACTTGCCCCTCGTGGGCATCCCCCCCCCACAGCATCCCCTTGCCCCACAGCATCCCCCCCCCTCTTTCCCAGGTCTTCTCTTCTCTGGCTGTGACTCTGCTCCTGCTGGGGATCTTTATCAGTAGTACAGACGGAGGCTGGGGGCCCTTGGTGGCAGCCTGTGCCTGCAGCTGACCCTGGCTGGGAAGCAACCACACGACACCCCCCCCTCACAGCCTGCTAAGCCCCACCCCCTTTTAGAAAGGGGCATGTCCTAAAGTCAGTGGGGCCCACTGGGGAATTATGAGTTGTGTGTATGTATATATATATATATATATATATATATATATAGTTCAATAAGGCCAGCAGCACACACTTATATATTGACATTCAGAGTGCACAGCACATAAAAAGTTAATCCAGAAAAAAGTGATCCAGCACATCCATTTAAATAATTAAATAATGTCTTTATATCCAATGCAAAAAATTACATCCATAACATAAGTTATTTGTTTAAGTATGAGGGGACCTGTTAGCAGCATAAACAATGATATAGCCAAGTCAGATATTTTTCAAGTAAAGGCAATCAGTCAGAAAAGTCCACATCATATGTATGGTGCCCGACAGTAGCTGTTTCGATGTCAAACATACACCTTCATCATGAGCATAGATACACATAGCCCCAAACGTGCTCATATACCTGCAAACCAATTAACACAAGAGGACTCACCTGCACAAGTAGCCGCACCTGTAGATGAATACCAGCATCACAGACATGCGCCGGAATCAACAACAAGCGCATCATGGCAACAACAGCCAGGCATCACAACTAAAGGCGACGCCAGGTAGTCAGAAGCCAGGACGTGCTCCTCAGGCGGCATAGCAACGGCAAACAGTCAGGCGTCGCACACGGAAGTGATGTCGGACAGCCAGAACTAGTAATAACAATCTCCATAGCAACCTGGTAACATAGCGGTAACGATAGCAACAAAGCAAATGCCGAGGTCATCAAACATAGCTACATAATGTCGTCAGAGACTTTGTATGGGGAAATAGCAGACCAAGGTTTGAACACGCAGTTCTCTTCAGATGCAGACATATGGGAGGCCTTCAGCTGCCTCATTTCTCAGTATACTATGATGCCATAGTGTTGGGTAGGATAATGGAGTGGTCTCGGACAAATGACACCAAACAGTGGGTTCACCTTGAGAATCATTTGTTAAGATCTTTAAGCAAAGTTCCTTTGACTTTGATGTTGAGTAATATAGGTTTCATCGCCTATTGAAGTTAAAAGATTTTTTTGCTAAACATCCACAATCCATCAGTTGTGATAATAGGTTTAAACCTAGAAGTGTTTTTGACCCACCTTGTTTGAATTCTTCTATAGAAACGTTCATGAAATTGGTTAAATGTGACACTTTCTCCTTTATGGACAAACAAATAATTTCTTATTCTAATTTGTCCAGGGAACAAAACATGGCAGTTAATTCATTAAGAGATAACACCCAGATTGTGATTCATCCATCTGATAAAGGAGGTGGCATAGTCCTTTTGAATAGATGTAATTATATAAGTGAAACAAAAGACAGCTGTCAGATGTAGAGTTTTATAAACCCTTGATATATGATCCAACATACAATTATAAAAAGGAAATTGATGCTGTCATTAACCTTGGACTTTCCAATAATTGGATAGATAAGCAGACCTCCTACTTCCTTACACAAACACATCCTAGAGTTCCCCTAATTTACATATTACCAAAGATTCATAAGACCTTGATTAAGCCCTCTGGGAGGCCTATTATATCTTCATGTGGCTCGTTATGCCAACCACTTTCACAATATGTTGATTTTTGGTTGCAGCCGGTGGTACAAAATACTGACTATTATCTGAAAGATACCACCAATTTCATCAATTGATTGAAAGATCTTGGATCACTTCCTAAATCTTGTTTACTCGTACTGCTGGATATTACCAGCTTATATACGAATATTAGCCATGACGATGGTTTTAGCGCAGTTCGGAGTCTTGTCTCTTCCAGTCCACACTATAAGGGTCCTAATGTTCAATTTTTGATGTTGCTTATTGAGATAGTTCTTCATAAGAACAATTTTCTTTTTGAAAACTCTTTCTTTTTACAGCTAAGAGGAAGTGCGATCGGGTCTAATATGGCCGCATCGCACGCGAACCTCTTCATGCACATGTATGAGAAACAACATATAATGGCTGACAATCTTTTTTCGCAAATTATACATTTTTATGTATACTATATTGATGACCTCTTTATGGTCTGGACTGGTGGAGCTGAGCTCTTGACTTGTTTTGTGGACCACCTTAACACGCTTGATACCACCATCAGGTTTACTCTTCCATTTAGTGAGATTATGATTAATTATCTAGATGTTAATGTATACATGAGTGGCTATTCTCTTTATACAAGACTCTACAGAAAATCTACCAATAAAAATACTTTACTGGCAGTGGCCATTTTTCTCCAATGCCACTCAAACGTGGGTTGCCATTATTCCAATTGTTAAGAGTGGTACACATCACTTATGATCAGATGGAACTTTCGCAGGCATTACATGACATGGGCAAATTGATTGATAGAGGCTATCCAGTACAAGAAATTGAGGCGGCTATAATACATTGTCAAGATATGACACAGTCACAAGCCCTTATTGGCAAAAGTTGTGATTCCCAGTCTGACTATATGGTGTTCACATCGCCCAGATGAGTATAGAAGGATCTATCCTTGAGCCAGTAGATCTATATTAGAAATTATTACGCCGAAATACAACAGGTGCCAGATGGGATAAAGGATATTTTGAGGCTTATATTTCTCCAATGGTGAATAGTAGATGTATCTGTACTGTACTTTAATATATAGCCAACTGTAAATAAAGTCTTTACAGTAAATAATCTGTTGGTTAAGTCTCTTTATTTCTGTGCTTCTGCTGTTGATAAATCACTGCTGCCTTCTGGTCATTTACAGTTCATCCCTGAAGGGCAAAGATATTCAATTGACTACTAATACTTGTCTTTTCATATGCTTCAATGGCTTCACTAGGTTGGTGCGAGGAGCGGGGTACACAGCAGGTGACACCATCCTAGGGGTGACACCAAAATAGTTATTTTGGTGTAACCCTCTCGGATGGTGTCAATGAGCCAAAGTGATGAATGATGCATCATCCACTGTGTTGGGATAGGCTGGGGGCTGCCCAGCAGCTCCCAGAGAGCTGAGCAAGCCCGCAGTGTGATGAGAATGGGATGTGACTTGTGGTCACACTCCCAAACATCATAAACCAGGGAGCATGGTTTTGCAGACACAAGGCCACACACCCTTTTGCATGCAAGTCTACATGCTGCCGAACCATCTCCCAGGTGACCTCTATTCCCATAGTTGAAACACTAGAAATGTTTTAAGGGAGACTTATGTACACACACAGCTCTCTAAACAGAATGAGGTGGGAGGCAGGTGACAATTAGTCAAGGGCACTGACATCTTGTGCTGACCCCCCGGTTGCTTCTAGCTAATGTTTATACAAAAACAGGCATTTCTTTCATATAATATAACACATTTTATTAGAGAAATCTCATCAATAAATATGATCATTAATTTCTCCGTGAAGTAAGGGAGTTTAAAAAACTGCAATTAAGTGGTGCATTAACAAGTTTTTATTAAATGGAACTGTAATTAAAACCAGATGAGAGCATGTACAACAGTCTAGGGCCAGCAGCTGTAATATCACTAAGAGCAAAATATATGACTGGGATTATTAGTGCATTTGCTGTATGTATAATCTATGCATTGCTCAAATGTGCAACCGTGCTAAGGGCCAGGTTAGCCATTTGCTATCATTGAACTAGGTAGTTGAAATCTATTTGCGGATTTATTGCTAGAATTTTAGTACACATATAGATTTTTAAACACTCATATTAAATAACAATCAAAGCAGGAGTGGAATGGCTATAGGTCTTTACAAGAGTTTAACCTGTAGACTATCATTTTACTTTAAAAAAAAACAAACACAAAGTGGATTACACTTATCATGATCAGCGCTATCCAGTCCCATAGTCTGACCAGTCAGAATGGGATTCATCACAGTTGGTCCTACCTTGGCCCTGGGTAGGTCATCAGTCCTAGGGAGACCAATCCCGGGATCACCGGGATCCATGGATTTTGGCCTAAAATTGGCGGGATTTGAATCCCGGGGATTGAAGCTTCCAATCCTGGGATTTTGGGACCAATGATTGTATGCACTGTTTAGTTATTTTTTTTTTTTATGTTGGGCATCTCTGAGCACCTGCAGCACTCACACAGGCACAGCCCCGGCCATGCGCAGCATGACATGACATCAGAGGTCATGCTGCGCAGCCCCGTGGTGGCCCGCCGCTTCAGCTGCACCCACCTGCCCCATTTCCCAACTCAATCCCGGGAATGAGCTTTTTTCTATCCCGAATCCCAGGATTGAAGAAATGATCTGGGATTGGTCTCCATAATCAGTCCCCTGCCCTGCCCGAATGGAGGTACAGTATTATGTTTCTTTGCAGTCCATTATTGCCTCTCCTTACCTCACAGCCATTCATTGCTGATCTGTGTGTGACATTACCCTGCTTCATACCGATAAGTGCAGTGGTGGTCTTAATAATCAGCATCATGAAGTTTCTTAAACTGTGTGCTGTGTGACCGCTAGCACCAAATGGAACCTGCTCAAAGGAGAAAGGAACTCAGATGTTTACTGTGTCATTGAGCAGAGTGAATTATGAGTGATTATTAGTGAATGATTGCATGTGAATGGGAGGGAATGATACTCTATACGGAGTTGCTCCCTCTCTATCATGGGTGGTTGATGCTAACTTTGCGCTTGTCCAGAGACAGCACAGGAAGTAGAGTCTATCTATAATATCAGGATGCCAGCTAGGAATTTATGACAGGTGTCTAGATACCGACACCTGTCCTAATCTCAACGCCGGAATGCAGACCGACGCAGGCCCGAACAAGGTAAGTACGGACGCCCGTCCTCTTAGCTGCGGGAGGGAAGGGTTAGGTTTAGGGCACCCCAGGAGGACTTAGGGTTAGGTACCCCCCTGGGGAGGGTTAGGCTAGGGGAAGGGGGGGTTAGGGTTAGACACCCCCCAGGAGGGTGAGGTTTAGGGTGCGGGGAGGGGGGGGGATAGGTTTAGGCACTAACAGGGGAAGGTTAGAGTTAGGCACCCCTAAAGGAGGGTTAGGCTAGGGGGTTAGGGTAAGCAACCCCGAGGGGAGGTTAGGGTTAGGCATCCCCCCAGGAGGGTTAGGTTTAGGGTGCAGGGAGCGGGGGGTTAGGTTTAGGCACTAACGGGGGAGGTTAGGGTTAGGCACCCCTAAAGGAGGGTTAGGGTTAAGGGGGGGGGGGGAGGGGAGGGTTAGCTTTACTTACCTCCGCTGTTGGGATTTCCTCCCTTCAGCCAGCAGCTGTCAGGATTTCAACTGATGGCTATACAGCCACCAGCAATACAATCCCTTTCCATAATATCATTCAATGCTTATTTATTAATTGTAAGCAACTATTGCAGTCCCCTGGATAAGCACTAAATGTGATTGATGAGATGTGGGCTGGACTGCAATAAAGGCACTTAAGATGTCTGATGCAGTACAGTAGACAACAATATTATGTCATAGTTTGGTTCAGGGTAGGCAGAGAGAATATCCAGTAAACAGGCCACGGTTGGGAGAACAGTGAATCAAACAGTCAAAACAATCTGGATAAGCAACAAGAATCAGGGGTAGCAAATACAGAACAGGTATCATATGGTAAGCCTGCTAACTTCCTGCCTTAAATGCCTAGAGCAGTGGTGGTGAACCCTGGCACCCCAGCTGCTGTGGGACTACATTTCCCAGCATGCCCTGCCACAGTTTTAGCATTCTCTAATAGCAAAACTCTGTCAGTGCATGCTGGGATATGTAGTCCCACAGCAGCTGGAGTGCCAGGGTTTGCCACCACTGGCCTAGAGCCTGCATGGTGTTTGGCTGTGGCCAGGAAGTGGGTGAAGAAACAGTGCAATGCAGAATGTTCAAAAAAGGAGATTTATGTTCTTACCTGTTAAATATCTTTCATCGACTCCATTCTCGGCACAGGGATCACTCTGGTTATAGCCTTGAGGGGAGAGTCTGGGCACCACATAGTTAAACTTCAATCCCCAAAAGCCCAGGCTACCTCTCCTCTATATCCAGCCCCCAGCAGCCAGTTTAGTTAGCAAGCCCACGCCATCGAGCGAGGCAGTGGAGAAGGTAGACCAGCACACACAGAACCACACACATATAGGATAGATAAGCAAAACCATTAACTATGGAAACACACCCCGGCTGCCAGATGCGTCAGGGTGGGCGCCCTGTGCTCCTTATAGAGTCAAAGAAAGATATTTAAGCGGTAAGAACATAAATCTAATTTTCGTCTTCCTCCACTAGGAAGCATATGGATCACTCTGGGATCTCCCAAGGCTGTCCCCCTATGCGGAAAGCCCTCACAACATCCAAAGAGGTCTCCTCCTGTGATGAATCTGGAACCCGGAGAGACAGTACCCTGATCTCCTGTTTGATGTCAAGAGAATACCTTGGGAAGATAACCCAAGCGAGTACGTAGAACAGCCCGATCCTAGTGGAAAACATGGAACAGAGAACGAAGGAGCTGAAGTTAGACACTTGCCAGGCAGATGCAATGGCAATTGAAAGATGGTCTTCCATCTAAGCCAACAAAGCTCAACTGTATCTAAGAGTTCAAAGGGAGCTGACTGCAGAGCCCGAAGAACCAGAGACAGGTTCCAGAGAGACATGGTGGTTGAACATGGAACACTCCCTGGAAGCACATCACGTAAAATTGCAATATGTCTTTGGAAGAAAACATACCCAAACCTGGACCTTCAAGAAAGAGAGCTACAGACCCAAATCCAGACCTGTCTGCAGAAAGGAAAGGGCACGGGAGATAAAAAAGACCTGGGAATAAAGCCCCAAGTTGAACACCAAGTAAAACAGGTAAGCCAAACTCTGATAGATTCTCGCCAAAGAGTCCTTCCTAGCATTAAGCATGGTCCAAATGACCCTTGTGGAAAAACCCTTCGGTCTCAAGACAGATGTCTCAAGAACCACCCTGTCTAAATGAGACAGACCAATTCTGGGTGGAAGCAAGGGCCCTGAGACAGAAAATCCGTGAAGAGGGCAAGACAAAGTGGGGCGTCTATGGAAAGGTCAAAAGATCTGCAAACTATACTTGACATGGCCAATCTGGTGCCACCAGGATTGCTGTGCCTCCTTCCAGCTAGAAGCATAGATGCATGAGTGGAAACTCCCATGGAACCACTAGAAGGTCCACCAGCAGAGCACGGGGATCTCTGGTGCAGGAGCAGTATCTCAGCAACTGGTGGTTGTGATGAGATGCCATCATGTCTATGTCTGGTAGGCCCCAATGGTGGTCTAGCAGCTGAAAGATGTCTTGCCTGCATGAACTTCCTGGTGGCTCAGGAAGTCCACCTCCAAATTCTGGACTCCGGGGATGAAGACTGCTGACAGATGATGCTATTCCCAACAGAGAATGCAGCTGACCTTCTTCTTGGTGCCAAGACTGCGTGTGCCACCTTGGTGGTATATGTAAGTGATAGCGGTTGCACTGTCAGACTGTACACCACTCATAACAGTAGGACATTGATTGACAGTTGACTTTCTTGAAACACCCAACAACCCTGCAAGGTTTGATTACATGCCCCCCACCCCAAAGACTTGCATCTGTGGTGAGTAGGACCCAGTCCTGGATTGGCCCATGTCCAGGTGTGAGCAATGGAACCACCACAGGAGAGAGAGAGGCAAATCTCTTGGGGGCAGAATGAGCGTCTGCCTCCTGAATATCAAGTGAGATTTGTTCCACCTCACTAGAATGATCAGCCGCAGAGGCCAGGGGTGGAACTGGGCATACTCCACCATGTTGAAGGTGGAGACAAGAGACACCAGTATCTGCATACAGGAGTGTATGGACAGCCGCAGACTTAGGAAGGCACAGATCTTGGACTGCAGAGCCAATATCTTGCCTGCTGAAAGGAAGACCAGCTGAGTCTTGGAGCCCTATAATGCTCCTAAGTGGAGCATCTCTTGGGAAGGGATTTTTGCCAATTGATTATCCACTGAGTGACTGCAAAATCTCTACAGTCAGGAGGATGTGGCAAGATCCGAACACCCCTGCGGCGAAAGTGTACCGCTATGATCTTTGTGAACACACGAGAAGCAGTGGAAAGCCAAAATGGAAGCGCTGGTGGCTAACTCAGATGTGGACATGTAAGTAGGCATCCTGGATGTCCAACAAAGCCATAAAATCCCCCAGCTCCAGATCCAAAATAATGGAACCTGGGAATCTGAAAGAACTTGTTCAGCTCTTTCAAATTGAGGATGGGCCGAAAAGAGCCATCTGGTTTGTGGACAAGAAAGAGATTAGCATATAAACCCATACCCTTCTAAGATAGGGGGACCGGGATGATGGCCAGGATAGAGTGAATGGACTCCTGGAGAGCCCCTGCCTTTCCTTGGTGTGCTAGAAGGCCGATGGAAACTAAACGGGTTGGAGACCGCTTCTTAAAGGTTAGAGCATAGCCCTTAGAATCGATGCGTCTGACCCAGGTGTCTGTCGTAGTCTCTATCCAAACCTTTGAAAAAAACAGAACCTGGCCCCCACACTGCAGTACCCCAGGTGGAGGCCTGCCCCATCCTGCAACAGGCTTGTCCGCAGGTCATCTGTTGGACCAAGGCTGCTTATCTCTGTACTTAAAATCTTTGGAGGAAGGACCCTGGTATCTGGAAAAAGGTTGACCTCTGGACTTTTCTTGCAGACAAAAGGAACAAAAAAGTAGATGTTCTGAATCTGGGAGGAACCGCAGAAGGCAAAAGACAGACTTTGATGCAGCCAGTGTAGTAACTAATTTATCCAATTCAGGACCAAAAAATATGTCCCCCGAATATGGAAATGCTTCCAGAGCCGCCTTAGAGTCTGTGGGCCTGATTCAGTTTGGATCGCAGTTGCTAAAACAACAATCGGCCGATTGTTGCATACTGCGCATGCATATGCATTGCAGTGCGCGTGTGCAAACCGGTCACTGCAATTGGGACTGTGATTACAGAGTGATTGACAGGAAGTGCCGTTTGGGGGGTGGTCGGCAAAACTCAGGCATGCCAGTGCATTTGAACGCCCTACTCAGCCTGAGATCTCATAATGTGTGCTGAAGTTAGCAATTTCTGAGTAAGGTCTGACCTTGTGCAAGTGTGCATGAGGCTGCGATAGTTTGTGCTGATGTTTTCGCAGTTTTGCACATTACGGATGTGTGGAAAGTAAAGTGGGCGTCCTTATGTACTGCCACGGCGGCATTGTGATCGCAAAGAATTAGCATACTATTGCAGTTGAACTGCGTGCGTAAAAGCTATTGCAATCGCAATAGCGATCCTACTGAATCAGGCCATGTGTCTGTCCACCAGGTGTGTAACCAGAAAATTTCAGGAATTACCTCTTTAACTTCTAATCTATCTTATTATTTGGATTCATTTCTTCAATCTTTTGTTACCACCCTGAAGTCCCACCCAAGGGACACCACTGATTTTTTGAATAAAACTCAACAGATTGAATTTAAAGACATCTACGCTTTTCTCACACTGGATGTGAATGCATTATATACCCACATGATTTGGGATGTGAGGTATTACATAGACGATTGTTTCGTGATGGAAATCCCTGGATGAAACATAGGTCTTTTTTTCTTAATTGTATATCTTTTACTCTAATCACACAATTATTTTCTTTTCATAGACACTTAGGGCCAAATGTAATAGGGTGAGAGTTTAGAAAAGGTAATAGAGTCCGAGAACAAGTAGCAGAGCAAACTCGCATGTTTTTCAGACTCAAAAAACTCTCATGATTTAAAATCTCATTCAGATGTTTTCCCATTTTGAAGATAAAACTCAACCAATGTGAGAGCTTACTGCTAAACTCTCATATCTTCTAAACTCTCACCCTATTACATTTGGCTCTTATTATTTTCAGGTGATGATGGGGACCAGGTTCTCCCCCAGTTATACCAATATCTACATGGGTGAGGTAGAGGAGACTCTTGTGTGGGGGAGTATCTGGGCGTCATGCCTGGGCTTCTTCGACCATTATATAGACCATTGTATTATTGGGATGGGGATCCATCTTCTGCCACATATTTAGTCACTCCTCTTAATTTCCATATCTGATCATTTATCCTTCACATTCACACACAATCGTGTTGATTTCCTGGATGACCCTTGAATCTCATAATAAGAATATTATTACATCTAAATATGTTAAACCAGTTAATACAAATTCCTATTTACATCATCAGAGTGCTCATTATGTTCCTTGGAAACATAACTTACCGAAGGGACAATTTCTGCACTTAAAATGTAACTGTACGAATTTGGACACATTTTCTGCACAAGCTTCGGAATTAAGTAATTAGGGAACTTGGATAGGCAAAAAAATTATAAACACAAGCTTATGAAGAGGTCTATAATATGGATAGACCAAAACTTCAAAATAAGACACAAGATGATCATGATCTTCAAGATAAGGAGGAAAACAAAGATATTAGTGATCTAGCATTTATATGTAAATTCAATAAATGTGCACAGGAACTCAAGACGATTATATCCCATAATTACAGGGTACATAGACAGGATAATATATTATGTGACATACTTCTTACTAAACCTCGGATTATCTACCGAAATAATAGGTCACTTAGATGTCACTTACATCTAAAAACAACAGAAGTCACCAATGATAGACCAAGAGGATTGTAATGGATGACTCAAACATTGTGGCTTTTACAAATGCAGTAGATCCAGATGTACTATGTACTATTCTCCTCTAGAAGTATAAGCAGATACAACAAGCTATGCAGTAGAGAAGTCTTCTGGATGTTGAAATGTAATTCTTTGTACCCCGATGGTATATATATGATATATGTATATATATGATCCATATGCCTAGAAAAACTACATCTGTCTCCTTACCATTTACTAGAGAAATATACCAAGTTAGATCCTTTATGAACTGCGAGTCGAAATATGTAATTTATTTATTAAAATTTGGGTGTAATTTACATTATATAGGTCAGACCACTAGTCCTCTGCATGGTCATTTCATGGAACATCGCATAAATATTCTGAAAGGCTGTACCACACACAGTATACAGCGACATTTCAATCATAAACATCGAAGTGACCCTCCCAGTCGGTCTATTACTTGTTTAGAAATGATTGTCACCTCCTCTAGAAGAATAAGCAGATACAACAAGCTATGCAGTAGAGAAGTCTTCTCTATGTTGAAATGTAATTCTTTGTACCCCGATGGTCTTAATGAAAGCAAAAAATTGAACTCAGTACTCGGATGTACGAGTATAATTATTTTTACAAGTATCTTTGTTTCCTTTCTGTTTAATAATAACAACTTTGAAAAAAGTATGTTTCATCTAACCTACTAAGGCTAATTTAAACTCCATCAAAAATTCTCTCTTCTTTTTTCTGTTTAACATCACAGACTCACTATGTGAAAATCTAAGTTGCATAAAGAATTTTAATGTATAACTTTACTCGATTGAAACCATATTATGGCAATGATAATTGAATCCCGTTGCCTCGGTGACACGGCGCCTCTGAGCCTATGGATTACCGACTGATGCGCATTGTGATGCATATTCATGCCGGGGTCCGGGTTTGGAGTAGCCACATTACCATGGTTATAAAGATGAAGCTGACTCTAGTGCTATGTTAATTGTATGTGTGGCAGGTTCTTCCGCATCATGCGGTTTATATACCACATGACCAGATGGGATCCACCACATATGATTAATATTGTGAAATATACTAGCTATGATTTTATATATATATATATATATATATATATATAAAAATAATTCATCAATTATTGACAAAGGTTTATAACACATGCTTGACATGCACGTATGATTTTATACCATTTAACTGCCACGGGGATACTGCGCCAATATTGGAGCCTGACTGCTGTGGTGACTCAGCACCTGTAGATACCGAATTCCCTACACAAGCGCATTGTGTTGCATTGTTTATGGGGTCTGGTCTGGTGGCATTGCGTTACCCTGACTACAGAGGAACGATTGGCTGCAGTTTCTACTTAGTGGAGTCACATACGATAATACAGTTGGTCCCATTGAATAACATGATGTGGATAACACCACTTAACCACGTCAGACCTATCAAATTATGACTAATTGATGTCTCTAGTTTGGTTACCATATCACATGACCGGCTGATACAACTAAATAAGGTACTGAACAAATAATGTAAATGTTTATTTATGTTTCAGTGTTTTTGACATGGGATTGCCTTATAATAATGATAGTAGGAATATTTGTGCAGGACGGTTTTATCTATTTAGTTCAATTACGCTCAAGAGCAGACACTGACATAATTAGCCAGCAAGGATTTATAGCGAGATCTGGGACTCTGTGCACATATACTCCTGAGGAAGCTGGGATAACCTGATCCAGGGAAACACGTTGAGCTTACTATATACCACTTGGACTTTTATATTGTACTCCTGATCATCATCTCTGGACATTACTTGGACCGTATTCCCTCAAGTGAACTTTAATTGTGGCAGATCACCAATGCACTACCCCTAGAGCACATTAGCATCTGGATGGAGTGCTTACAGACAAAACCTGGTAAACTTTGCTGCTAATACTCTACAGCGGAGGTCCTAATTTATAAGGAGATTTGGGATCTTAACAAGTGGTTTATAGTGACAATATAATATTAATTGTGCACATAGATTTTGATTTTATGGTCAGAGATTTAACATTTGATTGAATAAATGTTTTACATTTTTTGATACAACCCTCCCGCTCTATATTAGTATATATTTTATTCAGCTAGCGCTGGTATATATATATATATATATATATATATATATATATAATTCTATAGTATCTTTGTTTAGAGCAGAGGTTCTCAAACTCGATCCTCCGGACCCCACGCAGTTGTAGTCATTGCTAACTGACATTTTAAAAGTTACACAGGTGGAGTTAATTTTTTCACTTGTGATTCTTTGAGAAGACCTGGAACACATGCACTGTTTTGGGTCCTAATGACCAAGTTTGAGAACCTGTGGTTTAGAGGATCGACAACCCTCATACCAGCTGCTGTTTGACAGCGCACCTTATTAATTGTAACCAGAGAGCTCCTCTAGCCACAACAGCCGACACCTTAGAGGTTAAGACCCTTGTATCAATGGCAGCCTCTGAAAGGTAGGAAGCTGCCTCCCTAACATGACCCACCAGAGACAATAAGTCTCCTCTGTGTGTACCAGAACTAAGCCCATCCTCCAAAGCACCAAGCCCAGCAGCCACTTGCTTTAGCCACCCAAATGGACACAAAGGCAGGATGAGCAACAGCACCAGCATTAACATATGTGGTCTTAAGAAAGTTTTCCAGCTTCCTATGCATAGGATTCTTAAGGTAAGCTGTGATCGAAATAGGAAGGCGAGACAACCTGATAAGACCGGTAATATGGGCATCAAATGGTGGAGGAGACTCCCATTTGGCCCTATCCACAGCCGGGAAAGAATAAAAGGTAGCAATACACTTAGAAACTTGAAAGCACCTATTGGGGTGAGCCCACACCACTGCTAGGAGGTCCTCCAGTGGCGCCGAGGGAGGGAATTCAAATACTGCCTTCTGATGTTTGAATACTGGGACCTTGGAGTTAGGAGGCTGCTCCGAATCCTCAACCAGGGGTACAGATTTAGCTGCCCTCATAAGAGCCTTCATATCCACTAGAGATATAGAATCCTCTGAGGGCAAGGAAGTCTCAACCTCAGAGGTGACAGACACACTAGCCTCATGGTACAAGGAACACTCAGAGTCAGAACCTTCCCCTGAGAGAGGAGTTGGGCTTTTGCATGCAGCAGGCCTGCATCTGGGATCGCTATCCTTGTCCAACATTTGCTGAAAGGACGCTGACACTTGTGCCAACCCCTGCATGGACTGAGTAAAAGACTGCATCCAAAGTAGCTCAACAGTAGGTAGCTGTGATGCTCAGAGAATGTTAGTAACTGGGAAAGCTGGAGCTGAAAGCCAGTTAACTGAGACATCACCTATGTCAATGTAAAATGTAAAGCCCAAGCCGGTTCCTGACTGGACCCTGTGGCTGTAGGCACATCCTACTGTGGAGACACAAAGGCCATCGTGGTCCAGGTCCTGGGGAGAAATGATTTTGATACATTTTTTTTTTTTAAAAGGGCGCAGCACTGGAGAACCCAAATCTTTGGAAGCCTTATTCGTGGAAGACATTATAAGCAGTCTAAGAAATCCCCACACACAAAGGACTGAGCAGCTGCTGTGTTATCAGGGGAAATGCAAAGTGTTTAATACAGTTATTAAATATACAATAAGTGTGCAATTATATATATACATATACACAAAGTAATAATTGCCAACTGACTAGGGGCATCCTCAAGTATCAGTATCATGACCAGTATCAACAGTAGGGAACACAGACACACAGGCAGAAAGTACAATTCACTCACATGCACACAGACCACTCAATGAACTGAACAAGTGGACAAATAGTGCTCATCAAACCAGCTATAAAGCAGCAAGGAGCTATGGATATAACCTGGCTACTAGGAGCGAGTTCTATGAGGAGACCGAAACAAGCATCTCTCCCTGAGTTGTGCTGAGGCAGGCAATGTAGAAATGGCCACTCATTGTCTCATAGGAGGTGGAGAGAGAGGAGGAATCAGCCTAGGATGTGCTGTCTGCAGAAAGAAAGCACGTCCAGGGTTGGGGGAAGGGCCATAGGAGGAGTCTACCTCCCCCATCTGGTGTGGGCTGCCAAGGAAACTGCCATCAATGCTATAAAGCAGTGTTTTATTCATAACAACCGTAGTTGAGTCTAGTGAGCGGTGCAGAGATGACCTCATTACTAACAGCAGCGGTGGTCTCCTGCACCGTGATGACTGCCGCGAGTGTGCAGCTCCCTATCAGCAGGGAGCCACACTAGCCTGACATCCCCAGCATACACCTGTAGCATGCGGCTCTGGGTCCGGTGGACACCACCGCCAAACTCACTGACCCAGTCACCAGTGTTTTGGCTGCCAGCACTTGATTTGTGGAGAGGTGGTGACGCCCTGCACCACTTGCTCAGTGAAATAATATAAAAAAACTTCATGGAGGGACAGTGAAAAGCAGCCCCCCCTCCCCCTAAAAAGGTGACCCTCCATCTAGTACCAAACTTAAACTGGCTGCCGGTGGGGTATAGAGGAGAGGGAGCCTGGAATGTTGGGAATTTAAGTTTAACTATTGGAGCCCAGACTCTCCTCAGGATATAGCCAGAGTGATCCCTGTGCCCCCTGGTGGAGGAAGGAGAAAAATTAACAGACTTTTGAATCAACAGCATCTGCAACTTGTAGAACCGCCGATCCCAAGGTCCGTGATCAAATCTCATATAACATAACAGAGCTTTTTATTTTGGATCATGACACTATGCTTCTAACACCTACTCCAGGAGGCCATTGTCAGATAATTTTACAGAGCCAGGTTAAGTTCCCAATCCATATGCTCCTGAGGAAGCTGGGCTGTTTGCACCCAAGGAAACGCGTTGAGCTCCTTTCTGGACCACTTTGACTTACAATATTGGATTCCTGAATTACATCTCTGGATATCATCTGGACCATATCTTTACAAAGTGACTGCTTTATTGCGGCTGATCACCAGTGGAATACCCATACAACTCTCCTGCACCTGGATTGAGTAAACCACAGACAATTGGGGATTGCTACATTGTCTGGTAAACTTTGCTGCTAATTTCACCCAGAGAAGGTCCTAATTAACCTTGAGATTTAGGAATAACACCCAAAAAAACAAGTGGCCCATAATATAATTGTTTTTAATGATATTGTGCACATTGATGATTTTACTGTGTGAATATTAGTATCTCATATATATATATATATATATATATATATATATATATATATTAATAAATGTGATTTATTATCCTTTTAACCAACTGTCCTGCATTTATATATTATATAGTATTTTTTTAATACTCCATACAGCCAGCGCTGGTATATATTATTATTTCATTTATTCTGACTCAAGGATTTACAACCCTCTTACTAGCTCCTGTTGATAGGTAAAAAAATATATAGCTGATAGGTGCGCTAAGTACCCAATCCACACTTACGTCATAGTGTGATAGAGTGGAATTTTTATTGTAGCACCTATTGCTCATTTTACCCTTGCTGTTAAGTAGTTTGGTCTCATATCTTCTCTTAAATAGGAAATAATAGCAAGCATAGTCATTGCATAAATCACTCCCCTAAAAGACATAGGGGCCTATTCATCAACACTAAAGTTACGTTTTCAAGGTCCTTTTTCCTTAATTTCCCATTTACTTGTATTCAGTAACACACTTAACCAGAAGATATCAGTGATATCTCCTGCGTTAAGTCAGTCTGCGTTCATTTCCACACTCCCCATATAGTAATATGGGGGATGTAGAAATTATTGTATTCATGAACTTCCGAAAATCATAGATTTTCGGAAATTGACAGTGTAACTTTACACCATATCCAGATGGCATAAAGCCGCTGAAAGTGCACACGAGCTGCCGTTTACACGGTACGGCAGCTTGTGTAGAAGTAGAGGATCAGCCTGCAGGCTGCAGCCACTGCTGTGCGCTCCTCCTCCCTCTGCACTCATGTCCAGACTCCAGCTGAGGCCGCCCCGTCCTCCCTCTGCATGACTCTTTTCACAGTTCCCTGTACTCACCCCCGCCGTTGCATGCTGGGTGCATTTGGGCTGGACACATTTTTCCGGGACATCTCCTCTGTCCAGCAGCGCCCGCGTCCTACTTCATCTGCATTCTTCTGTTTCCACCCGCCGCTGCCTGCTGTTAACGTCTGGCCACTGTCCTCCGGCTCCAGAGCACTTGTGTGTTGAAATTGCCTGCTGCTTGTCTAATAAACTTTATTTTAACCATTACATATTTTTTCTACTGTCCTGAATTATTTCAATGGAAGGCTGCGCATGAGCATTTAATAAAATCAGACAGCATTGAGCAAAGGAAAGAGGAGAAAAGTATCTCTCTCCGAAAAACAGTCTACGCAGAAATGGCAGTTTTTCTGTGGTGATACATATGTAGCTAAAGTATGATGAATCAGCCAGAAAATTATGTACATCTCATTGCGAGTTCTAAACTAAATTAACACTTTACATTTTTTAATGTTGATGAATAGGCCCTAGTGACTGTTACCCTCATACTCATTACTGCCAGTCCACAATACTTCTGTGTGCCCTCTTAATCAGTCTTTCCTGCTGCAACCAACATTGCTTATTATAGTGCCTAGGGACTGGACGCAGGTACATTTTGTCACAGGTCCGAATCCCTGTTAGCTGGTCCAGCGGTATCATGTAACTGCCATATGTGTCTCCAATGGCTGCATGTGCCATCCCTGAGACCTGTGGTCACTCATCTGTAAACATCCCATGTATCATGGGCACCAACTTGGACAATGTCACATCATCTGCACTAACAAACCAGTCTCCAGCAACTCTGGTCAAATGATTCAGCCAGCCTATCAGTTATAAGGGCAACTTATTTAAATCAGGAGCTGACAGCACACTGCCAGTACAACTTCTCTCCATGAAGTTCAGTGCCTTGGCTCCTAGTTCTGTTTTGCATCCCTGCATTCAGTTCCAATTATCTGCTTCAGTATTTGCTTCACAGCAGCCTGCACCTGTTCCAGTTACTGCACCTGCCTCAATGTTGCTTACAGCATTCCGCTCCAGCTTGTTCCAGTTTCCTGCACCAGTATTAATTACTTCCCAAAATTCAGTTCTGATACACTCCTGCAGCCTGCCGCATTTGTGCTCCTAGCACCTAGTTCTAAAGTTCCTGCACCCACTTCCATTATCTCCAATAGTCTGCTCCAGCACCCGGCACCAGTGTATTACTGGAGCCTATTCCATATTTACTAATATACTGCTATATTAACTAGGGATGAGCGGGTTCGGATTTCTGAAATCCGAAAACCCGCGATCCGAGGCCAATCCGAGTCAGGCTCGACTTTTCCCGCCTGACTCAGATCTGAAATCGAGGCAAAACGTCATCATCCCGCCTTCCGGGTCTCGCGGGTTTTGGATTCTATATAAGGTACCCGCGTTGGCGCCATTTTCTCACTCGGCTGGGGACAGTGAAGAGGGAGGGTGGGAGTTAGGGCTGGCTGGGCTGTGTAGTGTAGTGCTGTGCTGCTGTTGTCCATAGGGGCTGTGTCCACTCCTCCAAAGTCCATAGGGGCTGACTGTGCTGTGCTGCTGTTGTCCATAGGGGCTGTATCCACTCCTCCAAAGTCCATAGGGGCTGGCTGTGTTGGGCTGTGCTTCTGTTGTCCATAGGGGCTGTGTCCACTCCTCCAAAGTCCATAGGGGGTGGCTGTGTTGTGCTGTGCTGCTGTTGTCTATAGGGGCTGTGTCCACTCCTCCCAAGTCCATAGGGGCTGGCTGGACTGTGTTGTGCAGTCAATTGTCCATAGGGGCTGTGTCCACTCCAATGTCCTTTGCAGTGTCCCAGTCCTAAAGGGTTGCTGTAGTGTTGTCCAGGGGGTGCTCTATCAATCAGGGGTGCTCCCCCCAGGTGCAAAAAAAAAATAAATTTCTGTGTTTGTGAATTGTGTGCGCAGTAGCCGCACGTGCATCAACAAAGTAGCACCAAGCGTGCGCCTGTGTCATAAGTAAAGGGCCGGCTGGCTTGACCGTTAAAGGGTGCTGTAACCCCCAAAGTGCACTCCAAACAAAATAAAAAAATATTTTGAGTGTTTGTGAATTGTGTGCACTGTGGCCGCACGATCAACAAAGTAGCACCAAGCATGCGCCTGTGTCATAAGTAAAGGGCCAACTGGCTTGTCCATTAAAGGGTGCTGTAACCCCCAAAGTGCACTCCAAAAAAGATAAAAAAATGTTTTTTTTTTTTCTGTCTTTGTGAAATGTGTGGGCTGTAGCCGCACCTGCATCCTCAAAGCAGCGACAAGCGTGCATCTGTCTGTTAAAGGGTAGTGTAACCCCCAAAGTGCGCTCCAACCAAAATAAAATAATCATCTTTTTTTCTGTGTTTGTGTGTGAAATGTATGCGCAGTAGCCGCACCTGCATCCTCAAAGCAGCAGCGACAAGCGTGCATCTGTCTGTTAAAGTGTGGTGTAACCCTCAAAGTGCACTCCACAAAAAATAAAAAATTCTTTTTTTTGTTTTTGTGAATTGTGTGGACAGTAGCCACACCTGCATCCTCAAAGCAGCAGCAACAAGCGTGCGTCTGTCTGTTAAAGGATTACACCGGTGACAGCATCCAAGTAGGCATGTCAGACAGTCCGTACCTGTACTGGCAGGAAAAAGAGGCAATTTGGAGGCCCCTGTACAAACTGGCTCTATTTTACCTGAGTTGCCCCCCCTCCAGTGTGTACTCCAAAAGAGTGTTTTAGTGCAGCCGGGAACCTTGTCAGCGAAAGGTGTAGGAGGTTGCTTCCACAAAATTTGGAGAAGATGATGTTCATAAAAATGAATTATCAACTCCAGAACGTACAGAGGGACCTGTGGTGGTGGATTCCAGCGGGGACGAATTAATAGTACACAACACTGAAGAGGGTGAGGAATCGGTGAATGAGGAGGATGAGGACGACATCTTGCCTCCGTAGAGCCAGTTTGTGCAGGGACAGATTAATTGCCAGCTTGTTTTGTGGGGGCCCAAACGAACCAATCATTTCAGCCACAGACGTGAGGCAGACCCTGGCGCTGAAATTATTGGTTTGTTAAAGTGTGCATGCCCTGTTTATACAACATAAGGGTGCATTATGTACTGTTTGGGGCCTAGTTTTTCAAACTGCCATCCTGTCTGCCACTGCAGTGTCACTCCTAGATGGGCCACATGTTTGTGCCGCCCACTCGTGTCGCTTAGCATAGTCATCCAGCTACCACGGTGCAACCTTTTGGACATAAAAACACTATTGTGAGGTGTTTAGAATAGACTGGAAATGAGTGGAAATTAAGGTTGAGGTTAATAATAGCATAGGAGCAGAAAAACCCACAAATTCTGTGATTTTAGCTGTTTTTATGCTTTTTTTAAAAAAAAAATACAGATCCAAAACACAAACCCAGAACCCAAAACACGGAAGTGTGGTCTTGGCAAAACCAATCCAGATCCAAAACACAAAGAAAGATCCAGATCCAAAACACAAAAAGTGGCTGGTGCACACCCCTAATATTAACCTGCATGAGGAATAGCATTATTAAGCCACCCAGCTTTATTCACAATCTAGCCCAAGGGGCCGTAAAACCAAATATATGTGGACATTCCCATGTTTATGTGATGCATGATGATATAATAAATGTCAACCTAATATACATACCCCTTTTGTCTGTGCCCCAAGTCTATATTATATCTACATATTGCCCTCATGTTAATATTAACTAATGTAAACTGGGAGCAGGTTTGAGCATGGTGATTTTAATTGTGTGGTCATATCTGCAAATCTCAAAAATTGTCAGAGAGCAACTCCTGAAGTAATTCTCACCATGAATTGTGAATAAAGAAAATGTTTACTTTAAAATTCCAAAATATGCATTCAGAGTTGCACTGAAAGTAGCCGTAATTTCAGTGTTCAGAAATAAATGCAATAGTCCTCCTGTATTCAGTCGCATGTATCTATGTTATTACAGTGCCCTCACCCATCTGCTGGTAAAAGTAGTCATCATCATCAGCAAACATTTGCACCAGCCCCTAAAGGACCTTAACTAAAGTCAGACGGATCTCTGCAGATGCTCACCTCTCAACAGACCGCAATTCTATCAACACCACAATGGCAAACTTATCCTACATGCGAAGTGCGAACACACTTATTAATATTATACTTTATTTATATGGTTCCGCAGCACCTAACAATACATAAATGAGCACACAAGGGAAACAGTTATAGTAATACAAAACAATGCAGAACAAGGACATGGTTTATAAACATAGCTGCATATAACAATCAGCAGGGCGTCAGCAACCAAATGATAGGTGCCAATTGGGGAGTTAGGAGTAAATTATAATGTTAGTAGGTGGAGGAGAAGCACGTGAGGGACGAGGGCCCTGCTCGTGAGAGCTCACATTCTAAAGAGGAGGGACAGAGAGACAGGGGCGACACAGATGGGGTAGATAGTGAGAAAGGAGCATGGAGCAGTGGGTTAGGATATATGCTGTGGAATGCGTGTGTATAAGATAACCTGATGTAATGTCAAAGTTAAGTCCTTCATTCATCTATTTCTATGACAAAAAATAGATTATGTTTATGTGTTATTTACTTGAGAGATGTACAAACTAAAGTTGTAGCACTTTCATTTGTGTGTGTTACATTTTAGCATCTAAATACATCCCGCTATAAATGCAGCTATTATGGGACTGTCCTGACATACTAATACAGTAGTGAATACTTTAGTCCCAGCTGCTGGGTGCTATGCCATGCTCCTGTAAGTGAGAGCATCGCACATGCTAGACCCACCCACAAATGGGTGCAGCCATGCCTAACATGCTGTGGTCCCAGAGGATGTTGCTATACCCGGGCCCAGAATTTCTCTTGGCAGCCCTGGAGGTGACAGGCAGAACCAGGAGGGATGGGGCTTAGTGGTGGGGAAGCAAAGCCATGGAGGGAGGGAGGTGGTTGAGAGTGGAGGAACAGGAAAGGCGGGGGAAAGAAGCAGAGGGCTGGAAAGCAGACTGATGAGAAAAAAGGGGGAACAGCAAGTGGAGGAGACAAGAGGGGGAGGATGGGGATGGATAAAGTAGAGGAATATGCGGACACTGAATATGGGGGGTACATTTGAAGAAAGGGCATTCATGCTGTGGACGAGGTAATAAGTGAGATGAAAACTGGAGTGGAGGCTGCGTGATATAGAGACAGTGTGGATAAAAGTTGTTAAATGTTCAAAAGTACATGTAAAAGAACAGCGCTGCTAATGTATGAGCGCATCTCCAAAAGTGAAATATAGAGAGAGGTATGTGAGTACTGGGTGAATGAATTAGTTATTAAAAGAATGATTAAAGTGGATAGATGCGATGCAATGGAAAAAAGCAATACAAACAAGATTTTCTGTATTATGAAGGCAAAAATTACAATGTACAGAGTCGATCCAGTCAGAAGTGTTTTGAACGACAACAGCAATCAACAAGAGCAGCACGCAGATAGGGAAGTACTTTTAAAGTCCAAGCAGCGAGTGCAGTAAGGGGTTTCCTGGATACAGCAGCAGATGGTGAATTGGGTAATTTACATAAATATGTTGCTTGATGATGTTCAGAAAGTGTTCTGGTTTTGAGAATGGTTTCCCTCAGTTTTCCTCCAGCATAACTCCGTCTTAGTTATCAAATTGTAATGACACTTATAATCTAACACTTCAAATCTAAAACGGACTATTGCAGGCTACTTCTATGCAGCCTAACTAATCACTAATAACTAAAGTTACAGACATGTGTCTGTGTGCTCACTGTTGTCATCCATCTACACCCACATAGCAACTAGTGGAGACATACCAGGTCCGTAGCAGTGTGCATCGGACGTAATTACCCTAAATTGCATAAAGGTCCCGATGCATGTGCTGTTTGCTAAAATTCTCCAGATTCTTATTCAGAAGGAATTGCACACAACTCTCTATCAGTGTGGAAGAAATTCTGGTCCAATTAGTGAGTTTTACAGTAGCAGACGAGTTGGGTAGAATATTTAATACAATGATCGATTTTACAGTTTGTTAGTTTTACTTAACCGTGAAATGTGAGGTGGTGTTCTGGTGAGTACTTACTGTATGTGATGTATGTAGTTAAGAATAAACTTGCTGACAACTTGTGAATAAGAGAAACAGCAACTGCTCAGCCACTTACTGCTGGGCAGATACGCATAAAAGTAAACAAAGCTGAACACGAGAACACATTGATTCAGAGGTGCACACTATTACAGCCGCAACTGAGTCTTTTGCCACAGTAAGATGCACTATCGGAGTTTGCACCAACGCTAGGTAGACACAGATTCTCCATCTGAACATGGTCACCCGTATCAGTGCAAAATACGCAATTGCTGACTGTGACATGCCGACATCTGCCTAGGCAGCTGAAAATATTCAAGGACATATATCGAGAAGGGGAGAAGCTGTGACCAGTGCTGTGTGGGTGTGTTCACTATACACCACCTGCAAAATCAGCCCCACTATCTACCTAAATACATAAAAATAGAAAAATTGCAGAATATTGTGAAAAAAAACCTAGAAATACAGATTCAATACTTATGATTTATGTCCAACTGTGTGACCAGCTAAGCAGCTGGTGATTACCATTCTGGTGGTGTGCGGATGGTGCACATGCTTGTAAGTATTTTTTTTTATTTTATAGTAAGTTTGAAAGTACAGTGATGAAGCAATGACAGGCTCTCTCTGACAGTAAAAACTGCCTTGTTTCAGGGCTCTCTCCATTATATTTTTTACAATTTGAGTTTAGTAAATTTCAGCACATCGCATTTCCCATTGGCATGGGAAATACGATCTGCTTACTAAAAAAAAAAACGATATTAAGGGCTAGGGAATATATAGCGAAATCTCCTCCTTTCATACATTCCTGTGTTACTAAAATAATGTAAAAAGGGTGTGAAAACACTGTTTTAACATTATTTTAGTAAAAATAATATTAATAGGCCCCTATGTCACTACTAAAAGAACGTGTTTCTTATAAAGTTGATGATCTGTTACAAAATGTTTTACAGTGTCAAAACTTTAATAAAACTATAAATAATGGTAATGATGATCAGTTTTATTTTATATATGTATTTAACTTTTCTGGTGAAGAACCATACAATGCATCAATATTACTTAAATAGAAATAAAAATGTTATTATCAGTTTTCAGTCTGATAATATCTCATCATGGGACGAATTACCTGGACACTGGAATAGAATATAAGATTTAGCAAACACTTAATCTGTGGAAGAATTCATTAAAATGGGCCTTTAGGTAATACTGACCAATACTGCTATCATTACCATCTCACAATATCTTTCAAAGAGGCCATGTTTGATCTCAAGGTACTTTTAAAACTAGACATACTGAAAAAATTCAGGCCATATCTGATAAACAGCCTGTAGCTACTGTCATCTTGGATTACAATTAGGAGCTTGTATGTCATGTAAGGAACAACAAAGTCCTGATGCTTTTTGCCATCTGTGTACAGATAATTTGTGGCAGCATAGTGGTATAATCAGTGACATGTATTATTAATTTGTAGTAGAAGGTACACTTCTACGTTTTTCAAAGATCACATTTATAGCATGTTACGTTACAACACTTTCAAAGTGTACAAATGTATTTATTTCATTTTAGTTGTTGTTTTCTTTGGTAGACTGAAAAACAATATAGGTGACATGCTTCATGCAATTTCAGTAAGATTTACTTAATGGTCACTCTATACAAACATGTCTGTAACTGAGATTTGGGAGTTTGGAAAAGCATGGCCCACAAAGGAAAGGCACTGAATAAGAAAATGTGAGGGGAGATTTTATTTTATTTTTTTACATAGCACATCAGTCTGGAAAGTATGTTTTACCCTTTTACTTGTTTAAGATTTGCTTTTATATTGTAGTAAACTGTGGCCAGCAGATTAGATAACATCTGTACACATTTCCTTTTGTCTAAACAATTTCATGCATATTTGGTTGTTTGGGATGTAGTCGGCATCCCAGTGGACGGGATGTCAGCAGTCAGAATCCTGGCGCCAGAATTCCGACAGCAGGTAGAATCGCGGCTCCAGTATCCTGACCGCTGACAACCCAACTAAGTATTAGGCTTAGGGTTAGGATAGGGGTTAGGTACTAGGGGGGTGGGGAGGGTGAGGCTGCGGGAGGGGAGGATTTGGGTTAGACTGCGGGAAAGGTGGGTTACTTACCTGCATGCGTCGGTTCTGACTGTTGGGTTGCAGCTGACTGTATTCTGACCGCTGGCATCCCGACTGCCGGGATCTCATACCGAACCCAGTAGTTTAAGATATTTTGATGGTTTTTAATCATATAACATATATATTTTTTTTTACATTAGTTTCTTGAACTGGAAAATATGTAACGTCAAATGTTAATGTAAAGATAATTGATATTTCAGTATCCACAGCAACAGCGTTAAGCAGAGTGGTATGATTTTACAAAAACAACATTATTTAGAGCTACCTTCATTAAACACCCATTTGCCATAGCCTCTATTGCATCTGTATACAAATGCCCCGGCCAAAGGGCATCCTATTGAGGGGTGCAAATCTGCTGATGTGCATACAAAGATGAACTATCGGCACACCATCAGCCGCACCATGGCAGGCGCAGAAAGTGAAATTGCCCATGGGCGCCGGTGTCAACGCAACTGCGTCTTTAGACACAGTCACTGACACATCTGCGACTATTAGCCACCCCCCCCCCCTTCCTCCCCAGTTACTATCCAGAAACTCCCATCCAAATTGTATAGATACCTCTGCAATTTTGATCTACATCTCCCGGCAGTATACATTAGGACATATGTGCAGTGCATCTCGGATGCATGTGCAGAGATAAAACATGTCAAGATGGTTTGGATGTCAACATGTACAGAATACTGAAACTGACATAATGTCGATATTCTAAATGTCGACAGTCAGCATATCAATAATGGAAATATACATTCACTTTACTGTAAACCTAATCCTAACCTTAACCCTAATCTCCCCCTAACATTGGCTGTTGACATTATAAGTGTCGATATTGTGAATAAAAACATGTTGAATGTCGACATTCATACCATGTCAACATTCTGGTATCGACATTCTGCATATCATTATTATGGGTGCATACCATACCCAGTTGTTTCACTGATTCAGTGCTCCTCAATTAGTGCATCAAGTATGGATCATCACTGGATGGAGTTGTCCTACAAATAACCACTTTAACAGGGTCAAGTTGACAAAACTTAAGACAAACATTACATATATGGGCCAAGCCAATACATAAATATTCTGCTTCTTTTAAATTGTTTATTATATAACTATATAGTTTAAATTGATAGATTTATTCCAGCATCTGCTAAATGATTGCTGTGGTGCATTATTTTCTTGTCTGACTTTCCTAATGTAATAAAACACAAAGCTTTTTCTATGTTACTACTTGTGCTCATAGCATCATTAATCATATGGTTTGCTTTCCCAGATTGCATTATATTGCACTTCTATATGTTAAATAGTATTTGCTACAATTACTTAAATCATTTATCATTTCTTTTCATGAATGTCGGAGGACAACTGGTAGTTAATCAGTTCACTATAAAGCATAACATATGTGATTTACACTCACCGTATTTCCTGCAAAAAAATGTATAATTTGACCAAACACTTTATCTAGTGCAATGTGTTGTAAATGTGTAGTATTACTTATATGGTAAATGCTACAATCTGAGTGACACAGGACAATAAAGGTATTTTTGCTGAAGCCCTTCAACAAATAATGAGACCACTACCATGTATGTGAAACCAAAGACCCTTGGTGAGCTTCCAAATGAGTAAAACATTCCTTCCACAGATTGACGTAACTCAATACCCACTTATACAATAGTAGATTCTGACCGCAATTGAAATTCATCAGTCATGCTCGTTAAATCATTAGGAAGTAATGCATTATTAAAGAGGTTTAAGACCGAAAGGCTCAGTGATTGCTATTGATAAGCAAATGTTGCTGATATTTGCTGGTGAGATAACCCCAACTAGAAAGAAATAGCTGTAAAACTTTTCAGAGTGATTAATGGGACAACAAAAATCAGCTTAACCAGGTGACACCATATATTATTTGGTTTATATTATAACATTAATCAGCAACTAATATATAGTATGTATACTGTAGAAAAAAGTGCAACTGGGCTAAATATCTTTATGTTTAATATACTTTTCTGCATTTATAGAGTGGTAAAATAGGACATAAGCAGATAAGGTCAGAGCAATTAAGGAGCCCCACACTGTCAGCTGCATCCGCCCTAGGATACCAGCAGGAGGCTGGAATACTAAGGCGTTGATTTTGAACTGTACGTATCTGCATATGCCTTTCTGGATATCCGCAGCAGTCTGCTCACTACCTTATGCTAATGTGGAAATCAACTTGTGTATGCAGAAACCCTGTGTGACTGCATGTGGAAGCCTATACCTCTGTTTTTCCATCTGCAGCCACCATCATTAGTATCTGGACTTGCCCCTTCTCCATGCTGTGTGCAAGAAACTTCTCGAAAACAGGTGTCCCACCTTCGTCTGCATTATACGATTGAGTACAAAAGATGGCCTACACGTCCACTAGACAACTACTAGATCAAACAGATCTGTGGATTCACAAGGTTCGCCACTCTATCACCATCCAGAAGTGTCCATTTCACAGATAGTATAGTCGGTCATAAGACAGATCAATCCATTTGCACTAGCGAACTTCAACTGTGTGCTTAAGACTGATTTAACACACATGCAGTCGCCAATTTCTTTCTTTGGGTGTGGTATGATGTCTGCATTCATAATGTCAACATTCGTTACGTCGACAAGAGAATGTCAACATGGCCATAATGTCTAAATTGCCCATGTTGACATTCATCATGTAGACACTGATGAAATGTCGACATATCGTCCCTGGTGGGCCAGCGGTGACTTATCTGTTCCCAACAGCTGCAGCGGCTCAAGTGGAGTCTTTGGAGTCCCAGCGGTCATGTGACTTCCAGCAAAGACATCCGACGGTTCCGGTGAGTATTCTCCCCCTGTCCCTAATTCTTATCTATACACCTAACCCTCCCTCTAGCGCCTAACACTAACCTCCCCCATAGACTAACCCTATTGTTGACATTCTGAGAATGTCGACATTTTGCCTGTTAACATTTTAACAGTGTTAGCACTTTAACTGTATGTATTGTTAATATCGACAGTTCATGTTGACCTAATGATTACATCCCCTTTTTTGAAGCATGCACAGTATGCTGAAATCAGCAATATCCGTCTGCACCACCACCACTTGTGTCCTACTCAGAATCAGCCCCTATGTTGGGAACGGAGTGGGACGTATTCAAGAACAAGTCGTCCCTCATCTACTGTACACTTCATCATCTCTTACTCTACTGTGCAAGTGACAAGGGGAGTGAGGAAGGCGAACATACACTATATGGACAAAAATATTCAGACGCCTGACCATTACACCAACAGGGACTGTAATGGCATTGCATTCAAATACATGTACTCAGGGCTATTTGTCTGAAAAAATAGGTTCAGGAACTGTGGGAGGAGCTACTGGGGGTGGAGCTATAGAAAAAACAATTATATATACACATTATATATACTTATATATCTATTATTTATTCTTATATAGTATTTAGAAAAGAAGGCACTCAAAAGAGCCTTTAAAATAAAACTTAATTTTATTAAAAATACATTTTGGCCCGTCAGTTAATGAGAGGTTCAGGAACTGAGATCCTGCTTGTTCCTGCTGAAAATTAGCACTGCATATACTTTAATATGGAGTTGGTCTCCCTTTTACAGCAATAACAGCTTCCACTACTTTTTGAATGCTTTCCACAACATTTTGGAGTGTTTCTGTGGGAATTTGTGCCCATTCATTCTGTAGAGCATTTATGAGGTCGGGCACTGATGTTGAAAGAGAAGGCCTGGCTCACAATCTCCATTCCAGTTCCCAAAGGTGCTCAATGGAGTTGAGGTCAGGGCTCTGTGCAGGACAGTCAAGTTCTTCCACACCGAACGCCTCAAACCATGTCTTTATAGTCTTTGCTTTGTGCACTGGGGAACAGTCATGTTAGAATAGAAAAGGGCCTTCCCCAAACCATTGTCACAAAGTTGGAAGCATAGCATTGTCCAAAATGCCTTGGTATGCTGAAGCATTAAGATTGCCCTTCACTGGAGATATGGGGCCCAGCCCAAACCCTGAAAAACAGCCCCATACCATTATCACTCTTCCAGCAAACTTCACAGTTCGCACAATGCCGTCAAGCAGGAAACGTTCTCCCGGCATCTACCAAAACCAGACTCACCCATCTGACTGCCAAACTGAGAAGCGTGATTCATCACTCCACGTTTCCACTGCCCCACAGTCCAGTGTCTGTGTGCTTTATACAACTCCATCCTACGCTTGGCATTGGGCTTTGTGATGTGAGGCTTGCATGCAGCTGCTTGGCCATGGTAATCCATTCCATTAATGCCAGTGGGAAGATTGAACTCTTCAGCTATGGAATCAGAGCGTTGGCGACTTTTACGCACCATGCGCCTTAGCCGTCGTTGACCTCGCACTGTGATTATACGTGGTCTTTCACTTTGTGACGGAGTTGCTGTTGTTCCTAAACACTTCCACTTTCTAATAATATCACTTACAGTTGACCGAGGAATGTCCAGCAGGGATGAAATTTCACGAACCATCTTATTGCCAAGGTGGCATCCTATCACAGTACCACACTTGGAGTCACTGAGCTCTTCAGAATGACACATTTTGTATCACGAATGTTTACAAATGGAGACTGCATGGCTAGGTGCTTGATTTTATACACCTGTTGCAATGTGTCTGATTGAAACACCTCAATTCAATAATTAAAAGGTGCGAATACTTTTGTCCATATAGTGTATGTAGAATTTTCACCAAATCTGGCACGAAAGAACCCAATATCAATAGACAAAGCTAATATGTTGTGTAATGTCTGTTAATTATGTGACATCAATAAGAGAAGAAAATAGAATATTCCTAATGGAGGCACTTAGAATACACTATAATTAACAGACTCAAAATATACCACTAACATCGATATGACCCTATAAAGCCTAGTAAAATATTTTTAAATTATAGGTCTGCGAATTAAGAAAGGAAAGTCCTCAAACATTAAAATACTAATGGTTCCATTCTTCTTGTTTAGAGATCTTATAATAGTTAATTTAGACCCAACATAATTAATCTTATAAAAATAAAAGACATAATTAGGTCCCTCTAAGTATTAAAATTATTTTAACCAATATTGATTCATCTACTTAGGTTTCAATTGATGGGTGTGACTATCTTTCTCCTTCTGTTAAATAGGCTGTAGATTATTCGAGTATATTTTTGTTTACAGTTACCTAAATTTCCTTGATATATTGTGAGAAAAAGTTGCATATTTATTGTATATTAAAGTCAAACAATTGGATGAAGTTGTTTACAATTATTATCCATCGATACTGTTGTCTTTCTTTGAAAAGCATGCGACTAGCATGCTACGGCGTGGAAGGGTGTATTTAACCCCATTAAATGGGAACGCATTTTTACACACATGTTGTTTATAATCAGGGTTAATAGAGTTATTAGTTAATATAATAATAATGTAAAATATACTTTATGGAGACCTACGGTTCAGGATACAGAAGACATATTATTATTATAATTTATTTATATGGCGCCACAAGTGTTCCGCAGCGCCTTACAAAGTACATAAACAAATTGTAGACAAGCAACTTACAGAACAATACAATACAGGACATGGATAATATATATTGCTACATTAGCGACCATATTACCCAGATAAGCAACCAAGTGTTAGGTGCCCTAGTGGTGAGTAAGAAGTAAATGACACTAAAGTAAGGAGAAGTACAAGATGGTAGATGGCCCTGCTCGTGAGAGCTTACATATCATGTTTGGTATCATTCTACTCCCATATGTATTAGCAGAGATCCGTTCCTTTCAGTCAGGAGATCGCAGCTTGCGTATGCAAGTTATGGATGATAGGGAATTAATGATCAGAATGCGATTATTTGTGTAAAGTAAATAGACCAGTTTGAACTAGCTTTTCGGAGGGAAGACATGTATGCAGCAGTTGGAGATCTGACCCACACCCTTTGTGGGCACCGTTTGAACTGGCCTATGTCCTGCATTATACCAGACTGACCTGAAGCCTGAACCAATGGAAACATGCCAAATCGTCTCCCTTGTTCTCTATGTAACATGAACTCTATACATAACGCTTGGCATTGGGCTTTGTGATGTGAGGCTTGCATGCAGCTGCTTGGCCATGGTAATCCATTCCATTACATTAATGCCAGTGGGAAGATTGAACTCTTCAGCTATGGAATCAGAGCATTGGCGACTTTTACGCACCATGCGCCTTAGCCGTCGTTGACCTCGCACTGTGATTATACGTGGTCTTTCACTTTGTGACGGAGTTGCTGTTGTTCCTAAACACTTCCACTTTCTAATAATAACACTTACAGTTGACCGAGGAATGTCCAGCAGGGATGAAATTTCACGAACCATCTTATTGCCAAGGTGGCATCCTATCACAGTACCACACTTGGAGTCACTGAGCTCTTCAGAATGACACATTTTGTATCATGAATGTTTACAAATGGAGACTGCATGGCTAGGTGCTTGATTTTATACACCTGTTGCAATGTGTCTGATTGAAACACCTCAATTCAATAATTAAAAGGTGCGAATACTTTTGTCCATATAGTGTATGTAGAATTTTCACCAAATCTGGCACGAAAGAACCCAATATCAATAGACAAAGCTAATATGTTGTGTAATATGCTCAGAGATAGAGATAGAGATATATATATATATATATATATATCTCTATCTATATATCTCTGAGCTCTGGGACTAGCAAGCAGTCTCCTGTGTGTGACCACAGAATTCAGGATTGAATGGCTGTTTACTGGATCCAGAGCGCATGCGTATGTATCGGCTGTACTTATTGCATTAATTGCTAATCTGCTATCTTTCATTATTAAATCGCTTTGTGCTTTGGTACCACACTATTGAGATTGGAAAGCAATCATTGAATAGCGTCTAGACGAACGTAACAATTGGGGGCTCATGCGGAAATCACGCTACCGGAAGTTTCCCAAAGCATACGGATTTTGGTTCCTTAACAAAGGGTGGAGACGTGTCATATACGGGTAAGAACGCAATATGTTTGAGGCCTGTTTATCACTGTGTTGTGAAACCGAATGTCCATTTTGTGTAATCCAAGGAGCGCTGATTAGAACCTAGGGACAAGAAAGGAAAACTATTTCTTTTATTGTCACTGTGCGATTCAAGGTTATTTATTTTGCATAGTGTATGCGTACTTCCTGTATTGTTGCCACATGTTTAAGCAATCGTTTTGATAGATAGTCCTGTTGTAGTTTGTGATCACTTGTTAAAGCCTCTGAACAGTTATTACAATCATTTGGGAAAGTATTTTTCTGCGCAGAAAACAAAGGTGTATATGTATGTGGATTGTGTGTTGTAAAGTGAAAGTTGATTTACTGTTGAAAGATACAGGGAATGTCGGTTGCTGTTAGACGAGACAGGTATGAACAGCCGAGAATCAGTATACACGGCAGGTATACTGGGTACGAAAACAAGGGTTTTCGTCACACACCCAATAGTAATTGCAAAGTTTTTTGATAGTATCTCTAAGCGGTGTGTAATCGGACTGCATGGTTGAGTGTGCAACCGTGATTGTGACTTGGGAAGTTGTGGGAGGAAATACGCTAGCAATGCTAATGTTAGTAAATGCTTAGTGCTACCAGTTGTAAAATACTCAGGAGGAGTACTGGGAAAGCAGGGTATTGCAAAGTTGATATTGTTGTTCTCCTAGTTTCTGTGTCAGGGTTCCTCGCTGGGTACGCTGACAATCATGGGTGTTGTTCAGTTGTACACAGTTGAGAAGAAGTGAGTGGATGCAGCTTGTGTTAATTCGTCCACGGCCAATAAAATCTCTAGTGGTAGTTGTGTGCTGCGAAGCATTGGAAGAGTCCGTTTACTTATGGGTGCTAAGAAAATGCTAGAGATGGTCAATGAGGTGTTGCTTAAGGAAGGGCAGATTGGTTGGGCAAGATATCTTATGCGTGCGAAATATGGTGCGTACACAACAGCGTACTGCGACCAATGGGTCAAGATGAACAGAGAATGTGTGAAACCCTTTCCCAAGGTTGGAAGTTTCGAAAACTGTGGCAACAAGAAGGGAACAGGTGGCAAGGTAGTGCGTGTGTACCGGAAGGCAGCATTACAAAGCGAGAAGAAGCGAGTGCAAGCGTGCCCCCGCCGCCGTATGCGATTGGGGGGTAAGTACAGCCCATACCAAAAATTACAAATAAAACAAGTAATTTATATCCTGTGCTAAGTCGTGTTAACGGTAATGTTTCTGTAGATGATGAACCCACTGTTACTTCAGCCATTGCCCATGCTGTTAACATACTAGATGCACCACGTAGGCAAGGAAAGGGAGCTGTCCCACTAGCAGGGGCAGTGGCTGAAATTGCGTTAGTTTAATGTGTTGTCAATCAAAATAATTTATCATGGCCACAAAGGGGCAACTGTTAACATTTAGATATTTAGGTAATTATTCATAATTTTGGAATATTGGGATTAAAGGTGATTTTAACCATAGTAAATATTTTACATAGATATATACTTCATAGATAGAAATAGAGTAAACAGTTTTGAATGTACTGTATATGTTAAATGTTTGTAAGGCTTAGTCACTGTGCATTTTAGGAGAATCAGGTGTCCTTGTTTACAGTAAATATTGAGATTAGGAACTCAAATCAGAATAGTTACTATATGTTAATAATAACTGTTTTTTTTTTTTCTTTGATCTACTTGGAAGTTTAGACAATAGATCCATTTGTTGTTTACAAGAGGTTCACTTTGATCAAGTCATTTGTGAAGTCCAAATATGCTATGGCCTGTGACAACTTAATATGCAAGGAAGTGCACACATGGATAGAAAAGCCCTGGGACCTGCAACAGATATATGTCCCAGTGTAACAAGTTTTTCTCCACATGAGAATATTTTCCAGGACCACATAGGTTCTTTAGTGCTAGGAAGTCAGACAGTACAGCAAACACTACAACGAAGAATGGCTGGTTCCTGACTAATTCACAAAGGAGTATGATCTTAAGTCAAGACAGTAGTATCACTTCTTTACTTGTTTTCCTTGTTACAGCAAAAGCAGCCACCATGGGGATTGAGATTAGAGATTGTCCAATAGGCATCCCACATGGTAACAATCCTTAATTTCATGATTAAATCCAACCTGCAGAAAATCTGCAGCAAAGTTTGTGTTGTCAGTGACACCCAACATTACAATGAAAAAAAAAAAGACCTGCAGGCCAGAAACAGTACAATAGCCTGCAGAAGACAAGACAGAACATTTAGCAAACAACGCTAAAAAAAAATCATTCTTTAAATTGCCTTGATATTCATTGTGTTTCCTTGTTTGTTTGAATTCTAGTTTACAAGTTCAGCTTCGCTGCTTAACCCATGATGTAAGGGATGTCAATATAGCAGAAGATCGACAGTTGATACCTGTCTGAATATACTTGAACCGCAAGAAAGGGACAGTTCCCTTTCATTACAGAAATCATTGTTTGTCTTGTCTTTTAACCCATACCCATTACAATGCACCCTTCAGTACTGCAATTGTACTGTATACCTTTAAAATCACATGCCTGTATACAAGTCCAGTGTGCATTGTTTATTGTCAAATCATCATATCGTGTAAATAGTTTATTTTGCTTTATTTTGTATTACACAGTAGTATATATATTTTTTTCTCTTAATGGCTTCAAAATAATTAAATATCTGACCTAGGGGATGAGACACTTGACACCGGACAGTATTTAGGAAAAACACAATATAAGGGCATGATCTAATGTTATATGCAGTATCTGCTCATTCTAAATTTTATACAAACGAGCACAAGATGGAAGTTGTCCCTTATGGCATCATCAAATGATAACCATCAAAAGATGTAATATGTTAAATCCTGTAATTTATTTACCATATGTATCTCATAAGATACAAAGGGTGGAGTGTGACAATGATTTAGCAGTTACACAGATACGCATGAATGCATGGAACATTTATATCAGTTTTTTTTTTATATATATATATATATATATATATATATATTTAAAGTTGGGGTCCTATGACAGATATGTTATGCAGATATGTTATGCCTATGACAGCAGCAGGCACACCAGTGGCACATGCACAAAATATACAAATCGACTTCATCCAATTACCACCCTGCAGGCATTTAAATTGACATGTATTAGTTTAAGTTGACATTTTTTCTAACTGGACAGAAGCCTATCCAGCTGCCTCTAATACTGCTGTTATTTACTGCTAAGAATAGGAATTTACTATTCAGGAATTTGTGTGTAGATTTGGTATTCCCAAAGTGATTGAGGTACTCATTTTTTTTGATGAAGTTTTCCAGAACATGTGTAAACACAGGGGTATTGGTAGCAGGTTGCACACTCCCCCTAGGCCCAAGGCTAGTGGACAGGTGGGGAGAGAGTCAAAGAGAACTATTAAGAACAAACTGTGTAAAATAATGGCTGAAACTGGATTGGCGTGGTCAGAAGTTTTGCCACTAGTCCTCCATAGCATCAGAACCACTCCCAGACTTCCTCTTAATCTGTACCTCTTTGAGATACTGTGGCCGGAGGCCGGCCCCATGTGTACAATGGTGGCCGCAGCACTGAAGGGGTTAACCCCAGTGCTGCGGCGCCATTTTTAATACCCAAATAGGCACTAGGCATCCTGTATTTAATGTTGCTGGCGCTACCGCCGAGAAGGTCTATGTAGCTGCCGCGGTCCAGGTAAGGACCACGGCAGCCTAGTGTGTGTCCGCTGGGGGCCGGCTCTTAGTGCCGCTGCTGCCGGAAACTGGCTCCGGCGGCCGTGGCGCTTAGCATTAACCCCCAGTGTGCCACACCGGCGGGAGAATAAGGGAGCCACACAGCGCTTCCAGCCGGAGGCGGGGAGCTCCGCTCCCTGCGCTCCGACTGTACACTGGCCGTTGACTGCTGGGGATGGGAGCAGGGCTCCCAGCCCGCCAGCACTCCAGAGTGGCAGGACGCCTTTGCAGCCGGGACAAGCTTGTCCCGGACTGCAAAGGCACAAGCTGCTGTGGCGGCACAGGGACTTAACCCCTGGTGTGCCACACCGGGGAAGGGCAGGGGCAATGGAGATGCTCTGTGGCTCCAAGCTGGAGACCAGGAGCGGTGGCTCCAGGTGCTCCAGCAACCCAGCCTCCCAGACAGATGAGGCACGCTGACCCCTGGAGGCAGGGAACCTAGCTCCCGGCCTTCCAGCACAATGGGCAGCGTGGCCAGCAGTTTACCCCTCGGTGTGCTGCACCGAGCGGGAGACTGAGGTAGCCGTGCACTGGGGGTCAGGAGCGCTGACTCCTGGTGCCCTAGGACGGCAAGAACAGAGCAGCAGCTGAGTGCTGCTGAACAAAGGTACAGCTGCTGCAGCCAGGGCATGGTCCCAGGCTGCCGAGCTGAGAGCCCTATGCTGGGGACTGGGAGCCTGGCTCCCAGTGTCCCAGCATGGAAGGGCTGAGTTAAGTAAAGCCCAGCGCTGGGCAAGGTTAAAAGCACACCCCTAGGCACATAATGTTAAATAAAATGTGTATATAAATTGTATGCGAAAGGTATAATTTTAAGTGTGTAATTTAAAGTAAAGGGCACTTATCTGTGGTCTGTGAAGGTCCAGGGGGATCCGGAGCACTCTGTGGGCTGCTGGGTCCCCCGGCCTCTTCCCTAGGGGAATAAAATGTTCTCCTATGCAGACTCATGCCTGGAAGTGGTATGAGGAGGTGCATAGGGAGCTGACTAATGCAGCCAGCTAACTGTGGCAGGGAGCTCCAAATGAGCTTCCCTTCCGTGGCCAGGAAACCGTGCCCGAGGACCCTGCTTGCCCACCTCTGGAGCTCAGACTCAGGCAGGGTAGCAAGCTTGGTCCCTTAGCAGATTCCTGGAAGTCCATTTTTGGAGGGAGATCCTTATCTTCCCAGGCTGTGTCCAGACGGAGCGGAGACGTGGGCGTTGCCCAGCTCTGAGGTTGAGCCGAGGCACAGAGGAGTCACCACTCCCCCTTGCCATAAGGGACAATGTTAAACGTGCATGTGGCTAGCACATGCACAGGTCATGCACTTATGATGATTGGTTGAAAACCACAGGGCGGACTTGCCCCCTGTGGAAATGTGTATTAGAGTGGCATAAAAGGAGGCTTCGTGCCTGGTAAAATTATACATCCTTGTGAATCCTGTGTGGAGAAGAATTGCTGTAACATCTTGTATTGTATGCTGAAATCCCCCTTCAATCCGAAGGGAGGGTTTTTTTTTATAAGATTGAGAGCAATAAACATTTTGCCTTCACTTCGACTATCTGTACCCTGCGACCAAAAGAATTGCGCCAAACACTATTCCGTTCTCCGGCTGTTCTGGGTAAGAGCTCCGTGTCTCCAAGCTCAAGCCCTCTGCCAAGCTACCATGCAGACCTGGTCCATTGCGAGGGATCGGGTGGGAATAGCCAACACCAAACAGGAGGTGTGTCCACAGTTAATCAAACGCATACGCGGCAGAAGCGGTTCCAGGTGCCGAGGCAGGAGCCTGATTGTAACGTAAAAAGCGGTTCCAAACGCCGATGGTAGAGTTTGGTGGTGGCAGCATCGTTATACGCCCACAGTGCAGTGGGCGGAGTCAGTGACAGGCGGTCACTGATGGTGAGTGGGAGTCTAAAAGCGCTAACCCGTGACCAGGACCGGCCTAGACGAAAGGTGTCCAGTCACAAATATTTTTTGGCAGACAACCTCTTTTGATCATAAGTCCACAGGACGATTTGAAGTGCAATAATGAAGTGACTGTGCTATATCTCATACAAATGAGCAAACCGCTAAAACAGCAGCAACAGAAACTCAAAATGCTGTCACCTGGTATGCCAGAAACAAACTGTCATGATGTTGAACCTGGGGAATATGTTATGATCTGCAATTTCTTACGCTCAGGTTGTTTAACAGACCGTTGGGAAGGCCCTTACCAAGTGTTGATGACCAGTACCACATCTCTGAATGTAGCAGAAAGAGACACTTGGGTCCATTCTACCCACTGCAGGAAAGTCAACCACCCGAAGAAGGTACAAGATAAAGTCGAGACTGATAACACAGAACCTGTCAATTGCAAACCTGTTTCGGGAGAACTAAAGACTGCAGCTAAAACACCTGAGCCGTGAACCGACTATTATCCCAGCAATGGAGTGTTTTTTTTATTTTTTTTCTTGTTCCAGGAAATTTCTCATGTTTATTCTTTTTAGGACATTTTTGCAAGGGAGAGAGGGTCCAGTAGTGATATTGATGAAATGGAGTTGGAGGAAAGGTTGATAGAGCAATCAGTACAGCCCATTGTCAAACTCAGATCAGGGGTCATGAAAAAATCTGCTAGCTCTGGAACTAGGAGACAGTGTGAGGGGCTATTGTCTGAGGAATATTGTATCTGTGAGTACTGTGGCTACCTAGTTGAAGAGAAGTGCATCCAAAAATGCCAGTCCAATAATAATCCGGATTTGGGCGGCATCCTCTAGAGGATTGTCGTTCCCTAGTGGCTAAGGTCTTAAACAAAATTTTGTGCTGGGGTGTGCTCTCATGTGCCTCAGGTACAACATAATGTAGGACTAGTACCATTCCCATTAAACATCTCTGAGGTCCTCGAATTATGGGGAGGGAGGTCCATAGACGGGAGGTATAATATCACTAGGTCCCCTGTCTAAAGCTTTGCCAATACTCCTTAGACCGCTCTTTGCTGTGTCTAAATATTTCACATATAGAGAGACTGAAGAATTGGGAAGCTAACCTATTGGATCACACAATGGCTCGCCACATCAGTATTGATAGGAGACTCACTAGTTCACCAATAACCAGGAATAGTGATGATCATCATAGAGGAGGACATATTAACAAACATAGGAGAGTATCCATTGGGAAAGTTCCTCTGAGTTATTGTCAAAATGTTCATGTCCATGCTGAAACTTGTCTTGAACAGATGGAGACAATAGGAAAGGGTAGTTTTGTCAAAACTTTATGTAATATTATCTATGATCATACTGTACCTTATGTCCTCCCAGATGATGTGTATTATTTTTGTGGAAGGCTTATTCCTGGTTAACTCCGAGTTCCAAGGGTTTATGTTTTATAGGTAAATTGGTCCCACAAGTTATGACCCTTAAACGTGACGAAATGATTGATATCCATAGAACTACAGCACCTCCATACAGACACACTCAGTATGAACACCGTAGCAAAATAAATATGATTCTGGTAAAGAACATGTAGCTACAGAGTTAATTAGTGAAACCACTGGTTTCCAAATTATGGTTGCATTAGATCCCACCAGGATCGCTTGGGGAACTTTAAATTTTAGGTAAATTCAAGACCTGGCTAAATTGATAGACAACATCACTGAGATGTATGACGACACTTTCAGGTATACGGGTAAGGAGCTACAGGCTTATAAAAAGGAGTTAGTGCAACATAGGCTGGTGTTAAATTATCTCACTTCTAATACTGGTGGATATTGTGTGACCTTGGCCATCCAATTTGGTGTCAAATGTTGCACATACATTACCAATAATACGTACGATCCCAAAGAAGTGATTGACCGGAGAGTGGATGAACTCTTACAATTAAAATGGGAATTTCGGAAGAATCAATTCTTCACTGTACGAGATCAGGGAAAAAGTAGCAGAATGGTTCTCGTGGTTGAATCCCGCAAAATGGTTCTCTGGTCTAGGGGAGTGGGTACAGGAAATGGTTTCTAGTGTAGGTATGCTTCTTATACTTGGTGTCATTTTAGTAATTGGCTTATGTGTCAGATGTGTTCCTACTGTGTTGAAGTGTGGAAAACATTCCACTGAGGTAAACATTGAAAATGAAACTGTAATGGTGGTGAGAATCACAGGTGTCAAGGTTGATGAACTGCATTTTAAGCCTGAAATCGAAACCACAATCAAGTAATAAAAATGTGAATAGCCATGCTTAACTATATGTATAGTAAATGTTACACCAGACATCATAGAAAATGTAGTCCTAATTTCCCCAAGCATCCTTTATAGGTTAGATGAGTTCCCATGTCCTACCAATGATCCCCATGGCTATATATGAGTGCATATAAGGGTTGTCTTACCCTTTCCTGAGGCACATTATTGAATGATCAATGTCTGATTTGCGTTATACCGTATATATATCTATAAAAAAATTTTTATGTCTGACTAAATGTTATAAGAAGAACATATGATAGTATTTTGTGAACTATCAAAGGGTGGACTGTTAAAGTCAAATAATAGGATGAAGTCATTTACAATTATCATCCATCAATACTGTTGTCTTTGTTTGAAAAACATGCAACTAGCACGCTATGGCGTGGAAGGGTGTATTTAACCACATCACATGCGAACGCATTTTTACACACTTCTACGTACACATTCACTTATAAAATAGTTCCAACACAGTTGTTTATAATCAGGGTTAATAGAGTTATTAGTTAATATAATAATAATGTAAAATATACTTTATGGAGACCTAAGGTTCAGGATACACAGGACATATGTTTGGTATCATTCTACTCCCCTTATTCGCAGAGAACCGTTCCCATCAGCCAGGAGATCGCAGCTTGCGTATGCAAGTTATGGATGATAGGGAATTAATTATCAGAATGCTATTGTTTGTGTAATGTAAATAGACCAGTTTGAACTAGCTTTTCGGAGGGAAGACATGTATGCAGCAGTTGGAGATCTGACCCACACCCTTTGTGAGCACCGTTTGAACTGGCCTATGTCCTGAATTACACCAGACTGACCTGAAGCCTGAACCAGTGGAAACATGCCAAATCATCTCCTTTGTTCTCTATGTAGCATGAACTATATATATATCTGAGATCTGGGACTAGCAAGCAGTCTCCTTTGTGTGACCACAGAATTCAGGATTAAATGGCTGTTTACTGGATCCAGAGCGCATGCGTATGTATCAGCTGTACTTATTGCATTAATCGTTAATCTGCTATCTTTCATTACTAAATCGCTTTGTGCTTTGGAACCACACTATTGAGATTGGATAGCAATCATTGAATAGCGACTACACAAACGTAACAATTTCTTATTCAATAGATTTACATATGGACTTCACACTTATTATTAAGATTGATTATTTACTAAGGGCCATTAAATTACGCACTGCTGTACAGAGAATATACTGGGAGTCCCTGCTCATTGGAGTCAGCCTAAAGTCCCCAACACACAAATGCATGTGCATGCACACAGGGACATTTTAGTAAACAACCAATTAACATACCAGCATTTTAAGTGTAGTAGCATACGGAAGTAATCCACTCAATCACATGGAGAACATAACTCCAGCCCTGGTCAGGAATTAAATCATGACTCCAGGGCTTTGAGCAGCAATGCTAATCCCTGTGCTATAGTATTGCCCAAATTACATCAGTGTGCAGCAGTGAGTGGGGTTGTGATGTCACATGTCACGTTACCAAGTCCCATTGCACTTGCCCATTGAACCTGGAGATCCTAGAGTAGATGTACAAAACCTATGCAAGTAGGAAGTAGTTACAGGATTGTTCTGATTGACACTCTTAATGCAGAAATTACCATTCACAACACTGGAATAAATTGAATTATGAAAATTGTTTCATATTGAAGCATTTTGTATTCCACTCTTTTGGCATCAACTTGACTGAAGACTTTCATCATCATACCTACCAACTTCAGAGCATCAGATAACAGGACAGGGTGTGTGGCGACATTGTGATGGTGGCATGGCAAAGGTATTATTGATACTTGGCTACACCTCTGGGTCTCTGCTAGCACTTCTTCAATTCCCAATAACTATTCATTGTTGTGTGCTCCAGCTTGTAGCTCAGCATCAAGTGACCCTCAATGTCAGCAAGTCCATACACTAGAACACATGCTTCACACACTATTAAATTGCAGTTATAACATTTAAATGTACTTACCTCCCAGATTCAGAGGGTGACTTCTAGACAGGGACTGGCTTCTGAGCCACACCAATAAAGGCCCTATATATAGCACTGTACCAATTTAAAAATGAAAAGTCTCTAGACTGAGCAGCCACCTGCTTCTCAGGGATCTCAGACTTAACTGATACTAGGCATGTACAGTCATTGGGCCTGATTCACTACGGATCGTAATATAGCATACGCACGCATTTTCACTAAGAATGGATGCTACTCCATAGCGATCGCAATGCCGCCACAGCACTACAGAAGGATGCCTACTTCACCTACACGCACATGCGTAATGTTTAGCAACACTGCGAAAACATTGGTACAATAGAGTACCATCGCAGCCTCACACAGTTAAGGCAGGTCAGACCTTACTCAGGAATTGATTACTTCAGCGCATGCTATGAGGCTTCAGGCTGCGTATGGTATCGCAGTGGCTAATTTATGCATGCCCCTGCAACGCCGTTGAATTGCTCTGGCACACCTGCGTTCAGCCGACCACCCCCCCATCACTACCCCCAAACAGCACTTCCTGTCAATTACTCTGCAATGGGTCTGCATAGTCACTGCAACCGCAGTCCTGATCACAATGACTGGTTCACGCACTGCGATGCATGCGCAGAATGCAATGATCGTCCGATTGCATGCATATAAGCAAATGTATTCCTTGCTGAATCAGATCCATTGTTACATATATGAAGCAGTATTATCTTATGTTAACTGTACCAGGACCAAAGATGGCTGCTATAGCTCTGAATGGGCAAATATCACCAATAATGAATATGCTTTGCAAACATGTACATCATCTGCCTGATAGCAGCACTAGCATTTGCTCCACTTTCTAGATCATTGACAGCTAGATTTATGGAAAAAAACAGCACAATTATATAAAACTTAGAGCTGCCATTAACGCCAGTTTTAAAGATGGCCGTCACATCCTCACAAAGGTGGAATTAATGGGATTTAAGTTCCAGACATGAGGACGAGAGCACTCGCACAATTCTGATGAAACCTTCAGATGAAACATGTTGATTAAATACAGTATCTGTATAATGGTGCTAGGCTTTATACAGATGAAAGCTTATTTAAACCTTCTACAGTATATATGTCTCCTTAGGCATGTATATTAAAATGGGCAGATTTTATTCCACTAGTTAAAAAATAATCATGTGGACATAGAACAAAAAATGAAAACATGTAAAAACATATATAGAACATACTGTATATGAAAAAGCAATAACAGGACTTCATCAAAGGCAGAGCAGTAGGAAAATCACCATATAGTTCTCATCATGAGCAGGTGTACTGGTGGGCTAGTTTACAGAAAGCAATGAGGTTCTGAGCCTTTCACCACTGCAATGAACTTAAGTCAGACCACTTAAAAATTTCAGCTGCAGTACGTCCTTTGGAGTCCCAGCATCAGGATGTCCATGCAACGCGTTTCGGTAAGTTACCTTCCTCATGAACGGATCTGTCCATTCCTGAGGAAGGTAACTTACCAAAAAGCGCTGCACTGCATCCTCAATAGTTGTGTATCAAGATAACATCCTCGTCTTTTTCACTGGCATTCAGTCTCATCACCAGTATGCCAAGGAAGTACTGATGGCTCAGACAGAAGATCTACTTGTACTGTAAATTTGAAAAGTGTGTTTTAATTGGATTCCATTCAATTCCTTGGGTATATCATCTCTGAGTTTTACAATATGGTAGTTGCTCAAATCAGCTTAATGACATACCACAGGTGCTTGTAAAGGGCGGGGTTTACAATGAACACAGAAAAAAAGGGATTTGCCCTCCAGCACACTGTAGCAAAATCAAAGATACTTAAATCCTACATGATAATAGAGATTCAGAGGTATTAGTTACATACATTTGCAAATATATGAATAAGCGCCAGGCCAATCATCAAGGCTCTTCTATACTGGCGTCCCTAACATTAAGGGGTTCACGTCCGAGAAGCAAGGCACCCCAAAAACATTCCAGCCAAGGACCATTTCCAGGGCATCACACAAAAAAGGGAAAAAAGGTGATAGTGAAGTGAAATGGATAGATGTGTAAGGATAAATCAATAAGTGTTAATGAAATGTGAAAGAATTAAAATGACAAATAATATACAAACAATTAGAGAAGTGATAAAAATATTCTGTGTGAATTAAGTGGTGATGCCATGAGAAAGGTCCAGCCAGAACAACCCCGGGGGCCCCAATCCCAAACGCTCAACCCAAAATAATTGCTACATAATAGTAGCACCCACTCTGGGTCATATAATTACAAATTGGTGTACTGCATGATAACAGCACATATATGAGCTGAGAGCTAACTTACCTTGGAGGTACCGCAAAAAACCTCCACATGGCACTATAAGGACCAACACCACCTCCTTATGCTGGCTCCCTTCATGCCTCTCCAAACTGCAAACAAAAAATCTGGTAGTTGCTCAAATCAGTTTAATGACATACCACAGGTGCTTGTAAAGGGCAGGGTTTACACTGAACACAGAAAAAAAGGTTTTGGTTTATGAATTGATCCTGAGAAAGTCCAGGCAATTATCAACTGGCCTCAACCCACTACTTTGAAAACCGTTCAGCGATTCCTAGGCTTCACAAACTATCACAATTTTATTTGGAGGTACTCCACGGTGGTCTCACCTTTCACTGTCCTTACCTTAAAAGGTGCCAACCCAGCTAACTGGTGTGAAGAAGCATCTCAGAACCTGTCCTCAATCAGCAAGATATTGCCTTGCTTCTTCTTGGAACTGGAATGCCTCATCCATCAGAATGGGGACAGTCTTTTCTCCGAGTGCGTCGGATGGTCAACTAAATCCTTGTGGTTTCTTCTGTCAAAATAAAGACAGAAGAATAAAAAATTGGGAATAAGAAATGCTTGTCATCAAGTTGGCACTCGAAGAATGGGTGCACATTAATCCACATCAAGCCCACTGATCCTATTATTTTCACATTTTGACATGCAAGTTTCTCTTCGCCCGGGTTCCTGAAACTGTAAAGCTGATGCCTTATGATCCATGATGGAGGATGAGAATCCTTCAGCCACAAAGAGACATGCCATTCTCAATGTGTGGCAGCTGTCAATCAAGTCTCCACCCCTAGTCAGGAGAAGACTTTCACAACTCAAACTTTCACAAAAACTTACTTCAATGGACTCACTGCTTTCGATTTTCTGGGCATGCTGGAGTTTGTAAAACTCAATAATTAATACTCCAGGACTACTGGTAGCCCCAATCCTTTCCTGGATGTGAAGCAGTTTGTAGCAGCCTGCACCAAGGGTGCCCAGCAAAAAAAAGTGTTCAGACAACCACCTATGGGAAAATTTCCCTTGGCATTGATAAACATTCCATGGACCCACATATCAAAAGACTTTGTGACTGATCTGGCTCTCTCCAATAAGATTACTACTATCTTGGTCATTGTAGATCGATTCACCAAGATGGCTCACTTTGTTCAGCTTCGGAGTCTTCTGTCAGCTCCAATATTGGTGCTATTATTTGTCAAATAAATATTCAGCCTCCATGGGTGCCCACTTGATGGTGTCCAACTGAGAAGTCCTATTTGTGGTCAAATTATCTAAATATAAAATAATTTTTCATCAGCATATCTCCTGCACAATGGCCATACTGAGCTAATTAATCAGGGTTTGGAGACATTCTTACGGTTATACATCTCATTCTCACAAGACCACTGGTCAGATATGCTTCCTTGGACTGAATATAATTATGAATCTTCTGCTTCTACTCCATTTTACACTGTGTATGGACTGTACCCTAGGGCACCAGCATTTACTTAATTGCCTTCAGCCTCTAGTTGCAGCCTCTAAATCATTCATTTGAAATTTTGTTTAGAATTGGCAGTGGATGAGGTACACTTGCCAAGGCATCTCAAAGATATAAAATTCACTGCTGACAAGAAGCAGAGAGCCATTTGTAGCCTACAAACTGGCAACAGAATCTAGCTATCTACATGCCAGAGTACCCTTCATAAAATTTACCCCCCGGTTCCTTTGGTCATTCAGCATTCCCTAGGTCATCAAACCAGTCTCTTAAAAATTGCAGCTGCCTTCATACCTCCATATTCCAAATTAATTTCACATCTCTCTAAGGGAACCTCTGATACTTAACCGGTTTTACTCATCCAATCAAGGCTCTCCCAGGATCCAAACTCAGCACAGAGAAGAGTATGAGGTGATCATCCTGGACTACCACATCAGACATGGGGATTTACAGTACATCACTGATTGGAATGTCTCCAGTCCAGAAGAGATCTTGAATGAATGAAACTGAACAAGTGTGTGTTGATGGTGTGTGCTTATAAATGAGCTGCTGTAGAAGTTTATCTCATTTCAATATCAGCCAACACTGCAGTCTTGAATAAAGAAGGAAATTGGACACTATTCATGATATACAAATTAAAACAACTTAAAATGCATTTCTTATTGGTTTTTCCTGAGTGAAACTTTAATTACTTGAAGTCTTATCAGTATGATTCTTAATAGGTTGAAACACTCCATGTAAAAAAAAATAAAAAAATACAAAATAATAGTGTAACACGTCGTAACAGCACAGTTCACAAGGCGAAGTGAAGCACAGTCAAGGCAATCCACTACCTTAAATATTCCAAAACTTCTGCCGGGAGTCTATCTTGAAGCCATAAACTTACAGGAAACTTTCTTTAAATAATGCACAGAGGATTTCTTTTATTTACTATATTCTTTTGATAAGAAACCGTAGAGTCTCTTCATAAAACACCAAGCATACAGTTCCAACGTGAAAAAACACTGAATAGAGCATTGTTTTCTTTATTGCTTATAAACCCATTAAAGAGATTGAATCTCTTACATAATGCAAAAATGGAACCCCAAACAGATAACATTACAAGCCTATCAGATTGAGAGCAGGACTCAGCCTGACCAAAGATGAAATTGCCCAGGCTTGGACCAGCTGAATTACTGCTTCCCTCTGGTTGCATCTTAAAAATCACAGAGCGAGCACCCTCCTACCAACACGTTTCATCCTCACAGGTATCTTTGTCAAAGCATGAGAGGGTGAGCCCTCATCCTAATCCCATAAATTTTAATTGGATATTGGGAGTGTCCAGTTGTTAATCAAATATCTACAGCTGATATACCTTGCTAAACATGTAGAACTACATATTATACTAATATTTTGAGTCCTTCTAACAATAAAAAATGTCAGATGGTGAAAGTACATTGCCACAAAGCCTTAAATCGTAGCTGTGACTGCTGATATACGTAACTGCAAAAAACACCTAGCGGCTCCAAAATAATCCCTGCCGTCAATCATTAGCGGTTCTGTTTCACTAAACTCTGTTCAATGTTCACAGATAATGAAGCTAGATCTTTGGTCCAAAGTGAACTCCACATCAAACATGTGGAGTGCAGCAGATGCTGCAACTATAGCAGAGGGTAGGTTTTTATGGCACTTCATAGAGGAGACATTGTTCTAGTCCCTGGGAGCCTCCAGAGGTGACACACAACATCTGCATATACTTACAAACTTCTCAGGAAACAAAGCAGATGAATTTTCATTAGAAAAATTATCAACTTGAATTACTCTACTGTACACGCACCAGGTTTGGCCAGAAAAGTCCATCAGACGCTTACTTCGAAACCACGCACTGAGTGTCCACACACAGAAAAGGGTAGGGGAGAGAACTGTCACACATCAGGGTCCCAGTGCCCATTACCAGATCTTCAGTGTTACATCACAGCCAACTGTGTCCCTCCTGGCTACAGGTGGCATCCCTGAGAACTGTACTTCCCACATTTGCTGAGCATGGGCACCACCATCTTCGTAGAAATCACCTGACTGCACTGACCAAAATCAGCCTCAGAGTGCCCTATTTAAATTAGGACTGTGATCATTGCCAGAACAGCTTCTCTTCCCTGTAGACCAGTCTCCTGATTCCATTTGCATTCTGCTTCCAAACCAGTCTTTTGCATTGCTATTCAGCATTCAGACTCACTTATCAGGTTCCTGTATTGCTTACAGCATTCAGACTCAGGGCCTATCAAAGCAGAACTCATCTCCCCATCCATCTTGTAATTCATGAAGAAGCCCAGCATTTTGTCAATGTGAAGAGATATGTGAAACTGCCTGTTGCATGGGGTATTTTTTTTTTAGTAATCCGCAGCTTGGTAAGGTAAACCATTGACAAGGGAACTGTTGTTGAAGGATTATTGTTAGAAAGTTAAATTTCCTCAATCTCAAGCCCGTTGCATTAAATAAGTCTGCAAACAATTGTTGGCCTCTCTGAACATTCGATATAAGCTGCTCTGACTTACTTGAAAATCTGTTCTTTTGTTTGACAGAAGTGAAGTTGGACTGTTGGCAGATGTGGTTCAAGGACATTCTTTGTTAGAGCTGTATGAAGGCATAGTAGTAAAATAGCTCTGCGGAAGATGAGGCACTAGCCTCAAACAAAACATTGACACCAGTAGGTCTCATACAGCACCCGCAAGAACCAAGAAGGCAGTTATAAAAAATAAATGATGAGAATGGTTATTCAGATAAAGCATTTAACAATTGTTATATTAGTAGGATGGCCTGAATTGGGTGTTCAGTAGTAATCGGGATATAGTACTAGATAGATTGGGACACTGCATTTCAGTATATATAATATATATTTTTTTAATTGCAGTTTATGTCTTTCTGTATAAATATGAATTATTTAAGCCAATTAAAACAAACAAATACAGTTATGTTATTTTCAGACCATTTTTTTCTACATCGCGTATGCATGGACCTTAAAATATACTACTTTCTGGCAGATTTTCATGAAATGTAAACTATTTATGCTATAGAATATCTTAACTGGTTATAATTAAAAATTTAATTTGTAAAGAGTGACTTTCAAAATTAGCTGTATATGCAGAATATAAGGGCACACATAAAAGGTCTACAGTATTGATTGGGGTTCACAGATTCAATTCATGCCCTGATTAACACCACTAATCTGTTTTCAACATGTATATATTGGAATATTAGAAGCCAATTAAATTAGTAGATAAATTACATTGTTAACAAGACCTACACAGCGCTAGAGCATCTGGAATTGTCCTATCTTTCAGGGTGACTTAATACAAATATGCTAATACTTTTTCTGTACCTTATACTCAAAACTTTATCCTTTAACTTTCTAACAAAATTCACATAATTCAGAAACATAAGCAGTTTTAGCTGTCAACAGTATACCATCTCACTAGTATTTACAAGATACATTTTTTGTAAACTATTGTTAACTATGTTAACAATGTAAACTATTGTTAATTTGATAGTCGGTAATGATACAGCATGAATAGTTAATGAATGCACAGGTATTTAAACCGTTACATGCAAACACAACACTATACCTCTGACAAAGTTGTGGAATGACCACAGGTAAATATGTTAGGTCAAGCAGGTACTCGCACAGGACAACGCTTATACCAGCAAGGCTGGTGTCTTACCAGCATCTTTTGGAATTTTCTATCCAGTTTCATCAGTCCAGGACAACATAGGAGCTGCTTTACCAGCAAAGGACATTTTTGCACACGGTTATACTATTGTAACAATACCCTTTTCATACTGCTGGATATACCCCTGGAACCCAGATAATTTTTGTTGGATCACTGCTTAATAAATATGCTCCTGTGGATCCTGCACTATACATACTAGAGGACTACATACGGAATTGGTGTACATTTTTAAAATCTCAGAAGTATATTAATTTTTGCGCACTGTTTACCACATGGGAAACTGTATTTTAATTTTGATAGTAGCTGCACTTATCAGCGACCAGCCTGATCAGTAATAGTAAATATCGGAAAAAAGTGCTGCGCTTATCTTATGTAGTATAGTGCACGATATATCCTGTTTGATAGTAAACCAGGCAGTTTAAATATGATGGTCTAATTGCCTGACACTTGATACAGAGTCAAAAATAATAGTAATAATAAATTTTTACTTGTAAATACAAAATTCTAAATACACAAAAAACATGAACTGTAATGACATTAATAAAATCGTACATTAAACTTGTGCCAGTATTGACATTAAATGTATGTGTAATCAATAGGAGTTAACAACTCCTTTCTGATTGGTGGCTGATGTTATACTCTCTGGCAATTATTCAAAAGGAAGAAAAAAAGTTTTTTTTTTTATATAGTATATATAGCCAGGGGGCATATGTTGTCCTTTTTTAAGAATGATCCGTCCAGGCTTACTTCTTAATTCAATCATCTGAATATAATCCACATGTAAAAGTAAATAAATGTCACACAAATATTCTGTATAATGCTCAATGTACTCAAAATCAAATTGGTGAATGATGTGAAGATGGAGACTGAGCGGCATCCCGCTTTAAAGACAAAGGGATTTTGTAAGAAAGAACTCTGATGGTGCACATGCAGCGGTACAGGGGGTACAGGGAGTCATATGGCACACTTACGCCTTGGGGTTGACGGCGCGGGGCTCTTCAGGGGCTCCGGACCTGGCTCCGTCTCCCAGTGCCAAATCACCTAGGTCTGTCTCACTCCAGACATCCCCCGGTTTGCAGCACTTTTGGACTACTGCCTACGTCTATGTGGGGGTAGGCCAGGTTGGGCCTGTGATGGCCGGCCGCCGGGTACCCTGCCACTACAGAGACTCACCTGTTTGCCGCTCACGCCGACTTTCCTGCGCACTGGTGCCCGATCTCCCGGCTGATTCCTTCTCTCTTCTCCTGCTGTTGGGCGCTCGTTGGACCACGTGATCAGTGCGGTGCTGGGGCTCCCATCCGATTGGACTTTGTCGTTTCTCCTTTTCTTTCTCTTTATGTGGAAAGTTTGTATGTCTATCTCCCAACGCGTTTCAACCAGATATTGGTCTTCCTCTGGGGAATGCTGTGCTTTTACTCCTCTGTCTTATTTAAAGGCCTTGTTAGTTGATGGGGGTGTTCCAGTTCACCTGTAAATGTCATAATTGGTGCTCATACGTGTTAATCACAATTATCTCTCACAGTTGTTTCTGTTGTCAGTTAATTGCTCCATTTGTAGTAAATAGTGTCCAACTGGTGCTCACACATGCCAATCACTATTATCTATCACAGTTGTTTTCGGTTCTTAATTAATTTCTCCATTCTTAGCATATAGTGTCCAGCCATAAACAGTGAATATAAATGCAAATGAAATAAGCATATATTTTTGTTGCTTACATTTGATAATGACTTTATGGATCAATATTGGGTATATAAATGACATATGATATGTTAACATATATAAGTATAGATATAAAACAAAAATATGAAAATTAAAATAGGTCTATATGAATTTATATGTAGCTACAGGGAAGGGGAAAAGTGGGAGGTGAAGACGCACAGGCAGTCATAGATTGATTAATTTATAAATACGTAATAACCACTATTCCTCAGTGTAGTAAGGGAAAAGTAATTTTTCACATTTATAAAGGCAGTGGTGGTGCTCACTAGAGTTAGGTAAGGGCTTTTCAAAGAAAGAGAATAGAAAGAATTCTGTTTGGTGAGCACTCTTTCTGTAGAAAATAATTAAATCTAAACTTTTAATAGATATATTAAAATAGAGAAGTAAGTCAAACAGACAAACACAACATCGGATAAGGATCCACAATACATCAAAGCATACACATCAAACAAAACAAAAAAGTATGCACAATGTAAATAACAGTAACAGGAATGTGTCACTGTGATAACATCACTTATGAATCCATCTAAATTGAAGCGAAATATTTAATTTAGAATATACATATATATACACACATTAAATGTATCTGGTATTAGTTTTAGGAATGTGCAATATTAATACACAGTGTCCTTGATGTCATATATTCAGATACATCAATAGATACATTAAAATAGAGAAGTAAATCAAACATAGACAAACAACATCGGATAAGGATCCACAATTCATCAAAATGTACACATCAAACAAAACAAAAAAGTATGCACAATGTAAATAACAGTAACAGGAATGTGTCACTGTGATAACATCACTTATGAATCCATCTAAATTAAAGCGAAATATTTAATTTGAGAATATACATATATATATATATATACACACACACATATTAAATGTATCTGGTTTTAGTTTTAGGAATGTGCAATATTAATACACAAAGTGTCCTTGATGTCATATATTCAGATACATCTAGTGTTGAATTCAAATCTCCTCTCTTCATAACACTCTAAATAGCAGTCTCTGATCAATTCAACACAAAAAATAGACCATTTCCGAGTATAACCCTCTATTGTTAAAATAAATAAGGACATAGCAAACATGAAATATCAGAAAAGTCAGGATATAGTACTACTATTCCTCATTCTTCTGCTCCCCACCTATGCAGAATGCTATTTGTGAGGAGTGAGATTACCGGAAAGCAGTTTACCCCTAGAAACAACAGAATAACAGGGACGTTGCTCAGGTTTCATTTCTGCTTTTGGGTGTCATACTGTCCGCATTGGACACTCAATGAGAGAATTACTGGCTGGAGATAGTCCTCAGTTAATAGAGATAAAGATAAACAACACACTAAGATAGATGATATCAGAATAATACGGTCCAGCTGTATTCAGATCCAATATGTGTGTTTTATTGCTGCTATTTGTCACGTTCAAAATTGAATAATACATATAGACATTAATTATGTAATGTTCAGCACACCATAAATAGTCATGTTACACATAAGAAGTGGCAAAAAAGACTCAACAGTGTATGTAGTATTCGATATTCATCATTATATGTACATGAATATCATACTGGTGAAGTCTAGACATCCTAAAATAATCTCCTCCCAGGTAACATCTGAGTATTCAGCCCAAGATCCACTCGTTACAATAAATTAAACGCCTATACATGTGTGGAAACACCCCTGATGCAAATCTGGAGTATTCTCACAAGAAAAGTATATATATTATACATCTAAATATATTCAATACTGACAAGTCATAAATAATATTATAAATCACGATAATAAAGACGCATATTTGTACATCAAAATATATTCAATATTGACAGGTCATTAAGTAACAAAAGTAGACTCTGAAAAAGGAGGGGATAGACAATCATACTAGTCCCCACAGTGCGTAAATCAGGTGCCTGATTATAAAATAAGTGAGGGTCTGAACTCAGTAGTGCTAAACATGATTATTACGGCATAAAATTCCATTGGTAAGTTATGCATAGCATGACTGCCTTTACATGAGATAAAATATAAACATAATTGTTTCTAAAGGCAGAAAAAATGTATTAACGATAGAGTTAATATCCCGCTGCTGTCCTAATAATATAGCCTTTGTGAGGGTAATTAGTCGACTATGGTTTACTGGAATCGGGACAGACATAGAGCGTATGCGTCCATCATAGCAGAGGCGCGGACAATCCAACTAAATAGATAAGTCACAATAAATCAATAAACTCCCGCACCGGGTACAAACTAGTAGTGAGGGTGCTGCGCCGTGTAGCCACAAGCATCCATCCGTCCCGTCCCCGACGTGCGTTTCGCTGTTAAGGCTTGGTCAATTTAGATGGATTTATAAGTGATGTTATCACAGTGACACATTCCTGTTACTGTTATTTACATTGTGCATACTTTTCTGTTTTGTTTGATGTGTACACTTTGATGTATTGTGGATCCTCATCCGATGTTGTGTTTGTCTATGTTTCACTTACTTCTCTATTATAATATATCTATTAAAAGTTAAGATTTAATTATTTTCTACAGAAAGAGTGCTCACCAAACAGAGTTCTTTCTATTCTCTTTCTTTGACAAGCTATATGAATTTATGCAAAATTACTTCGCTTCATATATAATCCTATAGTATCATTATAGTTTACAGAATTAACATTTGCGATACATCATACATGATATACCTTAGTATGATATAACTGAAAAAAATGTGTATGTGTACTTATTGACCTTCACACTCTGAGTGTGTCTTTCAAATAATGATGGTTCTCTGTATTTCTTGATTCATATCATAATGTACTATGAGGAATTCATGATTGACATACACATGATCCTATTCTGTATTAACAAAGCTGATAGTGGTTTAAATTGCTATCATGTTTGCTTGCATATTATTGATTTTATTTCATTATCTCTATTCAGTCCGGAAGGGTTTTCAAATCATACATCCATCTTAGTTCTGTTTCATTTATTCTGTGATTGTAGTTGCCTCCCCTCCAATTAGATTTGACTTCAATGCCTACATGCTTTTATTTTCTTAACCTGTTCTATTCAGGGTCGTTTTAAGTGAGGGGGTCCTCTTTGGCAGCTTAATGGCGCCTGTGCCTTATTCCCGCAGACATCTTTTCTGTGCATATGCGAGTCCCCAGGAAAATGGCCACCATAATTTTCCCTGTGATTTTTGCTGCTCTGCAGCGCCAAGCTCTCTGGAGACTGCAGAAATCAAGTATAATGATATATGAGTGCAGGGTGTGTGGTGTGGGTCCGTGTGCCCCGCATCCTCTGCACCCATTAGAGATACACCCCTGGTGTATCTATACAGCCACAGTTTTTGACTTTGGACTTTAGATACCTGGTCATCTCAATCATCCAATAGTTTTTAGTACTTAGTCATCAATTTTCCTTTTTTTCTCACACATTTATAGATCTTAAGTGGACCATCTAGCTATCACAATTTGTCATCCTGCAACATTATAAACATTGCCCATACTTAGTTCAATACCACAGAGCGCTCTATTCATTTTTATACTGTCTAAGGAAGTGGTGATACTTCCCGAGAGAGCAGCTAGTGGTTAGACATCATTACCCCTTCTATGAGCGCCCGCTGTCCCTGCTGGCCTCTATTAATGAATTCCACCCTTTTAGGATTTTTCCAATTGCTTGCTGCAAAATATATATATATATATATATATATATATATATATATATATAAAAAAAAAATGTAACCCTACACGTTTCGTCTGACAAGACTTCAGGGGTTATCGTTTACTTTGAAAGTTATTCAAAACATACATAAATCTTCTAAAATTCAGAAAATATCAGCAAGGAATGGATCAGTAATTCCCTCAATATGATCAGGATTCACAATAGTATTTTTATTCATAAAGCACACCTTTTATAGTCATTATTGTATACACCGATGTGTTCAAATAATGGCTTAGGGTGGAAAAATAAAACAAAGTAAAATTTAGACAAATTCACCCAAAAAAAACAGTCTGTGGGTTCAGGGTCTTCCTCTATGGATTAGCCTAATCTGCCTAATGCACAGAGGAAGAGCCTGAACCCACAGTACACACTCTATGTTTTAGTCTGTTTTTATCTTTTATATCAAAATTGGTGGTCATATGACCGAAAACCGCTTTCTCAGATAAGTTGCTGAATCTATGTTATTATTGATTGCACTGGTTTGTTTTGTTTAAAGATGAATACACTATTAAAAACGGTTTTTATATTTGGTTTTAAGAAATATGTATCTAGAGATAGAGAAGATATGCGGCTTTAAATATAAGGGAAATTTATGTCCCCAAAGATAGTAGAACTTCCAAAATCCACCAAGAGGTGCTGTTACTAGAAGCAGAGTAAGGCAGGATCAGCGTCTGATGCATTTCATTGCATTGACGCAACTTCCTCAAAGAACAAGGAGTCACCAAAGTGGCTTATTTCTTAGGTTATTGGTTTGCAGTTTATAGTTTCTTTTCATACTTTTGAGTATTATATCAACTAATCCAACATTTTTCCTAGCGATAAGTTTTTCATGGCTTACTGCTTATTAAGCATTATTGTATCTAATCGGAAACGTTCTTTTTCAAGCTCTAAATTTATTGGTAAATTCTGATGTATGTTACATTATGTGTTTAACGCAACTAAATAATATTCAATACTTTAGTTCTGTGTTCTCCACTTTTTTTGTTTGTTGAGCTTTAGATAGGTGTGTGATGTGTATAATTGTAACTACGGGAACTGCAGTATAAAGAAAATCTACTGTTTTAGTGTGGTCAGCTAACATTACTTTGAGCAGAATGAAGGGGTTTGTGCCGCTTTATTGGTAAAATGTGATGTCACACCTGCAGGGACTCTCCTCGGTGTTTAGAGAGCTGCAATCTGTCAGCATTTATAGCACCCCTCCAACCCCCCAAAAAGCCACAATGATCACCAGGGTACACAAATAGTTTAAAACTGAAGTGTCATCTGGTCACAAAGCTAAAATAGTACTGCCCATGATCTAATGCATTCAACTTTGTGGTGTTTCCTTGTTCATTGCATGTTCAAGTTCCAAATGCTGGTTTAAAGAGTAAAGAGAAACTCAGAAAGCTTTTAACGTAAGAAAAAAGTACCGTGCCCATTTTAAATTAGTCAAGCCATATAAATATTTAAAAGTTCTGTTAAATATTAAAGACGTATTCTCTAGAAATCTGCACAGAAAAGCACATACAGTGTCCATGATATCAAATGACTAACCTGAAAGGATCACCTGGGCATAATGATGAGCATTGAGGGTCCTGAGGGGTGTGAAGGATTTGTCAGATGGTGATTACACCTTTAAAAGCCACTAGATGCAAAAACTAAAATGTATAGATTAAAACCATTAAGGTTTGTTCAGTGTTCACCCGCCAAGTATGAAGCGCTGTTAAGTATAAGCTATGTATTCAATTACAGAGATCTGAAACCCTAAGCATCATTAGGACAGGGACCTGATGCCAGTGATAAAGTGGAACCTAAGACGAAAAAAAGATTCTGCACAGAGCTTTGGTTTTTTCAATTCAATAGTGTACAGAAAAACCAACCATAAGTAATCATTACTCAAATAATATCATTCAAAAATCGTTGGTGGTGCTCCCATAGCCCAAAGAAGACAATATATACACATAGAGAAGAAAGTAGGGCTAGTTGTTGGGGTACTCTTAAATGAATATATAATTAAAATGTAACTTTTATTTAGTATAATAAAATATATGGTACCAAAATCCCCCAAGAGGGAATAAATTAATCAAAAGTAAATGGATCTAATTGAAGTATAAGATCCTAAGGTAATCCTCTGGCGAAATATTTATCATCCCATTGGGTAAGCAAATATTAGTCAAGAAGGATTAAGATGATAAACCAAAAAGTGGGTGAAAGATAAAAATATGATTTGTGGTGCTCTGCCAATCGTTACTGGGGTCCTATGTATTCCTCTTTCACCTACGGCACCTGGTATTCCCTGGGGGTCCCCCCTCAAGTACTAACCAGGCCTATCACTATTTAGCTTCCAAGATCAGACGAGATTGGGCATTTTAGTGATGTATGGCTGTAGTGATAGTCATATGAGGAAAGGTAAATTACCCCCACCTAGGCCAGAGCAAGAACACAATCATATAATAAGTGTAGGACTATCACAATGAAAAGTCCATTTATTTATTATAAGATTTATTGTGTTCCAAAAAAGTTAACACATGAGCATACTTTATTGTTACACATATCTTTTGTACATACAATATCAAGCAATTATGCAGACAAATAAATGTATTATAATTAGTGTAACGTAAACAAATATATTAATAAGTGATATTATAATCCAAATGGGATATTTTCTCAGTACATAGATGTATCACAAATATCCAGATATCGCATCATCCCCTATATAGCTCACCCTTAATAGAGGATATATCACAAGACAAATGACTGATCATAAATATCGCCAGTGTCTAGAAAAATCTTTTAGTGATATACATGTATCGCAGCTAGCCTACCAGAAGAAATGTGATCTGACGGAAAACCAAAGAATGGTAACGGAGACACCATCTGAAGTGAACTGGACCCCAGATATTGATGAACTCGAAGCAATAGAAACTCTAGAACAACTACAGGGAGAGGCCACTGATAACGCTGAGGCTCATAGGAGACCAATGTGTAAGAAAAAATCTATTTTCTTCCCCCCAGACTCTATTAGCCCGGAGGTAAAGATTTTCCAGGAATTAGTATCCAGAGATCTAGACATACTATACATGAAAACAAAGAATACTAGACCAACTATGGGAAACCTTAGCAAGCAAGAAACTCAAGCGTTGATGAATATGAAACGATGGAAAGACGTAATCATCAAGCCCTCAGACAAGGGTGGTAATGTAGTGATTTGGCCAACAAAAATGTACCAGAAATAAGCTATGAGACAATTGGAAGACACAGTGTTAGCAGAAAATTACCTTCAATTCAACAGAAAACTACATCTGCATATTTGATGGCATATTGGATCGGGCAAGACAGGAAGGAATTATCCTCAAACAAGAATATCTGAAGGTGTCCAATCCTAAAATACCGACTTTATATTTGCTACCTAAACTTCACAAAAATATGTGTGAACCTCCCGGGAGACCGATTATATCGGGACTAGGTGGATTATCTGAAAATGCGAGCCGTTTCATTGATCTTCATCTTCGACGCCATGTACTAGGATTAACATCCTATATACAGGATACGGCTGACATTCTCAGGAAATTACATGACATAAGACTTGATACACACCACTATCTAGTTACTCTAGACGTGGTGTCTCTATATACTTGTATTGACCATGAGCTGGGCTTACAGGCCGTTAAATACTTTCTCAATATGGAAGAACCATGCCGATTTCACCAATTTTTTCTGGATCTTCTGAAATTCGTCCTAAGAATTATTTTACGTTTGGGGACTGCTTTTACTTATAGAAAAGAGGAACGGCAATGGGGGCGGCTTGTGCCCCCACATATGCCAACCTCTTTATGGGTAAGTGGGAGCGGGAATTTGTGTTCGATGAAATGAGAGAATATACCCAATACATAGGAGGATGGTGGAGAGGCATATAGACGACATCCTCATGATATGGGAGGGAGAAGATCTGCTCATCGAATTCATAAAAGAACTTAACAACAACAGTAACATCAAACTTACCCACTTTTATAGTCAAGAATATATGTCACTTTCCTGGACTTAAAAATCTACAAAACCAGTGATGGCACTTTACAGACAGAACTGTACAGAAAGGAGATGGCAACAAATAGCCTATTATATCAGACCAGCGCACATTTTCCCCCTACAGTTGAAAATCTCCCTAAGGGGGAATTTTTAAGATTAAAACGTAACTGCTCTGAAGCACATGTATATAAAACAAAAAGCCGGGAAATTGAGAATAGGCTAAGAGAAAGAGGATACAGTAAGTGATGCATAAAACGAGCACAAGCATGCATCTCTGAAACACCTAGAGAAAAATTGATATTCAATGACCCTGAACAACAATCGTACAACCAGAAGCTCAAAATGAATAAGGAAGGATTAAGATTCATCGGCAATTTTTGTAAAGAATGGAGAATCATTCAGGACATCATCCAAAGACACTGGTCGGTCCTTCACTTAGATAAAGATTTGTCATCAATCTTGGATGAGAAGGTAGCGATGGGTTGGCGACGATCAAAAAATCTAAGAGATAAACTTGTACATAGTCATTATGTGAAATATCCTAAAAGTGCCAATAAAACACAAGGATCCCATGCTTGTGGGACTTGCAAGGCATGTCCGTATATGAAAAAACAAGAAAAAGTGATTGATAAATATGGAATGGAGATCAAAATCAGAGATTTTATTAATTGCAATACTTCAGGTGTGATATATTGTCTTACCTGTAGTTGTAATCTAAGGTATGTTGAAATGACCTCGAGAAACCTGAAGCTACGTGTTCTTGAACATGTTGGGACAATAAGAAATGCTGTCTCAGACAAAGCTAAATTCAAGAAACTCACATCAGTTGCACGTCATTTCAACACATGTCATAATAATAATTACAAAGAACTTCAGGCATTTGGGTTAGAGAAGATCAACATGGGCATTCGGGGAGGTGACTTAACACAAGAACTAATTAAACGAGAAAGCATGTGGACTTTTAAATTGGGTGCTCTCAATCCATACGGAATGAGTGAATACATAAATTACAGCGTATTCTTGTAAAAAACCAAACCTCATATCTAGAGATCACCCTGGAGAGATACGATCCATTAAAAAACTAAATCTTATATATCTAGCAATCATGTTGGATATATGACCTCATCAATCAGGGTTCCTGTGATTATAAGAATCACATGAGACTACATTGATTAGAACCTGAATATACATTCGGTTAATAGCCAGGTCCATCATCCGGCTTTCAAGAATAAAAATAAGAGCCAAGTGATTATGTATCTTGAATTTTAAAACACTGCACTTATGTCATCGCAGTATGAATTCACAGATCCACTATCAGACTTTTAAGAATAAAAATAAGAGTTAAGTGATCATATATTTCTTATCAATTTTAATACACTGCACTTATGAAATCACAGTATGAATCTATAGACTAAATGATAAATGCTGGTATCAATGGGCTAGTATTGCAATTTTCTCTTGTTTTTGATCTTCACCCTATTAATATTTAATAGTTTTCTTTTTTGTGTGTTTATTAGCTTCACGTGTGGTTACATCGTCTAAAAGAATCAATTGGATATATTGATTCACTCACTATTTCTTGTTTCACCATCACTAATTCAACAGGTATACATCACCGAAAAGAATCAATGGATATATTGATTCATTTATTTTCTCTTGCTTCACCATCACTTACTCAACTGATATATATTATAATTCATCTAACTAACCTTTCACTAATTTCTCTTTCAATGGCTGATCACACTATATATGATCAACCTTGCACTTTCTATTATTGTCACAATATTCATTTATTACTCAAATATTCTTTTTCACTACACATTCATGCACCTTTTTGTCCATAACACTGTTCTGAGGAACTACTAGACACTAAAATAATAATTTTTCATAGGTACATTTACGAGGTACCTAATATTAACATACGGGCTATTTGATTAGTCTAATATAATCGACATGATTCCGATTAATCAAGATCACGAAAGGTCAATAAGATATAGATAAGACCTAGGTTACCTGTGTTTCAGAAAAATATATTATGTTATTAACTGTATATATGATATTGAGTCCTATGATCTATACACCTATATCAAAGTAGGTTGATATTTATCACTTTTTAGCACAGTATTCACTTAATTTTCACTATCACATGCTCACTTATTCAGCCCATATATCTATGCCCCTTATTTATATGCTATTATGCATCAATTATGTGGGTAAAATTGATTGAGGATCAATTATATATAATATATTATATAACATTATTATAACTAAGTATCACTATAAGACAATAGAGTTATATTTAATTTTACTAATATACATATACCCACTATCCTTTCCCCCTTTTTTTATATAAATTATTGGAACAATAATGAGGCACTCATATTAACTTTAAAATTAAGCAGCAGTATAATAATTATAGAATAATTACTATAGAGATTTCACTTAATAGTCACCATAGAAAAAAAGAATAAAAGATCAATTACATTAAAACAACTCATGCTATAAGTGTTTTATTACATAATTCGAATGGTTAACCACATGGAATAAACACTACAAATACCAGCATGCTTTACTCTATCCAATATCAATCTAATTTTTGAAATGTCAAAAACCATATGTATATACGAACATATGGACTTCAAAATCCAATACTGTACTAGAATCAGTAACTATAGGAAATGATTATATATATCATCATGCCTTACTTTATTGGTGCTTTACTTCCTGGTCCCGATTTACTACCCCATGATTTTAAACTACAGTTACCAGCATGCTTTGCTCCATGCCTACTGAGATTGGCTGTTTGAACCAGTCACATGATTGTTTAGGGACGCAATTGATGGGCGTTGCCCATTCCCTGTGTTAGTATCTAACATCCAATGATATCTCCCAGGAGACGGGAGATATGAATATTCACTCTATTTAAGTAGCGGCTGCATGTGACACGATACACACGAGGTGAACAAGCCCTCAGCCGGGCGAAACGCGCGTCCTCTCTGCTATCATAACGGGAGAACCAACAGACAGCGTACAGTCGGTGCACGGACTGGACTCTGGACTCCCCCCACAATGGGGATGGTATTGTGTTAACCAAGGAGGCTCCATATTAGCTACACATGGGCTTTACATTGGAGCAGGCAATTCACTTCCTGCTGCCAAGTTTTTTTACATATCCAAATTGTTGGGATATTAATCTGTTATAGGAGTCAGGTCTCCTATCTTAGGGGACAGTGTACTATGCACTGGCATTAAGATTAATGTGTCTTACAGACGGTCTCCTTATGATATACATCTACCCCAGAATTAGTATATCTTACAGCTAGCCTCATATGAACTGCTGCTTTGTGAAACAATATATATATATAACCTCACCCTTCTGTCTTTTGACATGTATGCATACTAGGAAATCCTAATATTGTGCCATACAAGGTATAATGTAATATCTGGCAAAAGATATATATTTACTCACTGTGGATGTCGTATTTGAATTCAATTATGGATAATATAGCTGCTCTTAAAACATTTGTGAGAATTATGATCAGCTGGGTAATATAGGATTTAATATGACATTTGGTGACACATTTTCCTGCTTGGATTGAAATGTGGATACACAGCAATATGCATTTGCATTGAGATTAACGTGTCCTGTAACCAGTCTCTCTATATATGCATTTAAGAATTCAGAGAGAAATATGGTGAAACACAGACATGGGGAGGCAATGATTTGATGTGATTGAATGATATGCACCTGTCTCAGAATTTATTTTGCAGTTAAACTCATGCAATTACCTATGTGTCCAATATATGCGAACCTTACTCGCTTGGCAATTGATATAAACCAATGGTAGGCTAGCTGCGATAAAAGTATATCACTAAAAGATTTTTCTAGACACTGGCGATATTTATGATCAGTCATTTGTCTTGTGATATATCCTCTATTAAGGGTGAGCTATATAGGGGATGATGCGATATCTGGATATTTGTGATACATCTATGTACTGAGAAAATATCCCATTTGGATTATAATATCACTTATTAATATATTTGTTTACGTTACACTAATTATAATACATTTATTTGTCTGCATAATTGCTTGATATTGTATGTACAAAAGATATGTGTAACAATAAAGTATGCTCATGTGTTAACTTTTTTGGAACACAATAAATCTTATAATAAATAAATGGACTTTTCATTGTGATAGTCCTACACTTATTATATGATTGTGTTCTTGCTCTGGCCTAGGTGGGGGTAATTTACCTTTCCTCATATGACTATCACTACAGCCATACATCACTAAAATGCCCAATCTCGTCTGATCTTGGAAGCTAAATAGTGATAGGCCTGGTTAGTACTTGAGGGGGGACCCCCAGGGAATACCAGGTGCCGTAGGTGAAAGATGAATACATAGGACCCCAGTAACGATTGGCAGAGCACCACAAATCATATTTTTATCTTTCACCCACTTTTTGGTTTATCATCTTAATCCTTCTTGACTAATATTTGCTTACCCAATGGGATGATAAATATTTCGCCAGAGGATTACCTTAGGATCTTATACTTCAATTAGATCCATTTACTTTTGATTAATTTATTCCCTCTTGGGGGATTTTGGTACCATATATTTTATTATACTAAATAAAAGTTACATTTTAATTATATATTCATTTAAGAGTGCCCCAACAACTAGCCCTACTTTCTTCTCTATGTGTATATAAAGTGGAACCTGTAATAATTTAAGTTGCTGTGAATTCACGGCCTGTCAGTGACAAGAAACCACCAATCCAAACTACAGTTGTAATGTAATATCTGCTTAGTTAGAGACATGCCACCTAGCAAGGCAACCTGGTGCAAAAAAATGAGCATTATGGAACATTGAAGTATAAACACCAGTCATCTCATGTGTACTGTACTAATCAGTGTAAACTATGACTTTAGTGATTTTATCGTCTTAAAAGAACTAATAAAGCGCCACCTCCCCCTCCCAAGTTATCCTGTTACATTTAATGTAACAGCTTCAATGTAAATTAAAAAGTAGAATTCATATTCACATAAGGTTCATTGTTGGTATTTATTTCTCCTTTTTTAAACTGTATGCAACACAGAAAGTAATGCTGGATCAGAGGCAGTTTAAATCATCATGAGTACACATGTATTTTGAAATATCCCCTATCAGTTTTTCATTTAGTTAAACCAAAACAAATTTTTTATAATATACACATATACAATATGTGCTGTTTGCAAGACAAGATGTTCAGTGTTCATAGTTTTGCCCTCTGATGTAGAATACAAATAAAGTGAGAACACTTGTTTGGTGTGCTTGAATAGAAAAATATTATGAATGGTTCACATTTAAAGGGGATAAAATGTCCAGAATCGCTACTCCCACTTTTATACAAATACTTTGGGCAGAATTCAATTGTTTTCGCGGTCCGGATCTCCTGTCTAAAGTGACGGGAGATAGCGGGGCACTATTCAATTGCTACTGCTTTTCACACTGATCGCGAAAAGTGCCATTTGGGCGCCCAAACAGGTCACTTTTCTCCCATTTCAGCTCGCACCCCTTGGGGCTGCGAGCTAAAATGGAATGATGGCAGCTGATCGCGCCGGACAGGAGCAACAATTGAATAGCTCAGTCGGGCGCGAAAGGGGCTGGAAACATTTGAATTCCACCCTTTACGTTCAACTCTGTAAAAGGCAAAGAAATCTAATAAAACAAATAAATACTATGAATATTAGTGCTACACAAGTAATTTCAACCAGCGGATGCAAGATTCTTTCAGTGGGAGCCTCTTCGCACTGGATGGCGAGTGGCTCTCTAGCATATTTTTGCAATTGAATTGCGAATCCATAAGAGATCGCAGCTACGATAGCTTTTGCGTCAACTTCTGAATCAGGCCCTAAATCGCTTAGGAAACATTGCTAAATTATGTAATCTCACTGAAATTTCATTACCAGATAAATCTCCCATTTCCTCTCCTGAATCAAACAATCGCTCACATTACATTCAACGATTAAGATCTTGTCATTCTCGCAAATCGATTAGAGAACTTTAGTGCATGATTGTATACCATTGGTTCACTAATCTGACGAGCAAATAAACAAGTAATAACCAGTAGCAAGTAGTGATGTTTCCATCATCAGGAATCCTAGCTGGAAAATCAATACAGCTCTTTAGCTGCAGTATGAACCAGTAAAATAAATAGAAACACTGTTATGGTACCTATAACATATTAAAATTACAGACAAATCGCCAGGGTTTAATCTCCATTTTATTGATTTATATTTGACCTCAGCCATTTGTGGGAATAAAAAATCAAAACCTCCATGTTCAAAATATTATTCCCACTTGCAGTCCTTGAATAATACCTTCTTCCTGCTGTACACAAATCCATAAGTAACCAGTTCGACATTTTTGTATGTTAAACTGAACAATTTAACTTTTTTGTAGAAAATAGATTTATGCATAAGGGGTGAGAAACAAAAAAAAAAAAAAAAAAAAACACCTTGAGAGAGTACACCCTTACCATACAGAGTTTTGTGTTCTGTAAACAAAATCTAAAGAAAATGCTGCTTAAAACAAAGTAACTCTCGCTATCAAAATATACAATTTGAATTGCAGACATTATGCAAACATTTTAAAAATAGTACAGTATTCGCTTTGATTGAAAGTTACAGCATTCTCTTCTAAGACCCAAATGATCAGTTTGCTCAAGGTGGATTCATTTCAAAATACTGAATGCAGTCCTGTCTTCAAAGCGAGAGTGAAGTAATATTCATTTCTCCAAACGTAGCAAACATCCGTATTCCTTAGAACCGTAGGTGTGATTTGTGCTTCACCATATATCTAAAAAAATAAAAAAATATTTTACTAAATTTGGTAGATACGGTATTATGTAGAAACAGTGTACACAATAATGGTTTATTAAAACAGAACATTGGAAAAGATTATTATACGGCACCACACATTACCTTGATGGCACCAGGATGCACTGTGGGAAGAAGGCAAGGCGGCGGAGGCAAATATGTACATGCGCTCCCGGCCGTCCATATGGTGTAAAAGAAATTGTGATTCATCAAACCTGGCCACCTTCCATTGCCCCATGGTCCAGTTCTGACGCTCATGTGCCTATTGTAGGTGCTTTCAGTGGTGGACAGGGTCAGTATGGGCACTATGACCAGTCTGCGGCTACGCATCCCCATATGCAAGCAGTGATCGCTGTGTGTTTTGACAACTTCCTATTATAGCCAGCATAAACATTTTCAACAATGTGTGCTACAGTAGCTTTTCTGCTGGATAGGACCAGATGGCCTAGGCTTTGCTCCCCAAGTGCATCAATAAGCCTTGGGTGCTCATGACCCTGTTACTGGTTCACCTGTTATCCTTCATTGGACAACTTTGGTAAGTACTAAACACTGCATACCAGGAACACCCCACAAGACCTGCATTTTGGAGATGCTCTGACCCAGTCATCACAATGGCAGTCACTCAGATCCTTACACTTGCCCATTTTTCCTGATTCAAACACATCAACTTCAAATATGGAGTGTTTACTTGCTTCCTAATATATTCTACTCCTTGACATGTGCCATTGTAACTATATATTCAAATGTTTTTCACTTCATATTTCAGTGGTTTTAATGTTACATTTGATCAGTGTACAGAAGAAACCGATAGAAGCTAGGAGCGTCAGGACGGTTGCCCTGAGGACACTATGAACTTCGAGGAAAGAGTTAACAAGGGTAAGTTTTACCATAACTCTCCATCTTCAGGGTCCATAGGGCTCCACAGGGAGACATTGTGGATGTCCCAAAGCAGTTGTTCAAGGGCGGGAACACTCCTAAGCTGATAGTAAGGAAGCGTCCTGAGAGACAAATGTATCAAAGGCATAAAACCTGAGAAAGGTGTGGACAGAAGACCAGGTGGCTGCCTTGCATAGCTGTTCAACTGAGACACCACGCCAGGCTGCCCACGAGGGACCCACAGAGCGAGTAGAATGAGCAGATACTGAGGTCAGCATGGGAAGGCCAGTCTGCCTGTAAGCCTGTGAAAAAGTCATGTGAATCCATCTGGCCAGAGTTTGTTTGTTAGCTGGCCATCCCTTCTTGTGGAATCCATATAGGACAAAGAGGGAGTCCGATTTCCTAATGGAAATAGTGCAGTCCACATAGATCTTCAGATCACGGACCACGTCCAATGAGGCCTCACCTGCCGAGAGGTCTGGTGAATTAAATGCCAGAACCACAATTTCATCATTCAGGTGTTAGCGAGAAACCACCTTGGGGAGGAAACCTAGGCGTGTACAAAGAACAGCCCTGCCCTGATTAAACAATAAAAAGGGGGAGTGACATGAAAGCGCCCCTAAATCCGATACCCAACAGGCAGATACTGTAGCCAGAAGAAACTTCGCAGTGAGCCACTTGACATCCACCGATTCCAGGGGTTCGAATGAAGGTTTCTGAAGTGCTTGGAGCACCACTGACAAATCCCATGGAGCCACAGGAGGGAAAAAGGGAGATTGTATACGAAGAACACCTTGCATGAAGGTGTGAACATCCGGTATAATAGAATTCTACGCTGAAACAAGATAGACAAAGCAGAGACTTGCACTTTCAGAGATGCTAGGCGGAGCCCTAGATCCAGTCCAGCCTGAAGAAAGGCAAGAATTCGAGAAACCTTAAAGACTTGCAAATCAGTATCTTGGAGCACACCATTGGAAATACATATGCTATATTCTGTGGCAAATTCTTGCTGAGGCCGATTTACGTGCTTGGAGTATGGTCTGCACCACAGAGCTGGAGAAACCCTTAGCCATTAGGAGGGATGTCTTAAGAGCCAAGCCGTTAAGAGACAGACAGGCTAGGTCCAGATGTAGACATGGACCCTGAAACAACAGGTCTACTCGTAGAGGAAGTTGTAGTGGAACGTCTATGGAGAGCCTTTGAAAGTCGAAGTGCCAATGATGTCTGGGGCAAGCCAGAGCTATGAACAGGACTGTGCCCCCCCCCCCCCCCCATCCCTCCTGTCTGAACTTTCGAAGCACTCAAGGAAGTAGTGATATCGGAGGGAAGAGATATGCCAAATGGAGTTTACATTTCACCGACAATGCATCTATAAAGCTGCATCGGGGTCCTATGTTCTGGCTCCATAAATTGGAAGTTTTTTGTTGTGTCTGGAGGCCATGTGATCCACTTCCGGAAGACCCCATTGTCCACTAGAAGCTGAAAGACTTCTGTATGTAGAGACTGTTCCCCTGCATGCACATCGTTATGGCTGAGAAAATCTGCTTCCCAATTGAGAATCCGCGGGATGAACACTGCAGAGATGGCTGGGAGATTGCTTTCGGCCCATGTGAGAATGTGGGAAACTTCTGTCATTGTTAACTGACTTCAAGTGCCCCCTTGGTGATTGAGGTTGGTCACTGCCTTGGCATTGTCATACTGAATTTGAACTGGCCTGTTTTTCAGAATATTCTGAGCTCTGTAGATGGCTCGAAGTTCCGGGATATTGATTGGTAACACAGCCTCGACTGGGGACCATCGGCCCTGGAAGGAGTGCTGGCCAGTTACTGCGCCCCACCCTCAGAGGCTTGCATCCGTGGTGAGGAGAGCCCAGTCCGAGTTCCAAAAGGGACAACCCTTGCTCAAATGGGAAGTCTGTAGCCACCAGGTTAGGGACAGGCGAACCTCTGGTGGGAGGCTCATCATCTGGGATTTGAGCAGTTGGGGCCCATTCCAACTGGAGAGGATCAGGTGTTGTAGGGGCCTGGAGTGAAACTGGGCGAACTACACCATATCGAAGGTGGACACCATTGATCCCAACGCCTGCATTGCAGAGTGAATTGACACTCGGCGCTTGTGGAGCAGTCTGCGTAGTCTGTGCTGGATTGCTAAAATCTTGTCCGCTGTTAGGAAGATTCTCTGAAATCGTGAGTCCAGCAGCGCTCCCAAATGTACCATCCGTTGAGATGGTGTTAGAGAAGATTTTTTCCAGTTGATCAGCCAACCGTGTGTTTGAAGAAAGGCAATTGTTACCTGTAGACGGCAGTGAAGAGTCTGTAGGGAGCTGGCCAACAGCAAGAGATCATCCAAGTATGGGAGCAGTCCTCAGACTTGGCAGGTAGACATCTAGTAGCCCAGGCCTGTTTGGCCCTAGGCTTGGAGGACTTGGTTGAGGTCTGCTGTCGTGGAAAAGACTGACCCTTGGCTTTTCCTTGGGGGCGAAAGGACCGAAAGGATGACGTCCAAGGCTTTGTATTATATACAGAGGGCAGGAACGCCGTCTTATTAACCGTCAAAGTAGTCACAAATTTATCCAATTATGGACCAAATAGGATGTCTCCTGCATAAGGCAGAGACACTAGAGCCCGTTATGAGTCTGAAGCTGCTTCCCAGGAACATAGCCAAAGAATACGGTGGGCCACTACTGAACTGGCAGATATCCTGGAGGCCAGGAGAGCCATATCCATAGCTGCTTCACCTAAGGAGGTTGCATCTCTAATGTGAGATATTTAGTACAGCTGTTCCCTCAAAGCATAAGGGGGAAAAAGCGCCTGTAAGAGAGTATATACTGTAGATTTATGACAAGCTTCTATACGGCTATCTGTAGTCTCCTTCAAGGAGGTTGCAGTATGAACAGGTAAGGTGGCATTTTTAACCAGATGTGTTGCATGAGAATCCACTGCTGGGAGAACTTCCCATTAGGTACAATCAGTAGCTAGAAGAGGGTAAAAGGAACTATCGTTTTGGAATTTGAAACCTTTTACCGTGCATATTCCAAGCTTCACTCATGTATTCAGATAGCAGGTCAGAGTGAGGAAACCCCGGCCAAAACAACCTTTAGTCGCTTAAAAAGTGTGTGTTTTTTCTTAGGAGCGGGTCCATCCTCTTCTCTTTGTAGAATATCTTAACAGATCTCACAAGAGCAGGTATATTTAGTTTAGAGGGTGGCTCCTCTTCTCCTGAGATGGAGTCAGAGTGAGGGAGATCTGAGTCTTCTGCCTCCCCAGATGATCTCTCAGAATCAGATAACGGTGTGGACTGGGAAAATATCATAGTACATTTAGTAGGCCTAGTAGGTAAAGGCTTTTCTTTTTGCAGCATTTGCTGAAAAACCGTAGAGGTATTAGCCAAACTCTGTACTGAGGTAGACAGTACGTCTACCCATGGGAGAGGAAAAAGATTTGCAGGGAGTACCTGCTGTGGCCATCCCATAGGGGGAGCTACCATGGGGACTGCTACTTGGTCCGCAAGTTTTGCCAGCATTTGTGAAAAGGCAGCTCAGGGTGGGTTCTGAGGGAGATACACTGGTGCTGATGGGCCTGGGACTGTGTAACAATTAATACCACAGAGCAGGACTTACAAGACACCAGAGTAGGAGGAGCAGCATCAGGCTACTTGATATATTTTTCCTCTGATAGCCATAGCCACAAGAATAACAAAAATACACAGTATGATACAGTGCAGTGAACACCCTGGATAAAATGGCACAGTGTAGCGTGCAACCGCGTTATAAAGTATGTGATCGCACTTAATTATCTGGGAACTGTGAGGTACAATGAACCCCCTATACCAAAGTATGTCAGGATATAGTAGAATAGAGGGAAAGGTATAAGCTGCACAGTATAGAAAGTAGAGATGAGCGCTAGCCCAAGTCACATACAAACGCAGAAAATACACTACAATCAACTACACAGACCACAGTGGCTGGTAGGATATAGCGCTGCATGACCTGGCCCGTGGGAGAGGTATACAGGGAGACTGGACACAGTGTACCCAAAGACCTGTCTGCAGAAAATGGCTGCCGCGCATCTCTGGGGGGGTGGAGGGTGAGGGAGGAGCAGCACAGGGCACACCGAGACCGCAGTGGAATGGTGCCCTGGACTGGGCGAGGGGCTGCAGGGAGAGCGCCTTCTCCCCTTGCTGATATTAACCACCGGGTCCTCTGGCCTACTTGCATATGGCCTGCGCCAGTATGTTATATGCTCCGGTGGTCTAATGCTCTGTGGTCTACCTTAGTCATGGGCACACCAGTGTCCACATCAGCGCCTCCGGTCTGTCTCCTGCGGCAAGATTGAGCAACAAAGCAGGTCACCGCGAACAGGGTTCCACCTTACCTGCCCCTGGATTCTGGACTGCAATCTGGGATCTGAGAAGCCTGCTAGCTAGTCCCCCTCGGAGCCCCGTCGAGAGTACCTAGCACAGGCTTGGAGTCATGGCGCCTCAGAGGGGTCATGGAGCGGCAGCACAGACGTCCGGAGGACAGTATGGTGCTGTTCGTCCATTATAGTAAAAAAAAAAAAAAAAAAAGATAAATTAAAGTCGGAGCATCCTGGGATTGAAAAGCGTTGGTGTCCAGTCATCCAGGTCCCACCTACACCCCAATGCATACCATGTATAGCACATGTAATTACACCAACCATGATTTTTGTTTAAAATATCGCCTTTAAAGCTGCATCTCACAGCTGGAAAAGTACAGTTATGACTAAAGAAACGGAAAAAAAAATAATTACCTGTCCAATGTTTCCCAAAATTTTAGGAAAACAGGTCTGTCCAAATGTCTTTTGTGGTAACTCAACTCCAAAACTGTTACATCCCATTTCTGTACATTGGGGTCCAGTCGAACTTCATCATACTTGAGATGGAAGGCTTTTACTGCATTAAGTCACAAAGTTATAAATGGTAAATTTAAATCACAATATAAGGGTTCATTTTACTACTAAAACATGTTAATGTTAAAATATAATAAATATACAATGTATTTTAATAACCTTGCCAAAGGCAAATCTATTCTATAACAGACTGGCAAGAAACATGCTCATTTCTGCACAGTTACAACAAGGCACGCTCCTTACAGGTCTGCATGTAATGATTGCTCTGACCTAAATGTTTTCTAATGTATAAATAAACCTATATTTAGAAAACCTGAAAGTTTAAAATAAGTGGTTAAAAAGCTTACTTTTTGCAAAGATATCTACAGGAGATCCATCAGGCAACACCCATGGCCAGCCCTTAAACTGCCAAGCAGGACCTTGAACAAACACTGCTACCACACGGTCCCTGGAAGACAGAAGCATTGTTACACTACTGACACTATTACTTTGGTCTGAAGGCAGGATACAAAGTCCAATTTCGTCATACATGCAGGAGTTGGATAGAAATTTTTTATCCAATTAGTGACACTCCAGAAAGTAACTTAAAAAAAAAAAGAATGACTAGTACACCTAGCTTAATTTATCAATTTCAGCTCGTCCGAATGTATCCATTCTTGGATTATTATCCCATGCCGAATTGCACACTATTCAGAGCTAGTATGGGTAAGACGGGAAACACTATTTACAGACTCCCAGCAAAGACTGGTACAATTGAGATATGTATTTATAATTTGCACTGTAACTGTGGATAAACAGGGGAGATATCGCAAGCAAATGTTCACTTTTCCTAACGAGTCTTCACATACAAACTTAAAGTTTAATGTTCACTTTTTGGACTCTGAGTATTTCACAAAGGAAGTTTTAGAGTGCAACACATACCAGTCCTGTGGCAGCAGTTTTAGGGGCTGATCTATTACCCTGTATGGTACAGTAACACTTATACTTGTGCCACCAGGCTGCATTTGGTCTTTTCGTCTCTGAATTAAAACTTCATTTTCTCTCTGACAGCCTTGTTTTTTCTTTTCATCTGATGAAACAAACCTTTTGAAAAAAAAAACACAAAAAAAAAGGTTTATAGAATAAATGCAAAACTATCTAATAAAGATACAATTTACTTACAATTCCTAGTTTCACTTAAATAATAAATTTACATTTGGACACCACGTTTTTCTGTACAACTCTGAGCCAATGTGGACCCTTCTTTCTAATATCTAAATACTTTGATATTGGAAGGAGAACAGCAAACCAAGACCAATGAAATGAAGGGTGGCCAGGAGAAGAGGGTGACCAACAGTATCTAAAAACAAAAAATTCTAGGAGTGAGGGAGTGGAAAGATAACTTTAAATGTGCTATAAGTAGATCAATGATAAATTGAGAAAGTTAGGTATTATGAAACAGCTTGTTGAATGCTACTAATGAGGATTATGAAGTAGGTGGCCAAGTCATAGCATGTGTGGCTAGGTCGGAGATGGTAAAGTTGGCAAAGCAGCGAGCTGAATGACAGAGAAGCATTAGTGTTGAATGTTAGAAAAGTACAGTAAGTATGCTTGGCAAGTAAAAAGGACCGTGTTGTAAGAGCATTTGAGAAATATTTCCACTAGTAGTACTCAGAAGAGCAGAAGCACATTTGCAGGTAGTGAGTGTCTGGTGTGAGATGGTTGAGATTAAGATGGTTGTGTAGTGGCTGGAAATTGAGTGTGGAATGTTTAGCTATATGATAGGTGTAGGGTTGGTGAAGATCACAAGTTTATTATTATGTGGGTCACTGCGTACCTGACAATTTAGGTGAGGGGGAGGAATGAGGTTTTATAAGGTGGGAAATGAGGTCAGCTAGTAAAAACTTAAGGAAAAAGATAATTAAATTAATCTTGTAGTAAAAGTCAATAGGATTGTCACTGGGAATTTTGAATCCACTGAGAGAAGGTGGCTCAAGCAATAGGAAGTAAGCCATGCAGCTGACAAGAAATTAGGAAGGCAAGTAAATAAAAACATGTGGTGAACTGGAAAGATATATGGGGGCTGATTTTGAGTGGCATGCAAAAGTAAATGCAGCAGTGTGTATTGGCGATAGCCAGTCTGAGAGTTTATGCAAATGGCATACAAACTCATCCCTTGAGTACATCTGTGCAGCTGACTGAGACAGCCACTTTTCACACCCATACACAGTGTAATACAGTTTGGTGCATCTTTATTCGCCACAATCGGTCAGCCATACAGCAGGTGCAGTTTCTCCGTCTGGCCACGGCCTCCTATGCTTGCGGCTGTGTTACTCGGAACACAGTTGCTAGCATTGACACTGCAACACTCCCATAATACCCCCACTGAACGGTGCAGGAACACCCATCACTTGTCCGCCACATTTCTGATACCATCTGAATTGATCGCAATAGCACCTTTGGGTGTACCCACTGTTACGCATGTGCGGTGTTCAATTTCAGTACTTTTTTCGCAGTTGCAAAGAATTGCTCAACTATGTGAACATTGGCATTGCATGCAACTCAGAATCAGGCTCATGGTGTGGAGAAAGAAGGATGGCTCCATGGGTAAAGTTAAAAGGTGCACACAACGGAATCTGTATGAATGACCGCCGGACAAGAGCCTGGCGGTCGAAATCCCGACGCCAGCAAGCCGAACAGCGCAGATCCTGACAGAGGTAAGAAAACTACCTAACCCTCCCATAGGGGTGCCTAACCGTAACTTCCCCCCCAGTACCTAACCCTAACCTCCCTTCAAGGGTGCCTAAACCTAACCCCCCTCCCCGCACCCTAAACCTAACCCTCCCGGGGGGTGCCTAACCCTATCCCCCCCTTCCCCCGGCCTAACCATCCCCGGGGGGGGTCTAACCCTAAATCCCCCTGGGAATCCCTAAACTTAACCCCCCCACCCCCGGCTACGTGGATACTTAACACCGGCGTTGAGCGATCGGTCCGGCGTCCTGTCGGAGTTCAGGCGTTTGGAGTAACACAGGAGTCGGTATTTCGACATCTATGTTAGATCCCTTGCCAGGATTAAACTGTCGGGATTGTGAACGGTGGCCGGTCACATGACTAGACAGGTGCATAAATATTGGGACATTGACAGAATTTTCATATTTTGGCCTCTATTCACCACAATGGCTTTGAAATGAAACAAACAAGATGTGCTTTAACTGCAGACTTTCAGATTTAATTTGAGGGTAATTACATCCAAATAAGGTGAATGGTGTAGGAATTACAACGGTTTCTATATGTGCCTCCCACTGTTTAAGGGGCCAAAAGTAATGGGACTATCAACTCAAAAGCTATTTTGTGGACAGGTGTGGGCTATTCCCTCGTTATTTCATTATCAATTAAGCAGGTAAAAGGTCTGGAGCTGATTCTAGGTGTGACATTTGCATTTGGAATCAGTTGCTGTCGACTCTCAATATGAGATCCAAAGAGCTGTCACTATCAGTGAAGCAAGCCATCATTAGGCTGAAAAATCAAAACAAACCCATCAGAGAGATAGCAAAAACATTAGGTGTGACCAAATCAACTGCTTGGAACACTCTTAAAAAGAAAGAACACACCGGAGAGCTCAGCAACACCAAAAGACCCGGAAGACCACGGAAAACAACTGTGGTGGATGACAGAAGAATTATTTCCCTGGTGAAGAAAAACCCCTTCACAACAGTTGGCCAAATCAAGAACACTCTCCAGGAGGTAGGTGTATATGTGTCAAAGTCAACAATCAAGAGAAGACTTCACAAGAGTGAATATAGAGGGTTCACCACAAGATGTAAACTATTGGTGAGCCACAAAAACAGGAAGACCAGACCAGATTAGAGAGTTTGCCAAACAACATCTAAAAAAGCCATTACAGTTCTTGAACAACATCCTAAGGACAGATGAGACAAAGATCAACTTGTACCAGAGTGATGAGAAGAGTATGGAGAAGGAAAGCAACTGCTCATGATCCAAAACAGACCACCTCATTAGTGAAGCATGGTGGTGGTAGTGTCATGGCGTGGGCATGTATGGCTGCCAATGGAACTGGGTCCCTTGTATTTATTGATGATGTGACTGCTGACAAAAGCAGCAGAATGAATTCTGAAGTGTTTCGGGCAATATTATATGCTCATTCAGTCAAATGCTTCAGAACTCATTGGACGGCGCTTCACAGTGCAGATGGACAATGACCCAAAGCATACTGCAAAAGCAACCAAAGAGTTTTTTAAGGCTAAAAGGTGGAATGTTATGCAATGGCCAAGTCAATCCCCTGACCTGAATCCGATTGAGCATGCATTTTACTTGATGAAGACAAAACTGAAAGGAAAATGCCCCAAGAACAAGCAGGAACTGAAGACATTTGCAGTAGAGGCCTGGCGTCTGGTGATGCCTATGCGTTCCAGACTTCAGGCTGTAATTGCCTGCAAAGGATTTGCAACAAAGTATTAAAAAAGTGAAAGTTAGATTTAGGATTGTTTAGTTTGTCCCATTACTTTTTGCCCCTTAAAAAGTGGGAGGCATATATAGAAACCGTTGTAATTCCTACACCGTTCACCTGATTTGGATGTAATTACCCTCAAATTAAATCTGAAAGTCTGCAGTTAAAGCACATCTTGTTTGTTTCATTTCAAAGCCATTGTGGTGGTGAATAGAGGCCAAAATATGAAAATTCTGTCAATGTCCCAATATTTATGCACCTGACTGTATATCCCCACAATCCATCTTTGGATCTAGGAGTGAGGATGAGAGAGATTGCCCCATAGGAGAGGGTTGCAAAGTTCAGTGTGGGAGAAGTCCAGGTCTCTGTTAAAAGGTTGAAGAATTCTGAACAGAAAAACTCATGGTCAGAGGAGTGTTTGAATAAAAAAACAAAACAAAATAAAACAGGTCTCACATTCTGGAGTGCAAAAGAAAATGTAATTGACCACACATTTTAAATTCAAATATCCAAAAAAAATTTTTTTAAAGACCTGAAATAATATGCTATGCATATTTCGTTAAGATGCCTAGGACTAATTTCAGACATTCAAGGTGGCAGATAACATCGTACATGACGTAAGAACACTTGTGGGAACAGTATTTCCAGGGACAAAAACTAAATAAAACACTTTTAGAATAATCTTTCACTAAAACGTATCCTCAATGCAAATATTGATCTCAAATGAATGAAGGTTGGGATGAACAAGTAAATTAAATTAGGTAAGGAAAAAAAAAAAAACTTCATATGTGGATAACATTATATCCAAGTTAGCAACACTAAGAAAATCCATAAACAAGAACCCAAGATGTTTATTTGCACACAAAAAACCTCAAACCCTTCTCACAGTGCAAAATAATCCTATTCATAAAATAAATTTACACACAGAACCAATCCATGTCATAACATCTGAAAACAAATGGTATTGAAGAAAAATCTAACAACTGCTCAGAAATATAGTACGGATTAAAGTTTTTTCTTTTAACAGGTACTTACTTTAGATCCTGCAGAAGATCTTTAGAGTTTAGCATAGTTATTAGTGAAGTGGTGGCAGCTGGTATAATAATTATAGGTGTACGTGAACCTGCAGGAAGTTGGGGGGAAATAATTATATTGTAAATATATATATATATACATACACACACACATGTGTACATACATACTCTAGTCTGATAACAAATGTACAGAAAATTTTCAGCTCTCACCTTTCTTTTGGTTAGGGGGTGGTCTCGCTTGTGATACTACATGAAAAAGAAAGTGGGGGAGAGGAGAGTAGAAAAGAAAAAAAAAAAATTTGAAAACTGGAGAAAAATGTTACACAACAAAAAACACATCTGCTAAAACAGAAATTACACACTGCTAATTCAACAAATATTTCCCAAGAGGTCAAAAAACTAAAATGTTAAAACAAATTTGTTTATAGGAAAGCCTGCAGTTTTACAAATGTTTGCAGCTATTATACTTTTGTATAATCGGAGAAAACTTTACCCAGGTAGATCTGTAAATGTTATAAGTTGCTACTTCCACATCATAATATTCATCTTTTAGGGTGTATACAAACACACACAAATATATACACTTCTGGTCAAAAGTTTTAGAATATCTTCATTTTTCCAGGGTGGGGAGGGTTAGGCTACAAGAAGGGAGGGTTAGGGGGAGAATAAGTATACTTACCCGACCCCTGTCGGGATATCAACCATCAGGATGCTGCTATTTGTATTTTGACAGGAGGCATCCCGACAGCCGGTATTACATACCGATCACCTACACCCTAACCCTCCCCTGTCTCCCCCCATTAACCCTAACCATTCCATAGTGGTGCCTAACCCTAACTTGCCCTCCGATGGTGCCTAACCCTAACCCCTCCTTCCCGCACCCTAAACCTATATACACACATATATACAAGTACACATATGCATATATACACATACGTGCATTTCAATACCTTTGGAGGTGGCATGTGTGACAAACCTGAACTGTTACTTCTGGATGACATTGAAAATATTTAGTGAAAGGCTCTGTATTGCTTGGGATGTAATTTTAAGGCAGCACTACAATTGTCTTCTTGCAATCAGAATCTAATTTTCATGACATGGTTTATGGTTATTCTTTCTTTAGCCTTATTCCATTGTGCAAGAGCCCAATTATGCAGCTGAGGATAATGCGTATTGAAAATTGCATTAAAAATGCTGTGAGATTTGACAGGGACATATGCATATTTTTGCGTTTAATAATTACATTCATCACACATTATGGAATCCTAGGCCACTAACATTTTTCTCAAGTGCCAATTTCATGGTATGGGAATATTACCTCTAATGATAAAACTAGATAAAACTAATAAAAGAACAGATTTAGAGGTTGGCAAAGGGGAACAAATGAAATACTAATATGCAAGCTCTGACTGCATATGCAAAATCATGCTCAGTTTTTATTCTTCTGATTAAAATACATTTTTCCATAATTCTTGCAACATCCAAAAATGTTTCCATGGTATTTCCTTCAGAAAAGTGTCAATTAAAGAATGTCTGGAATTATTTCACAGTAGGATTCAGTTAACTTGAATATATTTGATCATAATGCAGTGGCTTGAAACTAGTAACCAGACAGTTCTTATACAGTGTCTACTGTATATGGGTTCAATTTATTAGACCATAAAAGTCATATCCCAAGTCATAACTAACAATTATTCAAAGCCCATCATGCAGAGTTTCGACTCACTCTGACATAAGAACATGCTGGCTAATACTGCACATGTAAATAGGCTTTGTCACATGTCTAACAGTGCCGCAATTTCTGATTTCCACTCAACACAGATTCCTACTGAAGCTGATAAAATTGCATGTGCAGGACATCATTGAGGTCCTCACAATCCTTGCCTCCACCGAACATAAGCCTACCATTATGTCAGAAACATTTACTAGAAGTCTAAACCTTACACAAATGGACGGGCATGTAGTTCTCCTACTCGATGGACAGCAGTGATTGCTACCAGAAACAACTCAAGTAAAAGCCAATAGATAGCTCACAATTGATTAGATGTCTAGTAAAAGATTAAGATACCAAAGTGCCACAAAAGGCTATGTATTGGTTGAAACAAAATAGAAAATTAATTCAGGCACCAACCTGATGTCCAAAAAATAAACTAAAGCACACACACCTGAATTTTCATGGTAGTAAGGCCATTAGTTAAACCAGCAAGAATATGAGAAATAGTAGCAGAATGAAATAGCAAAGATTTGCACCACAGAATAAAGGTCTTCCAAATCTTATAGTAAATTTTTCTTTCTGGCTTGTTGAATGACCTCATCCCATTGAGTCTTAGCAACCAACGGTCAATCTCCATGCCCTCAAAGACCAGACCTTTGGGTTAAAATGCAGAATCAAACCCTGATGTAGGTGATCTGGCAAAGATAGAGGCAATGTCTGCTTCAGAAGCATTCCTCAATCTGCTGCAAACCATGATGGCACAGTAACATGGAAGAACCACTATGACTTCTACTGCTGTATTCTTGATCTTCCCATAGATAGATAACCATATAATTGGGACAGCATTTGCATTTGTCTGGAGTCTCTAAGGAAAATAGAACAGAATTACTTAGGTATCTCAAGAGGTCGCCATCAGATCTATTTTAGGGACTCCAAACTCATCTACTAGGAGTTAAAAACATTTTTACAAGAACTACTCTCATTGATAGACCTATCTATTAAGAGAATTTGCTATCCTGTTGTCTTTGCCTATTACATACAAATGAGGAAATATAAAAATGTATTTGACCCACAACATGATTGACCTGTACACCATCATAGACTCACTTCTTGTGCCACAGTGGAAGCTTATCAAAGCAACTGTTGTCCAGTTGTTGGTAAAGATCTTTATGGGTTGTATCGTAATAGAGGTTGAAAGTTTCGAAATGCATGTTATAGCCCCTCCAGAATATTTGCATGCAGACATTTTCTAGTCACCATCCTATTTATTTCCTTGTAATATTTTAAGCCTTTATGTTGTAAGCTCTCGCAAGCAGGGATCTCTTCCCTCACTTATATCATCATCACTTGCCCACTGTCAACAACAGCACCAAACCTTTGGGTTCAGCCGGCTCTGCTTATTTGAGTATTATCACTGCCGATGTAGCAATGTTTACAACCTTGTTCTGCAATTTTTTGCAATCTTTTTTTCTTGTTTTATTCATACTGTGATAATTCTGCATGTGCAAAAAATTCAATACGAGGTGTAATGTTGCATGTCTGACTGGTTTCTTTCAAATGTGGTTTTGTTACGCAGAATTGCGGAGGATAATATACAATACCTATTTTTTTTCTTTATTTATCCATTACAAGTTCACATGGCATCCCATAGCAGTGTTTGCAATCTAAACATGTTGAATCACAGCTAGAGATTACAGTTCCGCAACCATTTACAGTTTCCAGGATTCATTTCAGGATGGGATTAAGAAAAAAAAAATACAAAGCAAAATGTTAAAACAGCCCAAATCTCGACGCTGGAAATAGTTAGTTGACTAGACTGATGTAATGCAAACTGCAGTATTTTAAAAATAACGGAGTCCTTTATTAATTTTCTGAAAGTACGACCTAAAGAGGGCCTAGGGCCTCATCGCTAAATCGGCTTCGGATTTGATTGCATACTAGCAGTTGCCCACTTTGTTTGATTTTATTTGAAGCGTTCTAGTTGTATTGCTTTGCATAGGGGTCCTGTTGTGGGAGAGGCCCAAAGCACCTCTCCCACTTACAGGCCAAGTGCATGGTGCCACACCTATTCCTTACATTGATAATGTAATGACAGATGTCAATAAATTTTGTTTTTGCTCAGCTTTAACTTGACGCATCAAAATAAAATAAGAGTTTCCATTACAAAATTATGCAGTTTTCATGAAAATCGGTTTAGTAGTTTTAACGCCAACTTGGAACAGACAACGTTCTTAAATAAGTATAGATATACCTGGCTGCAGATAAAGCATGTTCATGCTCTACGCTAGTGGGCAGCATAGACATTAGGTACCTTCCCTCTAAAACCGTGTCATTTATTTTTTTGTCGCTGCTACTTCAGCTAGTTAAGTTTTTGGCGGTGCTATTCTCATTGCTTTTTGATTTCAAGACCAAACAGCAGCAAGTCTGGGTCTAATTCGAGTGAGACTCTTCATGGGGTATTTCCTTCTCCTGAATCTCTAGTACAGTTGTGTCTGGTTCATTTATACATATTGCTAGCATCTCAACATTTTTTCCTTATTGTTTGACTAGCTATAGTGAATGAATGAGAAATTTCAACATTGAACCGAAATAAAAGGAATATTTTTTTTTTGTTTCATAGGTGGTTGGCTTTCATCAATATTCAATTCATTTGAACTTTGTATGACCATGGCCTCTTCTGATCGTACTTTTATTTTACGTTTGGAAGTTAAATGTGTATGCAAACCTTTTGAAGAACCACCCAAGGTTTTAAAATAGTTTTGCATTTTGCGGTTTTATCAACTGGCAAAAAAATTAAACCAAACAAACAAAAAATGGCAGCTGCTCAATCAATCTAGCAGCACTAATCAGGTGCATGAAAGGGAGGGGTCATACCAAGTAGAAAAAGGAGGGGGATTTAACCCCCTATTGTTCCTCAGCACACTGAATAGTACTTGCAACAATATATGAAGACTATATGGTCATAGAAATTCAGAGATATTAGTTGCATGCATTTGGAAATACATGGAAAGCTGCTAGGCCTCGTCACGGCTTCTCTGTCAAGAGCGTTCGGGAGTAGGGCCCCCAGGGCTGGTCTGGCTGGGCCCCCTCATGGCATCACCACTTAATACACATAGTTGCTTTTTACATCACATACTATGTTTGTATTTTTTTCATGTAATATTTCACATATATTTTAACCCCTTTTTCCAACCCTCATTAGTCTTACACATCTATACTTACACTGCACTGTAACTCCATTTCCATTTTTCTTGTGATGCCCTGGGGGGGGTGTCCTGGGCTGGACGTTTTTCGGGGTGCACTGCGCCCCAGACGTGAACCTCCTAATGTTAGGGACTGCTAGTGACAGAAGCCATGACGAGGCCTAGCAGCTTTCCATGTATTTGCAAATGCATGCAACTAATATCTCTGAATTTCTATGACCATATAGTCTTCATATATTGTTGCAAGTACTATTCAGTGTGCTGAGGAACAATAGGGGGTTAAATCCCCCTCCTTTTTCTACAAAAAAAATTAAACCAAACAGACTTCTCATACGTATCTGTTTTTTGAGTAACGTACAAAGTTGGGCTTTTTTATGCTGTTATGATACAAAATTTTATTGTGGCACTTTGAAATGCAAGAATAAAGTTTGCATGTTTTTTTACACTAACCCCTTCATTTTAAATGTGACAAAGTACGGATGGTATGTTAATTTAGGTACCATAACCAGAGGCAGTTTATGCCTTATTTTTAATATAAATTTACTGCTATAAAGCACAAGACAACAGCGCACCAAGGGGCTTAATATTTTTGCATTATTTTTGCCAAAACAATACTATTATCAGTTTCGCAATGCATAAAAAAAATGTATCAGGATAATGTAACAAAATATAGAACAGTAACTTCACATTGCGAAAACCACTGTGGGTGAAACTAGTTTTGAGATGCGATATACTCATCACAAATTTGTTAAAAACACCCTGGAAGCTGAGGCATTGCGCATGTGCCAGGAAAAGAAGCTGAGTATGCGTATTCAACAAAACCACAAACAAGTCCCTTGTGTTGTCGCACCGTGGAGGAGGAAGAGAAGCTTAATTTATCAATTAAAATATATAATATATTGTGGATCCATTTACTTACACATGTCAAATTAATTAGAATTAAAGGTTCAATTGAAGTGGTGATGAAGGCTCCTGCTCACTAGTAACATGTAGGATAATGAAAAGGAGGAGCTGGAAAACATGGGAGGTCTCATACATGGGTGAGCTCTCTGATCCCCCTCTCCTGTACCTCATTATAAAAAGCTAATTTCTATACCATCTGAGGGATCTGATCAACAGGAACATGAAAATTCGATAAATATTTGCGCAATTTAATAAATTTGAAAATATTGCATTTCTACTATTTTTCAATTGCAAGACAGAGGTTATTTGATCCTATTTGATTTCATTTTTGCAATCCTCTCATGAAAATGCTTTCATTTCCGGCTTAATGCATATATCATATATATATATTTATCATGCAATAATTAATTGAACCAAATTTTTTTATACGAAATCCAGCTTCATACATAGGCCCTCAAGTCCACAAATAGAATTCCACAAAGGTAATACTGCCAAACTTTCAAATGCAGACGGCAAGATCCTCACAAATCCATAACCAGCCCCAAACCTCTGAGCCTGGGCTGGAATTGGAAAAATTAGACTTATTTTGCTTACCTGTTAAGTCTTTCTATCCCGCCAGTCGGAAGTGCATGAAGCACAGCTGGGCGGAGCTAGAATTATAGATCCAGAAGCTCAGGAGGAATAAAAAGAGGTAGGAGTGAAACCCACACTACATCGTGAGGAAGCCTATTCAATAGGTGAAACGCGTAGATGACAGTGGAGGGGCACCTTTGTACGTCTGCAGCACGTGAGGTACTCCTAAGTTTGCCGGCAAACCACTCCTACTTATTGGACTCCCTATACCACACTCTTTAGGGACTTATTCTGGAAAAGGTGAGATTCTTCATACGATCATCCAGATTATCGACTTTTATTGGACTCTATCCTGTGAAGAGGACATCCAATTATTATATATTCTGGATTTATGTCTATATCCAGCTGTAAGGAGACAGTAAAACGCTGAAAAGCGTATCTGTCCCGTTTCATTTATCATCAGATCTCATAGAGCCACTGCACTGTATGTTTCATGTTTTTTGTTCTAGGTTGTGAGTTTGTATGTCTCATTTTTTTTATTTATATACCGGTATCAGCTGTTTCTATAAATATTCATTCATTATATATTTACTGTGATACATATTAAATTCACCATTATATAGCAATATTACATTGCATTATTTTCTACCATATACAGATACCACAGGAAGTGCCAGAGTTAAATGAAAATACCCACAAGCCCAGGCTCCCTCTCCTCTATAGCCCACCCTCTGCCAATGACAGCCAGTTTAGTTTGCAAGCCCACTGCAAGTAGCAAGGCAGAGGAGAAGGCGAAAGGTCAGGCACACACAAAGCCATACAGACAGCCATACAGGTGACCAAAGAAACACCCCGGCAGTCAGGTGCGTCAGGGTAGGCAACCTGTGCCTCCTATGGAGTCAAAGAAAGACTTAATAGGTAAGCAACATAAGTCTCCTTTTCTTCTTCCTCCACTAGGGGGCACAGGGATACCACTGGGACGTCCCAAAGCTGTCCCCCATGGAAGGGGACGCTCCAGAGTTGCAGTGAGAACAAAATGCCCATAGAAGGCATCCGAAAACACAAATGTGTGTCAAAGGCAAATTGCATGAGCATGTGGCAGCCTTATAGAGATGTTGTTCTGCAGAAGCCCCACAACACGCTTGCCCAAGAAGGCCCCACTAACTGGGTGGAATGGGCAATCTCCACTGCAGGGGCAGGCGTAAGCATGGCCAACAGTGAAACTGAGCCAGCAGGCCAAGGTTTGTTTAGTAGCCGGCCAGCCCCTCTTGGGAATATCATACAGGACGAACAGAGAATCAGACTTGCGAATATCTCTGGTCCTGTCTCCTGTTCACGGAAAGCCGGAGCAAGCACAACATCCAAAGAGGTTTACGGCTGAGAAGAATACGAAACTTGGAAAGACATAACCACACTTTCCTGGTTGATGTGGAAGCACGACACCACCTTGGGAAGTTAACCCAGGCGAGTCCGCAGCAAAGCGCTATGAGTAGAAAACCAGGAACGGGGCAGGTCATGACAAGGCACTCGTTGGCAGGAAGAAAAACTGTCTTCCATGTAAGCCAACGTAGCTCAACCGTCTGTAACTGTTCAAAGGAAACAGATTGGAGAACCTGGAGAACCAGGGACAGGTCCCAGGGCGAGAGAGGTGACAAATGGTGGTTGAACGTGGAGAACTCTCTGGATGAAGGTCCGCACATCAGGTAACAGTGCTATCTGTCTCTGTAAGAGAACCGACACAGTACGTCAAACCAAGTGATAGATCCCTGCCGAAGACAGCTTCCTAACACTAAGCGTGGTTCGAATTACTCTTCTGGAGAACCCCTATGCTCTCAAGACTAATGTCTCAAGAGACACCCTATCAAAATGAGATGGGCCAGATCCGGATGGAAGCACGGACCCTGCCACAGAAGGTCCGGCCGCAGAGGGAGATGCAGTGGTGAGTCTATGTAGTGGCCCAGAATGTCTGCATACCACACCTGCTCTGGCCAAACTGGTGCCATCAGGATCATTATGCCGCCCTCCAGCTTAAATTTGCGAAGAATTCGAGGAACCATTGAGACTGGAGGGAAAATGTAAATCAGAGAAAACTCCCATGGAACCACCAGAGTGTTTGCCAGGAGACACCATCATGTCAATGTCTAGTTGGCCCCAACAACAGACCAGCAGTTGAAAGATGTCCGGATGCAGAGCCCACTCACCTGCATGAATGTCCTAATGGTTTAAGAATTCCGCTTCCCAATTCTGGACACTGGGGATGAAGACTGCGGACAGAGCTGGAAGAGAACACTCCACCCAAGGGAGAATGTGGCTGACTTCCTTCATGGCACCTTGACTGCAAGTGCCGTCCTGGTGGTATACGTAGGCGACCACGGTCACACTGTCCGACTGTACTTTTACAGGACATTCCTGAAGAGGCTGAGTCTGGCAAAAAGCCCTGTACGTGGCTTGGAGTTCCAGGACATTGATGGACAGCTGGCTTTCTGGAAGTGTCCAACAACCCTGGAAAGTTTGATGACATGTCACTGCACCCAAAGGCTTGCATCAGTGGCAAGACTTAGTCCTGGATCCAAAAGGGGCGATCCTTGTCCAGGTGTGAGCGCTGGAGCCACCACAGTAGGGAGAGACAAATCTCTCTGGGAAGAATGAGCATCTGAGCTTCGAGGTTTGGGGAGACTTATTCCACCGCCTCAGAATGACCAGCTGAAGAGGCTGGGAGTGGAACGGTCAGTACTCCATTTCAAAGGTGGAGAGAAGAGACCCCAGGATCTGCATACAGGAGTATATGGACACTCGACGGTGGCTCAAAGGTGCGGATCCTGGATTGCAGGCTCAATATCTTGTCTGCTGGGAGATAGACTCATTGAATTCTGGAGTCCAACAATGCTCTTAAAGTGGAGCATTTACTGAGAAGGAATTGAGGATTTCCACCAATTGATTATCCACCCATGTGACTGGAGGAGTTTTACAGTCAGGTGGATGTGATCCCTGAGAACTGTCAGACTGGGCCAGGAGAAGTAGGTCGTCCAGGTAAGGTAAGATCCGGATGCCCCTGCGGCAAAGATGCACCACCATGACTTTCGTGAACACGAGGGGCCATCGACAGACCAAAAGGTAATGCCTGAAACGGATAATAATTGTTCCTTACCGCAAACCCTAAGGAAGCATTGGTAACCGGCTCAGATGGGGATATCTAAATAGGCATCCTGGATATCCAACGATAAAGTCCCCCGGCTCCAGAGCCAGAATGATGGAACGAAGGGACTAGGCGGAATCTGGGTATCCAGAGGAAGCTGTTAAAATTGAAGCAGGCTTGTCTGCTGCCAAGCCAGCAGACTATCTGGTGGACAAAGGTTACTTTACCACGGGGCTTGTAGCCTTTGGAGACAGGACCCTGACCTCTGGGAAATGGTTGACCTCTGGCTTTGCCCCAAGTACGAAAGGAATGCGAAACTGATGTCCTAGGTCTGGACGGAGCCACCAAACACAAGAAAGCAGACTTAGACCCCGCCAGTGTAGCGATGATCTTGTAAAATTCAGGTCCGAAGAACTTCTAGAGCCTATTTGGATTTTGTGTCCGCCCTCCAGGTGCGCAACCAGAGATCTCTTCCGGCTGCATGGCAAGACACACGTTAGAGGTCAAAATTCCCAAATCTATAGCCACTTCAGTGTTGTAGGAAGTTGCCTCCCCAACATGCCCCACCAGAGACAAGAGGTCACCCCTGTGAGTACCTGAGGTAAGCCCGTCCTCTCAAGCATCTACCCAGCGGCTCACAACTTTAGCCACCCAAACAGACGTGAGGGCTGGATGAGTAAGAGCACCAAGATTAACAAATGGCCTTCAGGAAAATTTCTAGCTTCCTATCCATATGATCTTTAAGAGAAGCAATGTTAGGAATAGGAAGAAGAGACGACCTAATAAGACGGGGTAATATGGGTGTCCACTGGGGGAGGAGACTCCCACTTAGCCCTATCCGCTGCTGGGAGAGGGTAGAAGGTAGCAATGCACTTAGAAACCTGAAAGTGTCTATTGGGGCGAGTCCATGCCTCCGCCAGGTTGTCTTAAGAGTTGTGCCGAAGAAGGAAATTCAGTTACTGCATTCTTCTGCCTCTTAAATACAGGTTGCTTGGATTTAGGAGGTTGCTCGGAATCCTCAACCAGGAGAATAGAATAGATTTTACTGCTTTGATAAGAGCCTCTACATAGCCTCCTCTGTAAACGAAGTCTCAACTGGCTTCCCCGTCTGAGGAAACTTCCGACTCCGAACATCCCCCAGATACTGGTATTGAGCTTTTGCATGCCGCAGGCCTGCATCAAGGTGTCAGCATTGCTGAAAAGATGCTGACACCTTACATGGCCCTTGTGCGGACTAAGAAAATTATTGCATTCAAGGTGCTCCACCATAAGAAGCTGAGACAAAGAGGTAGGAACAGAGGGCACAGGAGCTGCCAGTCGGTCCACTAACTGCGACATTACCTGTGTTAACAAAGAGGCCCAAGCAGATTCCTGACTGGATTCTGCGGCTGAAGTCGCCTCCTGTTACAGGGCTGTTAAGCAACGGACAAAAAGGCCATCCTGCTTCGGGTCCTGAGGAGAGATGACGTTAATACATTTCTTACAAGTGCGCACTATAGAAACCACCTCCTTGGGGGTCTAATTTCTGGACATCTTTATAGTTGCAGAAATTCCCACACTCAAAGTTTAACAATGGTGTTTGGGGGAAGGCAATAAGGGTCTATGTAGTGCTATGTATATAATAAATATACTGAGAGCTGTACCCATTAACTGCAAGGAATGTTGCCCAGGTGACAAGTAACCACAGTCGGTACACAGAAAAAGCAGAAGTACAAATACTCACATGTACACAGACCACTCAATGCTAGTAAATGTGGGCAAATAGTGCTCAACTATCCAGCAAAACTAGCAGGAAGGAGCGAAATATACATAAACTTGACTACTAGGAGCAGGTTATGAGCCCAACTTCTCTCCCAGTGTTGTGCTGATGCAGGCTGTGGAGAGAATGGCCGCTCAGCATCTCAGAGGAGGAGAGAGGGGAGGATCCTACTTGGGGCTTGTTGTCTGCGGAGAGGTTTGGGGGAGGGGATAACAGGGAGCACCCACCCCGTCTGTTAGCTCCCCAGGGCTAATTGCCACTGCTGCTACTAAGCAGATCTCTATTCCAAAATAATGCTCTGGTGGTATAGTGGGTGACACGGGAGACCCCACTGAGAGTACTGCCAGTGGACTCCTGCACCACCGGTGACAGCCACAAATACTGCATGCAGGGAGTCACTCTTACCTTGTCCTGCTGTGCACCAGCTGTGGCTCAGGGTGGTCTGGAGTATGCAGCCAAAGTGCTGTGGCCAGCAACGCTGGAGCGGCAGTGGGGACGTCCTTTAGGATGCTACTCACTGCCCATTCAGGTTATAAAAATGAAAGAAAAATGTAACAATCAAATAAACCGCAGGAGTTTGTGGGTATTGGTGCCCAGACTCTGCTCTCCAGGCTATACCCAGTGTTATCCCTGTGCCCACTAGTGGAGGAAGAAGAATTTTCCTATAACTAGCACCGGGCTGAACCTGTTGGGGGACGATACTTGAACCGGTCGGGGGACAATACTATAGCAGGGAGAGACACAGCTTTCCCCTCCCAAGGGACAGCTACCACTGCCTTTTTCCTGCACCCCTGGTGTTGGTGGTGGGTGCAGAGGTAATGGTATTCATATAGTTAATATTTTTTACAGATGGCCTGCAATTCCCAACAAGCCTACCCAGGCGTGATGGCACTTGTGGAACCAATACAAGGGCAGGACAATGCAAAGGCTGACTCAAGTCCCTGGCAATGCCTGTGTGATTTTGTTTTATTTTATTTTTGAAACTCAAGTCCTATCTCCTATTGTGTCGAGTCCTTTTGTTGAAAGTGCTGCCATAAGCCTGCAACAGCAAGATATAGAAATAAAACTATGCCCATGACCCTCATGCTCCAATTCCACTCTGATTCTTATTCACTCTCTCCTCTCCTTACTGCTGTCTACTGCAGACTCCAATGACCACCTCTCTCTCTCTCTCTCTCTCTCTCTCTCTCTGTAGCTAGCCAGCAGAGATGACTCAGCAGTAGGAAGTGACATGCTTTTTATACTACTAAGCATGTTACTCACCTTTCCCACCGGCTGGGGTCTGTTCCAATCCCCTTCAGTGACACAGCAGCAGGGCAGCGTGTGCTTCTGTTAGTGTGCCGCTTGCAGATGTGGTCACTAACGCAGTCACCGAGACAGCTACTCACAGTGTTTACAGTGAGAATGTCATTCATACAGAGGATTTGGTGCAGAAACCCAAAGAATTTTGGCACCAAAAACTGGGATTGCATTCCCCAACAGCTGATTTGTAGCAAAACTATTTTTTATATAAATTACAGTGAACATTTAAACCTCCAAGATTCACGCACTCACATTCTCAACCCAAACCATGCTTTTATTTCCTGTTCTATTTACTTCTTTTACAACTCTATTTATACCAAATATGAATTCTAAATTTAAACTCAGTGGCCTGATACTGGATATGGATTCAACAAACTGCTGGAAACAATTCTTAGAGATTCTGGTCCATGTTAACATTATAGCAGGGGTGGTCAACCAGTCAGAGGCAAAGAGCCAAAAAATATATGTAGCCAAGTTAAAGAGCAAATATCAGCTGTCACATTCCATGCCCCATTCTTGTGTGCACGCCTTTGGTATGATATTTGCAGGAAAATGACCTGGTGTCACACCTCGGTAGTTGTGCCCCTTATGCAATGCCCCCTGTAGTTGTGCCCCTTATACAGTACCCCCATTACTTACCTGATTTTATGCTGGGCTTCACTCTGGGCAACGCTCCCGCCGCCGCTGAATTTAACTACAGGTGTGCAGGCTCCTCACATCGTGGGTGACATCTAGACGTCACCCACGCATTGATCACTTGGAACGCTGGCCTCTGAAGCGATCAGATACTTCTTTAGCCTCGGATTGCTTCAGAGGCCAGCATTTACAGTGGCATAGGAACGGTCCCCCCTCGCCCCCAAACCACTGCGGGGTCTGCAGGCACAGTTGTTACGAGCCGCAGCACAAAAAAGAATGAGCCGTTGGTTGGCCCATCCCTGCATTATAGCACCATTTAGTTGCTACATACTCCTGCTGCTAATCTCACATCCTTAGAATATGAGATATGGTAAGAACTTACCCTTGTTATCTCTATTTCTACGAAGTCCATAGGGTTCCACAGGATACCTTGGGGTATAGGTGTGACGTCAGTCGCTGGGCACCATAGAGTTAAAGCTTTTCAGCCTCCCAGGATGCACTAGGGTTCCCCTCCTATACCCCGCCCCCGAGCCAAGGCACCTCAGTTAGTTATCAAGCCATAGGCCGGAGGAGGAGAAGGAAGAGAGAGAAAAAAGATCTGGACACATACAAGAATCACATTCTCACCAGAGGGAGACGGAAAACCGGTGACCAGAGCAAAGCCCATCTGCAGCACAGGTGCGACAGGGCGGGAGTCCTGTGGAACCCTATGGACTTCCTAGAAATAGAGATAACAAGGGTAAGTTCTTACCATATCTCATATTTTCTACTTCAGGGTCCATAGGGTATCCACAGGATACCTTGGGGATGTCCCAAAGCAGTATCCTTTAAGGGTGGGGACGCTCCTGTGCAGAAAGGAGAATCCGCCGCCCGAAGGAAGCATCCTGAGAGGCGAAGGTGTCAAACCTGTAATACCTCACGAAGTTATGGACAGAGGACCACGTAGCAGCCTTGCAGATCTGAACTGCCGAGGCACCACGTCGAGCTGCCCACGAAGGACCCACAGACCTAGTGGAATAAGCCTTCAGAGAAGGAGGGACCGGTAGGCCTTCATGAAGATAAGCTTCAGAAATAGCCATACGGATCCAGGCTGCCAAAGTTTGCTTTGAAGCAGGCCAACCCTTTTTACGGAAGCCATAGAGGACAAACAAAGCGTCCGACTTCCTACACGAAGAAGTGCGGTCAACATAAGTCCTTAAGGCCCGCACAACATCCAAAGAGGCCTCACCCACGGAAAGACCCGGTGAGTTAAAGGCCGGAACAACTATTTCCTCGTTAACATGAAACTGGGAAACAACTTTGGGAAGAAACTCGGGCCGAGTGCGGAGCACTGCCCTGTTCCCATGAAAAACCAAGAAAGGGGGTCTACAAGAAAGAGCCCCTAACTCAGAAACACGTCTGGCCGAAGCAATGGCCAGAAGGAAAACAGTCTTAGCTGTTAGCCATTTAAGATCCACTGAGCCCAGTGGTTCAAACGGCGGTCCTTGGAGAGCCCTCAGGACCACAGCCAAATCCCAAGGCGCCACAGGTGGAACAAAGGGCGGCTGAATGCGGAGAACACCCTGCATAAAGGTGCGCACATCCGGGATTGTAGCAATCCTACGGTGAAACCAGACAGATAGGGCCGAAACCTGTACCTTCAAAGAAGCAAGGCGAAGCCCATGATCTAGTCCCGCTTGCAGGAAGGCGAGAATCCGAGACAGACGAAACTCCCGCGGTGCATAACCTCTCGGTCGACACCACTGGAAGAACGTATGCCACACGCGATGGTATATCCTCGCGGAAGACGGTTTCCGAGCTCGTAACATGGTACGCACCACAGAGCTGGAAAACCCCCGGGACCTCAGCATGGCCGTCTCAACAGCCACGCCGTCAAAGACAGCCGAGTCAGGTCCGGGTGAAGGCAAGGACCCTGAGACAGAAGGTCCGGTCGTAGCGGCAACCGCAGAGGACTGTCCACGGACAGACCCTGAAGGTCTGAGAACCAGTGCCGTCTGGGCCACGCGGGAGCTATCAACAGGAGCGTCCCTCCTTCCTGTTTGAATTTCCGGATTACCCGTGGAAGAAGGGAGACCGGAGGGAACAGGTATGCGAACCGGAACGTCCACCGGACGGACAGAGCATCCACCAGAGACGCCCCTTCGTCTCTTGTGCGAGACCCGTACACCGGCAACTTGTTGTTGTGCCGGGACGCCATGAGGTCGATTTCTGGAAGACCCCACCTGTCCACCAGTAGTTGAAAAACGTCCGGGTGCAGGGACCATTCCCCCGGATGAACGTCCTGGCGACTTAGAAAGTCCGCCTCCCAATTTAGCACTCCCGGGATGAAGACCGCTGATATGGCCGGAAGATTGCGCTCCGCCCAAACCAGGATCCGAGAGACCTCTACGAGAGCCGCCCGACTGCGAGTTCCTCCTTGCCTGTTTATGTAGGCCACGGTGGTAGCGTTGTCCGACTGGACCTGCACCGGGCGACCCTGGAGAAACCGCTGTGCCTGCTGGAGAGCATTGAAGACCGCACGGAGTTCCAAGATATTTATTGGAAGCTCCGCTTCTGTCGGCGTCCACCTGCCCTGGAACAAGTGTGGACCCGAAACTGCTCCCCAGCCCCGAAGACTGGCGTCCGTTGTCAACAGGACCCAATTTGGAACCCAGAACGGACGTCCCTTGTTGAGGTGGGTCGTCTGTAACCACCACGCAAGGGACAGGCGAACCTCCTGGGTGAGCACAATCGTCTGGGACTTCAGAGACTGAGGCAGCCCGTTCCACTTGGACAGGATCAGGTGCTGCAGAGGTCTGGAGTGAAACTGGGCGTATTCCACCATGTCAAACACCGACACCATGGAGCCCAGTAACCTCATCGCCGAGTGTAAGGACACCCGGCGGCTGTGCAGGCAACTGCGCACCCTTGACTGTAAAGCAGAGATCTTGTCCTCCGGCACGAAGATCCTTTGCTGTCCCGAGTCCAATAAGGCTCCAAGATGCAGAATCCTCCGAGACGGGATTAGAGTGGACTTCTGCCAGTTGATTAGCCAGCCGTGCCGTTGCAGCAGTGCAATGGTCAGGTCCAAGTGGCGTAACAGGAGCTCTGGAGATCCTGCCACCAATAACAGGTCGTCCAAATACGGCAACATGCGGACTCCCTGCAGCCGCAGAGAAGCCGCCATGACCGCCATCACCTTGGTGAAAACACGTGGTGCCGTTGCCAGGCCAAAAGGTAACGCCCGAAACTGGAAGTGGTCGCTGCGGATTGCAAACCTGAGGAACTGTTGATGGCGCAAAAGAATAGGGACATGCAGGTAAGCGTCCTGTATGTCCAATGACACCATGTAGTCCCCAGGTTCCAGCGCCAGAATGATGGACCGTAGGGTCTCCATCCGAAACTTCGGGACCCGCAAAGACTTGTTGAGTGCTTTGAGGTTGAGAATCGGACGATATGACCCATTGGGTTTCTGTACCAAAAATAGATTTGAATAGAAACCCTGGCCCCTCTGGGAGAATGGAACAGGCACTATAACTCCAGCCTGGAGCATAGCGTGCAATACCTTCCGCAGCTCCGTAGCCTTGTTCCGGTCTGATGGTAGACCCGTGGTGAAGAAGCGAGCCGGGGGTCTGTGCCGGAAGGAGAGGGCGTATCCGTGGGAAACCACCTCCAGAACCCAAGTGTCTGTCGTAGTGGTCGACCAACACTGGGCGAACTGTAGCAGGCGGCCTCCCACCCTGGGATCCCCCAAAGGGAGGCCCGGACCGTCAGACCGCAGGCTTGTCATCTGGCTTGGGGGCCGGACGTCTGGTACTCCATGCCTGCTTCCGGGGCTTGACCGATTTCTTAGGGCCAGCCTGTCGAGGAAACGACTGTGGTTTGGGCCTGCCCTGGGCCCTAGATGACCGAAAGGACGATGGTCCCGAACCAGAAGGAGCAGCGGCCGACGGGAGACAAGCAGATTTGGCTGCCGCCAGCGTGGCCACAATCTTATCCAGATCCGGACCGAAGAGAACTTCTCCGGTAAACGGCAACGCTTCCAGACCTTTCTTGGAATCTGCGGCCGCCTTCCAGGATCGCAGCCACAAGGTGCGACGAGCAGCTACCGCTGCTGAAGAAATTCTAGACACCAGAGTACTAATGTCTAGAGCCGCCTCGTTGATGTAGGTGGCCGAATCACGGAGATTGCCAATCAACTCCGCCTGTTCGGCCGGACAGTCGGATTCAAAAGAAGCCTCTAATGAATCCGCCCAGCGCTCCATCGCTCTGGCAACCCAGCAAATGGCCATAGCCGGCCGTGCTGCCCCCCCTGCAAGGGAATAAGCGGACTTCAGGCAGATTTCTACCTTGCGGTCCGTAGCATCCTTAAGGGAGGACATGGATGGCATGTGCAATGTGGCACTACGGACAAGACGGGTCACGTGAGAATCCACCTGTGGAGGGGATTACCACTTAGCAAAATAATTATCCGCGAACGGATAAGCCACCGCCAGGCGTCTCTGCAGCTGGTATCTTTTGCCAGGTTGTTTCCACGCCTCCTCTAAATGGTCCACCAACTGACCCGAAAGAGGAAAGACTGTGGCATCGCCCTTCACATCTTTGAAAAAGGCATACTTAGATTTAGCCGCTGGGGGAACTTCGTCCTCAATCACCAAGGCTGTGCGGACCGCCCGAATAAGTCCAGGAATATATACTTTGGACTTAGCATCAGCGTCCTTAGTATGGAGAGGTTCCCGATCGTAAGGATCCAGAATCTCCCCATCATCAGACGTCCCTTCGTCATCCTCATAAGGAGCGGACAGAGACGCCACCGGCCTTTTATGAGGCCGCATCACAGACTCCCCTTGCAACACATCCGACAAATGTTGTACAGAACTCGTCAGGGAGTTAACCCACGCTGGCTCCTGAGAACCCGGGAGCGGGGAAATAGGGAGACTGTGGGGTACCACCAATTGTCGTGGGAACCGCTGCATGGGTGACGACACCACAGACTGCTGGGACAAACCCATCGGAGTAAACGCGGGCTGCGGAGCTAACTGGCCCACTAAAGCTGTTAACGCCTGAGCGAAACAAGCCCAGGGCGGCTCCTGTACCGGTGCTGTAACCGTAATAGGCCGCGCCATGGACAAACACTGCCGGCAAAGGCCCTCCGCGCTACCCTCCCCCTCCGCTAACGGTACTTTGCACGTGGTACACTGTAGCCGGAGGGGAAAATCACTTTCAGACATGATGGCACCACGTATGTGACCTCTCTCACCAATTAAGTATTAAATAGGCGAGAGACCACCCTGCAGCACCGCACCGCAAGGGCTTTAGCAGAAAGAACAGGGACAGTAATAAAGCTGACAGTTTAGAGAAGAAAAGTTACAGGCAGCGCTAGCACAGTCACATACAATGCAGAGAAATAACAATTCCTGCACTAACAGCGCTGATCACTCAACTACACAGACACAGGGCCTGGTAGGACACAGCGCTGCATACACAGACCTGAGCCACAGCGGAGGAGAGGTATGCGGGGGGACCCAGACCACGATGCTTCCGTCCAGCGCTTCCAGCAGCGTTCACCATGCGTTCTGGAGAAGATGGCCGCCGAGGAGCAGAGAGGAGGCTGGCCTGGGGGAGGAGCGCTGCCACAGGACCAGTCGGCAGCATGCAGAGAGGGCTGTGTGCAGCGGGTGAGGCGCCGGCTGTGAGACAGGGAAGGCGCGCTCCCCTGGCATGCATTTAACCCCTGGGACGCCGCAGCGCTACCGCTCTGCTGCGGTCCGCTGTCCCAGGGGGTAGTGGAAAGCGCAGGTTGGTCGCCTGGCTCCACGCTGCAGCCAGTCCCCAGGGAGCCCCCTGCCTGGGGACTTAGGACCATGTGACCAGCGGGGACCCACCGCGGGACCCCGCTGCTTACCTTTGTCCCCCTTGGATCCGGCCATGGTCCGGAACATCTGGGGTCACCGCTAGCTGTGACCCCAGATGCTCACCAGCATCCCCGGATCGGTACCGGCGTTCTGGTACCGGCGGGGGTGTAGGGAAGACAGCATGGACGTCAGGACTGACTGTCCATGCTGTACATCCAGATGTGCAGCCACAGCTGCACTGAAGAAAGCTTCAGGGGCTCTTCTAGCCCCCCACTCCGACAGGTGCACCCGACGCTGGCCGGGCACCAAACTAAACTGGGGTGCCTTAGCTCGGGGGCGGGGTATAGGAGGGGGACCCTAGTGCATCCTGGGAGGCTGAAAAGCTTAACTCTATGGTGCCCAGCGACTGACGTCACACCTATACCCCAAGGTATCCTGTGGATACCCTATGGACCCTGAAGTAGAAAAAGGTGCTCTATACTGGACTGATCAAAATGCAATAAAACCCTTGAAACACCAGGTCAGTTAACCACAGGTGCTATTGCACAGAAACTGCTACCCATTACAAATAAAAAAAACCCAGCACTGCTAACAGCTGAAAAGAAGTGTTGTGTCATTATAGGGGCAATTCAATTCTGCGCAATGTTGAATAGCCACGGGAAGGAGTTCCCACTATTCAATTGACTGCGCTATTAAGCCCGACTAGAACCACTTAAATTGGAGAATGTCAGTTACCGTGCCTTCAGCTGGTTTTTTCTCTGACTAAAGTGCCAGCCGCGAGCTGGTTAGCGCTGGAAAACAGCAATGCGTCCGACATCTCTTACCTCATCCTGTAGTCAGATTTAACAGCACTGTCAATTAAGTAGTTCCAGGAAATCCTACCCAGGGCAATTCAACATTGCACTGAATTGAACCACCCTCTATGTTTGGTGTCTACAAAATAACAAAACTAAATATTAAAAAAAACAGTAATCTAAGCCTGTAGGCTAAAAATTTATATTTAATTTTAACTAAAAATAAATAGAGTCTATGACAAGGACAATGTTATGGATTAGAGGTTGGCGTTTATAACTAGCCACTATTTGCATTCAAAAATCACTCCAGCGACATTATTTTGCTATCTAGACATTGTATAACAGAAAAAGGAAAATATATTTACACAATAAGTCCTGCTCCACAATGAAGGTATCCTCCAGTATTATACAACTATGATGAAATACTGCTAGTTATCAATCCTTTTAAGGGAGGGGAATTAAATTCTCATTGTGGGTATATAGCTCCAAGATTAAGTGCCCTGAGCTATTCAATTGCTCGCATAGTCAACATGCGACTAACTGATCTGCTCACACCCTCCTGATTAATGCCCGTGGCTTAGTGGAGGTAAACTGTATCTCCTAGGTTATGCGCCGGGCATGTTGTGGTAACACTACGACTAGCCGGAAGACACTAGTTAATGCATATTTCTGCTCGCACTCACTCATAAACAAGGCTTACAGAACTAACACGCACCCCATGTTTTGTGCACCATTATCTGTAAACTCAAGAGACTTATTCCATGGTCAAAGTCGCTTAATACACTTTCCTTCCCCATTTTGATATTTGGTCTAAACAAGTGAAGCTCTTAACGCTTTTATACATTGAGTTTCTGCCACTTGATTGGCTAATCAGAAATTTGCACTGGCAAACAGATGCACTGTACAGGTGTTCATAATAAAGTGGCTACTAGTGTCTATAGTTTATTTCCTTCTATATTTATTCCTTTGTCAACCCACATGTGAATACATGTCAATAAATTGATCAGATGAAATGCAGAATTTTCACCTTCTTTATATTTGTTTTTCCATTATGTTTATACAGTAAAGGTAATTTGTGCAGGATGACAATCTCAGGGAGAATGATTAGTCATGGTAGGAAATTCTATAAATGTGTAATGGAGATGTTTTTGTTTTAACAGGAATGGGCGGTACTATCAGAGGAGAAGCACAGGTCAGTAGTAAATTTAATGCTAGTTACACACTTACCAATCAGACGCTCAGGGCCAAATGCAATAGGGTGAGAGTTTAAAAAATGTGATTTCAGAAGTAAACTCGCTGTTTTTTTAAACTGAGACAATCTAATATACCGAGATCATGCAAACTCGCATGTTTTTAGACTCCCAGAACTCACAATTTAACCTCTCATCCAGATGTTTTCCCATTTTGAAGATAAAACTCAACCAAATTTGAGTTTACTGCTAAACTCTCACATTTTCTAAACTTTCACCCTATTACATTTGGCCTTTTTTCCGGGAGGGAGCTGAATGAGGCTTATACTTCGGGGGCGTGGCGTAACAATGATGTAGTATTAGGGTCGGGGAGTGACTGCGTTGTTGTGGCCCCGCCCCCTCTTCACAATGCTGAGATTAATTAGGGTCTGGGGCAATGCGGAAGGTTGCAGGGGTATGACTGCGGCCGGGAGTTTTTGCATACTTTTACGGGGTGCCGAGAGCACCGCCTGTCTTCGGGACAAAGTTGCATAAAAAAACTATTTTTTTTTAAATCAAAAACAGATTTATTTGATTAAAATATGTTTATTAATTTTTTTTTTTTAAATAAAACGTTTAAAAATTGAAAACGTTTACTTAAAAAAAAGTGATAAAAAAAATCCTATTTAAATCCAAAAAAACCTCTGATTTGAATCCATTAAATCAGTTTTTGATTTTTTTTTTTTTTTTTTTAAAATCCAATTTTATGCAACCCTGCTTCGGGACACTCTCGGCCATCCTGGGAGAGTAGGCATGTATGATGGATGTGGTACTCTTAAGTCAAACTAATAAATTATAACAGCAAAAAGTGTGCAGTGAAGAAAGCACTTATTACAAGTAACTTATTTTTAAGTCAATGCCCTAGACCTGGTAAAATCATTACACTTCTGTCATAGTTCAGTCTAGTTGCTGAGCATATTTATAAGTATCTTTATCACATTGCTCCATCTTACAGAAGTATATAGACAAATCACATCTACTACTAATGCTGTGGGTAGAACACCTATAGAGCAGGTGTATTCAAAATGCAGCCCTCCGGCTGTTGTGGAACTACACATTCCTGCATAACCTAAGAGCAAATCTGTGGCAGGGCATGCTGGGTTGTACAGTTAGACAGCAGCTGGAGGGCCACATGCTGAATACCCCTAGTAAAGAGATTTGTTCTAAAGCTGGGTACACACCTTTGCTATCACTCGGTTGATCGGGTTTAACGCACCTGATCAGCCAAGTAGTATGTACCCAGCCTGACCCCCCATGACTATGTACACTCTGAGCTAGAAATAGCTCAGTGTGTACATTCCTCTATGGGATCAGGAGGTTGGCATTTATAATATTACAAATAGAATTATTTTGGGACGAGCGTTTGGGCGTGGGGCCCCCGGGGTTATTCTGGCTGGGCCTTTTTCAGGGCATCACTACTTAATTCACATAGGCTTTTCATCACTTTTCTATTTGTTTATTATTTATATAATTTTAATTATTTCTTATTATATTAACACTTATTGATTTATTTTTTTACACATCACTATCACCTTTCTTCCATTTTTCGTGTGATGCCCTGGGACTAGTCCTTGGCTGGATTCTTTGGGGTGCCTTGCGCCTCAGAGGTGAACCCCTTAATGTTAGGGATGCCGGTATAGACGATCCTTGACTTAATCATATATTTGCAAATGTATGCAACTAATACCTCCTGAATTTCTGTTATGTAGAATTCAAGTATTTTTGCCAATATTGCTGCAGTGTGCTGGAGGGAATATCCCTTTTTTTCTCTCATTTATAATTTTAAACAGCACATAAGAACAGACTGTGTAGGAGCGTTTTAAACGGTTTATATGCGAACGCTCCTGCAAATACAATTAGGCGATTGGCCCAATAATTGTATAGGTGCGTACCCAGCTTAATACGGCTGCTTAGTAGGTGCACAGTCTGTAATGCACAATAATTCAGCCTTAAAGTTTGTAAGCACTATGTTCAAAGTGGTAATGTAACAGTATTTGTCATAGGAAAGGCCCCCAAATATAGCTTTTTAGTGCTACTGTTGTCTGAAGCAATCATTGACTATTAAATAGCTAACTTGTAGAAATTACAAAGTTAAAAACATATATATTACGTTCATAACTAAAATTAAGTCCGTAGATTAAAAAAACAGAAATAAGGATTATACATTAGCCTAACATGACAATATGTATCCCCCCCAAATAAAAGGTAAGATTAAAAAAAAAACATGCACAAGAAAAAAAAAAAAAAAAAAAAAAAGACTAATCTTGTGCCTTTCATAATGGTTCTCACGGAGGTAACAGTATTGGTACTTAGGTCTATAAATAATAAAGTCCCTGCAATTAGTCACTGAAATGTACAATTTGACTATAGAATACTTTGTAAAAAACTGAAGTCTGCTTTCTAAGTTAGTATCTTCCAGTTAGGGGTCCTGTAAACATTTTGGTATACGATAAGGTACAGTATACTCAATTTGCAAGACAAGATTTTGTTTCAGGCTTGTAACTTTATGAAAAGCTTGGTCAGATTTCACTGTGTTTTATCACACTGCTCATCGTCTCACTTGGACTTCTATTTCTCTCAGTCGCTTATTTTCTTTTCAAAGCAAAGATTTCAGGATAGTGCTCTAACTGCTACAATAAGCAGCAGTCTACAAAAAAGACATTCACTTGTAAGAATCCAGGGGCATTAAAAGTGCAAGGTATCCCATTTAAATACAAAACTGCAGAAAGTAAAATAAATTGAAAACAGATAGTAAAAAGGGGTACAACTGTGACTCTGAACATGAAGCCGACTAAATAAAATTAAGCCACACACCTATACGATTGTCCATTAGCTCTAAAAAGCTGCCAGCACAGTTAAAACAGATGTATATAGATTGTAAGCTTGCGAGCAGGGCCTTCCTACCTATATATCTGTCTTTTTTTACCCAGTTTTGTTCTATTAATATTTACAATTGTAAAGCACAATGGAATATGCTGCGCTATATAAGAAACATAATAATAATAATAAATAAATAAATAATGTCAGACAACCCCCCCAAAAAAAAAAAGTTTGCATACGCCATGTGTGTAAAGATGCGTACACACGGGGCAATTTTTTGGACGACTGAACGATAACTATGCCATTATCGTTAAAAAAAAAAAAAAATCAACCAGTTTCTGCCCCAAAACGGGGCGCACCACAAGGAAATACAACTGTTCCTTTTATCATCTCCAATATGTAACATAGTAGGTTAACACTTTATTACCTTCATATTTTTTTCTGGACTTCAGCAGTCCAATTGTATATTAGAACGTATGTTGTAAGTCCACCCATGATTAAGAGGTGGGACTCAATGGACACTATTTAACATCTGGTTACTTAATTTTTACCATACACCTTGATAAAGACCTGTTTGGAGGGTTGAAACGCATTGGTGACTGCTACTTGTACTTTGAAATGTATTCTTCTATAGGGGGAGCAGAATACCCCTATATTTGGAAAGTTGTACCTTTCTTGAAAGGTCAGAAATGGTACACAGCCATTTTTTATTTGTATGAGATTCTTAATAAATGTGAGTGGTATTACGCCATGGTGGCATTCCCTCTTAAGAGAAATCTATGTGCACTGAAGGAGGGCCAGGGCAAAAAATAACCACTAAGAAATTTGGAGTGACCAGAAATCTTCAGGAATGAGCATTTGGTAAACGCAGAAGTGTGATTATCTTGGACAAATTATTTACAACAGTTGTATGGACTAAGAACTGTTGGTATTAGAGTATTTCGTTTTGTGATTGCAATTACACAAGGAATGAGATTTGTTATTTCGAAATAACTACATACCTTGGTTTTTAGGAGCCCTTGGGACTGTTTTACATTTTTTAGTCAGTTTAAGTGATTAGTGAAGATCACCTTAGTCTTGTGCTGCCCTATTCAGTGTGGATCACAATTGTTCTATTTTCTTTTTACAGCTTTGCAATTACATCCTGGACTCCTAAATTGAATCAGGCCCATTATTAATTAAATAAGTTATTAAAGCATATTTGTAAAAGCACTAAATTTTGCACATTAGTAAAGAAATCAATAAATAAAGCACATTTTTTGTTAACAAATAATGTTTTATTAACCGATTTCTGAACTAGTTCTGTGCAGTTGTGCTATAACAAATATTGTGGTTTATTACAGTATTTCTTAAGTAATAATGGACAACATTCAGTGCTTTTACAAATTTATTTTTTTATTAATATATACACAAAAATATATGCCTGCTCCACCTGATAATATATTTGCCAGCCACAGCCCTACACTTTTCTTTTACAGCACTGATCTTATGAATAGAACAGTGCTGTATACAATATACATAATTCTCTCCCTGCCTAGGCTGCATCCACGCCAGGCAAATGGAGCCGCTGTACAGGAAGTCAGCGGCTTCATCTGACCTGCTCACAGGAAGTTCCGGGGCTCAGAACTGAGTGAGTGACGTTAGCCACACCCACACAGCAGGGGAAAGGTTTGTCTCTTGGGCAGTGTCTGCATACACTGCCCGATGTGGCTGACTTTTAGGTACAAAGTATTGCATCGGCCGGACATGCTGGACAATCCTGCATGCTCACCGATCGATATTTTACCCTCGGTCGCCCACATACACTACAATTATCAGGGCGATCCGCTGATATCCAACGGGTCGCCCCAATAAACTGTATATATTGTATGCTCATCTTAAGGAACACACATGCATTGCATATTTGTATTAAACTCTGCATCTAATATTAAACTCTGCATCTCGTGGTGCATCCAAGAAACAGAAAATCCTAAGAACATGGGCATTAAGTCTTTGTTTTTTGTGGCAAACTGGCAATATCAATATTATTGAAAGATGTCAATAGAAAGACGCCAATACAATGGATATTGAAAACCATGGTAGAGTGTTTAGCAGTAGTGGAGAAGAAGAGGACCTATGGCATCTCCAGAGATCCTAAAAGAATAGGGCCACAAGTGAGATAAAATTGTAATATAGGGAGACTCTCCAACAAGCTAAGGGAGTATAGAATGGTTTTTTTTCCATTTGAATAAATAAAATTATGTCTTAAATATAGGTCCATTACTAGCTGAAATTACTGTAGATATTTCAAAAACAACTTAAGGGGCACGTGTCTACTAGCAGACATAGAAACGACTACACGCTTACGACATTGGAATCGTGCAGTTGTTTCACAGTCTGGTGCTGTGCCTACACTGAATGTAGGCACATCAATCATCTCCTAACATGCTCAACCTGATGTTATTGTCAGGTTGACCAGCATGTTCGGGTGATTGATGTCGGAAACGAATAGCAGGAGCGCGCATCGCTGATCGTTTCCGGCATTTACATTCCCGATGTCTGCCCTATTACTGAACTATAGCACGATTACGATGTCGTAATCGTGCAATCGCTCTATGTTATTGGGTAGTGGATACGCGGCTTTAGAATGACAGAATATCAAATAAGCAAGACAAAAATAAATTGTAAGATATTTCCTTTAAGCTGCAGTATTAAACATACTCTAGCCAGGCTGGCAAAATAAAAAGAAATAAATGAAATAAAACAAAGGACTCCTGTATTTGTACATATAAGCCAAGTGGCTACCTTCAGTGTCTATATTTCTATCTTCCTGAAAACAAATTAGAAATCAAGTCTACATTTAATAACTAACTAATGTAACACACTTCAACGCTTGTGGAAACATTTCAAGGGAATACAATGGTAAATTATTTGATATTCTGAGTGCTATAATCAAAGAAGCATCACCAATACCGAAAGTGACAGTGTTATAATAGATAGTAAATGAAAGTAGAAGACAAGTCTATCAAACTCAATCTTTCACACTCATAACCTGTTTATCGGAAAGACAGCAATAAGTCTATTGTCAATTCAAATTGAGAAAAATGTATTCCACCCTCTGTCAATCTGAACTCTCCCACACTGTACTGTGTGCTGAAAAACTTTGATAACGCTGCCTACTATGCACTAGTTTATACACAACCTACAGTATTCACACACACATACATACATTCCCTTTTATTACTTTAAAACTGCATTACTGCTCCAAAATTACCTGCCGTCACAATGGTGGAACACCTGCTTCCTAGCTTTAATATTTATTTTGTAAACTCTGTTATATACTATTGTAATTATGGATATATGAACTATGCAGTATTATGTATAGATTCTCCAGTATAAGTAACAAAGATAGCGGGCCTATGGGTCTATGCTTGGAAATGTGAAGTACACATTATAATTATGTGTATAACATTTGTGTGTACAATCATATTAACATGCATTGTAATTATATGGTTTATAAATGGGCTATACACACCCGTACAGCACAGACACATTTTTTATATATGTATGATTATTTATCTATTAACAGTTTCTTATATAGCGCAGCATATCCCGTTGCGCTTTACAATTGTAAACATTAATAGAACAAAACTGGGTAATAACAGATATATAGGTAGGAAGGCCCTGCTCGCAAGCTTACAATCTATAGATAAATACATTTGAATTACTACCACGGCCCCCTAGAGAAGACAAATTAACCCACAAAGGGATGAATTTCACTTATATAATACCATTATCCTTCACATTAAGTTTTACCACTTGCTTGGCATTGAATTTCATCATTTTTACACATTGGGAGTATATCATACATCCTCTTATTTAAATTGGCATTAAGGAATCCGGTATATATCCTTCTCATTAAATAAATAGGGATGTTTATTATATCCTTGGAATAAATGTAATTATAATAATAAAAATCCTCTATGTTGAGAGATAGGTTAAGGGTGACAATTGACCTTTATTATGGGATATTGGTGTTTGAGATCATTGTACATGGATTATAACTATGATATTTATGATGGAAATTGATTCTATGAGAATTTATATTTCAACTAGCCATACTTCTGCTGCGTACACACGGTATGATAAGATGTCAGATTTTAACGATAATGATCCTATCGTTAAAATCTGACAGTTTCTGGCCCCTGCAAACGATCATATGATGGTCGATGTGCAGCCACGTACGGTAGTTATTGACCAACTGCCGTCATCTGCGCAAGCAGTCAGACCTGGTTGATATCGACCAGGTTAGCTTGCTTACTATAGGGACTGGTCGTTATAGTTGTTAAGGGGTTACTGCATGTGTTGGATGAACATCCAATACATGCAGGCCGATCAGACAATGATGTGTGTACGCAGCATGACACACCTAATTTTCTTTTCAAGAAAACCCTGAAGGCGTCGTGACTGACGAAACACAATGGTTGATTATCGCGAACCAAAAATTGGCGAGATGCAAGTTACAATTAAATGTTCCCAGATTATGGGGTACTAACAGGTTAATGCTCCTAAAAACATTTTATTCGTATGTGTATTTCTGAAATGTTGTATGTATTTTAATAAATTTGTATAAAAGTCAGTGTACTTTGTAAATCATCCCCCACCTCTATATTGGTACCTATTATCCGTAATTATTTAATGATCATCAAATCAAATTATTGGTGACAAACCAAAGAAAAATATCTAGCGCTCCTAAGGTCTTTTATTTATTATAATAAAGGTACAATATTGTCCATTATACACTAGGCTACATTTATAGGTTGAGAAACATCCGTCTAATTGTTCAAGTAAAAATGTTTTAAGAACTACTTGGTATGTACTGATCCTTTTTTTCTAATAAATGTATTGAAAATGAACATTAGCCCCTATAAAGTAGTATATTCTACATTTTTCTATAAACTTTTGAGTGTCATTTTTTGGGCCCTTCCCGACTAAGGGACAGAAAATAAACTTATTTTATTGAGGGTGTATTTAGACCCAATCACTACAATATAAGGGTTATAACAACCACCTGGTAAGTACTAAAATAAGTAAATAAATTCATGATAAATTATGTATTTATTTTTTCTTTAAACATGTGACTATATTGAAAATAAATACCAAATTGTATTAATATAATATTAATTGTCTGCATCTCCTATTAGGCTTCTAAGAGCTTTTCTAGGAATTTCTCCCTATTAAAAGGGACGGAAAATAATCTTATACCACTGAGTGTTCTAACCAGTTCCATATCACAGTGTTTATTCAGACCAGTTCCGTATTTGGTATGTACTTTTACTATAGGTCTTGTCAGTACACTCTGGAGATGTTATAACATATTATTTATATCTTCAGACATATGACATTACACAGTAAATTTTGGTATTAAGGTTATTAATTTATAAATAACCAATCAATATTGGCAAACTAAATATATACTGGTGCTCTCCAAAAACAAAAAAACTTTAATTGTTACAGATAGGTTCTCACTGGCAAGGGGCCTTTCTGGAGATTAGCTGCCCATAACCAATATAAAGAAAGAAAAATGAAGACAAGGTTATATATTTGCACATTCTAGGTATCATTTTTTCATATATGTACGAGTAAGTCCTCCAACAATCTCCAGACGGTACTCAGGGATTTCATTAAGAATACTTTTATTAAGGTTTGTGCATGGTTGAAAAAATAAAATAAAATATTATAAATTATTCACACACATAAGCCGGCACTCCATATATAAGTCAATAACCTTGGTGCACTTCCAGAGATGCCAACATTAAGTCCTGTATAAGGCAGCACTCAACTGCTTACAAATCAATGATCTCTTGCACATCCATTACTCCAGCGATTCAGATGTTAATTACATCTTTCTTCAACATCTTATACACACATACACCAAAAAAATACACATATATACATACATAAAAAAAATACACATATATACATACACCAAAAAAATACACATATATACATACACCAAAAAAAAAAATTATATATATATATATATATATATACATACATACACACACACACACACACATATATATATATATACATACATATACATATATACACACACACACACACAAGTACTGTGATTACCTGGTCTTGGCACTGGCTGTGCAGCAGGGGTCTGAGCTTTCCTGGCAGATGCACCTTCCTACAAAAGAGAATCAAATATTCATTTTTTTCTTATGATAATGGGAATCATTTTGAATTGCATTTGAGCCAACACACAGACAGATCATTAGCAGACAGTATCAGAATATGCAACATACACACCCTAAGGAACCCACCATTTTATTCAATGATACATTCACACAATTTGATATATTTCATATATCACACTGCATAAACGCAATGGGTATGTAAAGCCAGCTGTCGGGATGCCTCCTTTCAGAATACCAACAGCAGCATCCCGATAGTTGGTATCCCGACAGGGGTTGGGTAAGTATACTTACCCTCTCCCCTTCCCCCCCCCCCTTACTGTAGCCTATACCTAACCTTCCCCCCTTCAAGCCTAAACCTAACCCCCCTTCAGTGCTGCCTAACCCTCCCCCCCCCCAAAACCTAACCCTGCTACGCTCAAGTAAAAGTAACCCCCCCCCCCCCCGAAGCCAATGCTAAGGGCGCCCCTTACCTCGATCTGGCTGGCATCCCAGCATCAGGATTAGGATGGGCGTCGGTATTTTGATGCCCATCTTAAGTCCCTTGTTAGGCTTCCCCTGTCGGGACTTAGACAGGCGGCATCACGGCCAGCGGTCTCAGAACTACATCCCTACATAAAAAATTTGCCACGTTACACTCCTTACAGCATATTTTTTTCACTTTCCGCAATAAGTTTTGAGAATAAAATGTGTTCCAAAATCTAAAAATGGATTACAAGACAATAGCAAACAAATTTTTTTTTCTTTTTTAATATTAGAATAAAGTAGCAAAATAACAACGGTTCTGCACTTTTTTGATTAACATTAATAGGTAGAAAAATAATAATGGTTCAGCGCAATCCAAGCTAGCATGCCATGACCAGAAGACAAAGCCAACAGGATTCAAGTGTTCAATTAACTAAACGGCTGATTTGTTAATAGCAAAGGATTTATTCACTGCTGCAAGATCAACTGAGGATTTGAGAAAATCCTGGTGGAGACCATGTGAGCCCCAGCTTGGCGCATTCCAGAGTGAAGAAAAAAAATCATGAGGGGCTGAGGTCATTGATTCCTATCAGAAAATAACAGCAACAACATGTGTGAAGTACTTTATGCTTTGCATAACTAGTGTACTCTCCAGGAAAATAGTAGAATCAACTTGCATCTAAAGGAGTGGAAAGATTAAAAACGTAACATAGTGCACATATATATATATATATATATATATGTGCACTATGTTATGTTTTTAATATATATATATATTTTTTTTTTTTTCGTACTGCTGAGTTTTGCACAAAGTTTCAAATAATATAAACCAAAGTAGCACACTGGTAGTGCTAACCACCTAATCAATTTAGCAAATTATGTATCCAAAATATTTTCTCAACTCAGAGCAACTTCTTCCTCAGGTAACCTGCATTTGTTGGATACACCTGACTACTTTCCACTGGTTTTACATTTAGTACTATATGTTTGTATGTTTATGATAGGTCTCGGTCATATTAGAGTTTTAAAAAAATAGAGACATGCCAAGTTTGTGCTTGACATTGCGTTTTGTCATCGTGTTAAAAAAAAGGGGGAGGAAAATACATAAATAATGTATTATTATATAATGTAATAATGGGTATGTGGCCTCTGGAAAATAATGGCTATATACATCAGCTTGTTAAAGTTGAAAAACTTCAAAAATGAAATATATTAAAAGCGCCCTGCCCTCACAGCCTGCGGGTGCCATCTTCACCCGCGGGTCGTAGTGTCCTGTGGCTGGGTAAATGTGCGGTGGCCCGGTCACCGCCGGTGAATAGACGCCGTGCGCACCCTCCTCCGTGGATATGTGTCCCCGGTACATAAATAAAAATATCAGCGGCACTCAAGACGTCTTAGAATATGTTAAAAAACGGTGCGTTTATTATCGATGTTTCGGGGTACGGCAACCCCTTCTTCAGGATACACAACAAGCAGTGATGTACAAGAAAAGTGCATTAAATATCTTACCCCCTCAGTGCCCTCAAGCAGCCTCCAACAGCATCACTGCCCGAACTATCCACTTCCGATTGCGGCATCCTCATACCTGGAAGTGACACCATCCAGCCTCAGTCAGCTGCCAAGGAAATGCTGTAAACAAGCAGTGCATAAATAATACATTTGTGTATTTAATGTATTTATTGTTTATGCACTGTTTACAGCACTTCCATGGTAGCCAACTGGTATCGGAGGATGCCACAACCAGAAGTGGATAGTCCAGATGTCGGGCGGTGATGCTGTTGGAGGCTGCTTGAGGGCACTGAGGGGGGTAAGATATTTAATGCACACTTTTTATAATAGGTGCGTTTAAAGTCACAATGCGATGTGACTAGGGTGCACCAGCAGACTTTGATGGCGTATGAGGCTAGATAAGCAAGGACACATTTGTACATACACACACATGCACGCAAGTATGAATATCATCGATATAGATATAAATATATCTGTCACTATAGCTTTTTTTAATTTTGATATCATTTGACTTGGCTCATGACAAACATGCTATTTCTCACTATTACACAAGTGGCATATACATGCTTTCATTGTTATTATTACAAGGTATTCATAAAGCGCACACAAATTTCACAGCACATTTACAGATTCATAAAATGTGAATTTGTTTATTCCTGTGCTGTAATTGTTTTATCTGTAGCGAGCCTGATGCATGTGTCCCCCAAACCATATGAAGGACAGCAGACTACTTTAAAATTATTTTTATTTAGAGAAAATATATATATATATATATATATATATATATATATAAAAGAGAGAGAGAGAGAGAGAGAGAGAGAGAGAGAGAGATCGAGATCGAGATCTATCTATCTCTCTCTACACAGTTCTGACGGCATTCTGCATATCCACAGCAACATGATCCTGTGCCAGAATCAAACAAACGAATATCTCCACCAAGTGAACGGCACTAGGACACCATATATATGAAGCAAAAGACTTGTATTGAAATGATCAACAGTTTCGGAGCTTCCGCCCCTTCATCAGGACCATGATACTGTGTGTGTACATATATACACACACATACACAGTATCAGTCAAAAGTTTGGACACCCCTTCTCATCAATTGTTTTTGTTTATTTAAATTATTTTCAACATAGTAGATTAATACTGAAGACATCAAAACTATGAAAGAACACACATGGAATTATGTTGTAAACAAAAAAAGTGTTAAACCAAAATATGTTTTATATTTTAGATGCCTCAAAGTAACCCCTTTTGATTGGATGACAGTTTTGCACACTCTTGGCATTCTCTCAATCAGCTTCATGAGGTAGTCTCCTGGAATGGTTTTGAATTAACAGGTGTGCCTTGTCAAGAGTCAATCTGTGAAATTACTTGCCTTCTTAATGTGTTTGAGACCATCAGTTGTGCTGTGCAGAGGTAGTGTTAGTACACAGTGGACACCAATATTTGACTACTGTTGTAATCCATATTATGGCACCAACCACTCAAATCAGTAAAGAGAAACGACAGTCCATCATTACTTTAAGACATGAAGGTCAGTCGATACAGAAAATTTCAAGAACTTTGAATGTATCCTCAAGTGCAGTTGCAAAAACCATCAAACGCTATGATGAAACTGGTTCTCATGAGGACTGCCCCAGGAAAGGAAGACCAAGAGTTGCTGCAGAGGATAAGTTCATTAGTTACCAGCCTCAGAAACTGATACTTAACAGCACCTCAGATTAGAGACCACATAAAGTCTTCATAGAGTTCAAGTAGCAGACAAATCTCAACATTAACTGTTCAGAGGAGTCTGCGTGAATCAGGCCTTCATGGTCATATTACTGCGAAGAAGCCACTACTGAGGATGAACGACAAGAAGAAGAGAATTGTTTGGGTCAAGAAACACATGGAATGGACATTAGACCAGTGGAAATCTGTACTTTGGTCTGATGAGTCCAAATTCAAGATTTTTGGTTTCAACCACCATGTCTTTGTGAGACGCAGAGAATGTGAGTGGATGGTTTCTGCATGTGTAATTCCCACTGTGAAGCATCGAGGAGGTGGTGTGATGGTGTGGGGGTGCTTTGCTGGTGACACTGTTCGCGATTTATTCAAAATTCAAGGCACACTTAACCAGCATGGCTACCACAGCATTATGCAGCGCCATGCCATTCCATCTGGTTTGCTCTTACTGGGACCATCATTTGCTTTTCAACAAGACAATGACCCCAAACACACCTCCAGGCTATGTAAGGGCTACATGACCAAGAAGGAAAGTGATGGAGTGCTGCGTCAGATGACCTGGCCTCCACAATCACCCGACCTAAACCCAATTGAGCTGCCTGGGATGAGTTAGACCGCAGAGTGAAGGAAAAGCAGCCAACAAGTGCTCAGCACCTCTGGGAACTCCTTCAAGACTGTTGGAAAACCATTCCAGGATTACCTCATGAAGCTGATTGAGAGAATGCCAAGAGTGTGCAAAGCTGTCATCCAGGCAAAAGGGAGCTACTTTGAGGAATCTAAAATATAAAACATGATTTGTTTACAACATAATTCCATGTGTGTTCTTTCATAGTTCTGATGTCTTCAGTATTAATCTACTATGTTGAAAATAATTTAAACAAACAAAAACCATTAAATGAGTAGGTGTGTCCAAACTTTTGACTGGTACTATACATACACAGTATAATAAATTATATATACACAGAGAGAGAGAGAGAGTTGCATTATCCAGCCGGGGGTTAAATGACAGGCGTCTATTTGTAGACGCCTGTCATTTTCCCGACGCCGGGACACCGGCATCCCGATTGAAGGGATGCTGGGCGCCGCGAGCAGATAGCCGCAGGGGGGAGGGTTAGGTTTAGGATACCCGGGGGTTACTTAGGGTTAGGCACCCCACCGAGGAGGTTAGGGTAGGCAACCCCGGGGTTTGGGACTTGGGGTTAGGAACCCCCCCCGGGGGGCTTAGGTTTAGGCAGCGGGGAAGGGGGGGGGATAGTGACTTGGGGGGGGGGGGGTATGGGAGGTTAGGGTTAGGCACCCCTAAGGAGGGTTAGGGGGTTAGGTTAGGTTATTTCATACTTACCTTAACGACGATTGGGATTTCCAGCGCTGTCGTGCTTCCGCTGCCGGGAACTCTGCTTTTGTTGGCCAGGCGCTGCCGGGAATCGAACTGCCGGCCAGGGGGCACCGATCCCATACACACAGTTCAAAAAGTTTGGGGTCACCCAGACAATTTCGTGTTTTACATGAAAACTGACTTTTGTTTATCAAATGAGTTGCAAAATGAATAGAACATATAGTCAAGACATTGGTAAGGATAGAAATAATGATTTTTTTTAAACATAATTTTGTCCTTCAACCTTTGCTTTCGTCAAAGAATGCTCCTTTTACAGCAATTACAGCATTGCACACTTTTGGCATTCTAGCTGTTAATTTGTTGAGGTAATCTGACTAAATTTCACCCCATGCTTCCTGAAGCACCTCCCACAAGTTAGATTGGCTTGATGGGCACTTCATGCGTACCATACGGTCAAGCTGCTCCCACAACAGCTCAATGAGGTTGAGATCTGGTGACTGCGCTGGCCACTCCATTACAGACAGAATACCAGCTGCCTGCTTCTTCCCTAAATAGTTCTTGCATAATTTGGAGGTGTGCTTTGGGTCATTGTCCTATTGGGAGGAGTGATAGCCTTCCTTATTCAAAATCCCTTTTACCTTGTACAAATCTCCCACTTTGCCAACACCAAAGCAGCCCCAGACCATCACATTACCTCCACCATGCTTGACAGATGGCGTCAGGCACTCTTCCAGCATCTTTTCACTTGTTCTGCGTCTCACAAATGTTCTTCTGTGTGATCCAAACAACTCAAACTTCGATTCACCTGTCCATAACACTTTTTTTCAATCTTCCTCTGTCCAATGTGTGTTCTTTTGTCCATATTAATCTTTTCCTTTTATTAGCCAATCTCAGATATGGCTTTTTATTTGCCAATCTGCCTAGAAGGCCAGCATCCCGGAGTCGCCTCTTCACAGTAGACGTTGACAATGGCGTTTTGCGGGTACCATTTAATGAAGCTGCCAGTTGAGGACTTGTGACTTATTTCTGAAACTAGAGAGACTAATGTACTTGTCTTCTTGAACAGTTGTGCACCGGGGCCTCCCACTTCTCTTTCTACTCTGGTTAGAGCCTGTTTGTGCTCTTCTCTGAAGAGATTAGTACACACCGTTGTAGGAATGTTCAGTTTCTTGGCAATTTCTCTTTTTCTGGCCATTTGGAGAGTATAATCAAACCCACAAATGTGATGCTCCAGATCAACTAGCTCAAAGAAAAGCCAGTTTTATAGCTTCTCTAACGAGCAAACCAGTTTTCAGCTCTGCTAACATAATTGCACAAGGGTTTTCTAATCATCCATTAGTCTTTTAACGCGCTTAGCAACCACAATGTACCATTAGAACACTGGAGTGATGGTTGCTGGAAATGGGCCTCTATACACCTATGTAAATATTACTTTAAAAACCAGACATCTGTAGCTAATATAGTCATTTACCACTTTAACAATGTATAGAGTGTATTTCTGATTAATTTAATGTTATCTTCATTGAAACCCCCCCCGCCCCCAAAAAAGTGCTTTTCTTTGAAAAAGGACATTTCTACGTGACCCCGAACTTTTGAAAGGTGGTGTGTGTGTAATATATATATATATATATATATATATATATATAATCAATCCATAGCCTGCACTCACATCATATCTATTAACTTCAGCTTGCGGGGTGCAATCCTCAAACCACAGAAATGGGCACGATATATATCCAATTGTTTCTTCCATGCATAGGAAATAACAGAGGGCACTCACCAGAAGTACAAAATTCATGCTTTTTAATTCATCACTGGCAAAGGAGTTGTCGACGTTTCAGTCCCGGAGGACCTTCTTCAAGACATCAAAACCATAGTGCATAACATCATAGTGCATACTATCACATCACCAGATCAAGTACATAAGTGTAAAAATCAATCTCCACTTATACCCAGAATAATCACACATAACGCAACTCACCCTAGAAGCCCAGGGATAAACATCATGCAGAGCAGCTGCGGAGACCGGAAACCAGGTGCCGTGAACCGGAAGTCACGTCACACCCCTCTTCGGTTACTAGGCAACCGATATGTTTAAGATTTGGTCCACGTCTATACGCCATTAATGGCGGCGTCTTTCCAATATTTTTCAAAGCTGGATCTGACGACAATATCGACCAATGTTTTCTAATGCTCTTCTTAACCACACTAGATTTTGTATCATATGTGCTTACATAGACCATACGTGTGTCATTTTTTGATGTTCCCAACTTATCTTGACCTTGTATGTAACGTACTCTGGCTTTTTTAAGGCACCTCTGGATAGTTTTGGTCTTATATCCGCGCTCCAAAAATCTTGTCTTCATCTCTGTCAATTGTTTTTGTGTGTTTCTATCATCTGTGTTGTTTCTGAATACACGGAGAAATTGTGAGATGGGCAGACTCTCTTTGAGATGAACGGGATGAAAACTTGAGGCCTGTAAAAATGTATTCCTGTCCGTATCCTTTTTATACAAGGTGGTTCCCAACAATGCACCGTCTTTATAGATTGTCAAATCAAGAAAATTGATCTTATTCTCATCAATCTGAAATGTAAAACGGACTAGATTGTCCAAACCATTTAAATGGGTCATCATGTCTAGAAAGCCCTCTCGTGTGCCGCTCCAAACTAAAAAAACGTCATCTATAAATCTCTTAAAGAAAGAAATATACGGCTGGAACAGCGGAAAAATATACTTAGTCTCGTACTCGGTCATATAAATATTCGCATAAACCGGAGCGAGATTCGAACCCATCGCTGTCCCAGACCGTTGTAAGTAATAGTCCTTTCCATATAGGAAAACATTAGTACTTAACACCAATTCAGTCATCTCTAAAATGAATTCAACTGGGGGATGATCCATAGATTCATATATGGGGTCAACTCTGGATAATACCTCACGCAGAGCACTAAGTCCACCAGCGTGAGGGATTATGGTATACAGTGAACATACGTCCATCGTGACTAAAAAACTGTTAGTGGGAAACTCACCCACCTCATTCAATTTTACCAAAAAATCCCCCGTGTCTCTAATATAACTCAAACCCATTGTGGCATAGGGTTGTAATATGGTGTCAATGTAGATAGCCAGGGGTTGTAGCAAAGAACCCCTCGCAGAGATTATAGGTCTCCCCGGTGGATGCAGGGGATCCTTGTGGATCTTGGGGAGTGTATATATGATCGGTGTTATTGGGTACTCAACCGTTAAAAACTCGGCAATATCCTTATCAATCCAGTTGTTAACCAGCCCTATGGTGATCAAATCTACTCGTTTTTTTATTTTATCAATGGGATTATATTGCAACATTACGTAAGTATCAGTGTCAGCCAGTTGCCTCATTATTTCTTTATTGTAATCAGACCAATCCTGAATTACAATAGCTCCCCCCTTGTCGGCTGGTCTGAAGACCAGATTCAAATTGTTCCTAAGAGAACATAGAGCCTCTCTCTCCTCCTTTGTCAAATTGTCAAAACATCTTGGACCGACATCCTTCAAAATGTCAAAATCAGTTAATCTCAAAAAAGTTTTAAGACTCGCATTATTGGAGGGGGGATCAAAGGAAGATGGCTTCTTCAACTTGTTCCCCTCTCGCAATACATCAGGGGATGTTGAGAAAAATTCCCTTAAACGAACCTTCTGTCCAAATTTATAGTGATCAATGCTCCACTTAAAATCATTACACCTATATGTTGGTACAAAGGTGAACCCTTTAGACAACAATCTCATCTCTGTTATAGAAAGGGGAGTACTAGATAAATTAAATATCGAATTTATCTCCTCCTCCTTCTGTACCTTCTTCTTGTAACCCCCCCTCCGCGTCTGTTTTCTGTGCCTCTGTTGTGATTTATTATACTTGATGCCCCTAAAAAACCACTCGGTGGTCTATTCCCAGGGTTATCAGTATCAGAGGTGGATATAGATGATATAGTATCCACGGTCGGGAAGCTGGTACGCGTATTCACTTTAATAAATCTCTGAGTCTGTTTTGAACTTTGATCACCTGTGAGCCACCTATTATACAGTGTGATTTTTATAATCATTATTGACAGTGGCCAGTTTCTTACGTTTAAAGGCCACTAATTTTTTTGTGTGTGTCAATTTGATTTGTGAGCTTATCAAACCACTTATCTGATTTATCATTCAGGAGGGTCTGTTCATGGGTTCCCTTAAACTGATCAATGTCCTCTTTAGTTTTTTTAATTCGGACCCAACCTCCTCCACAACAAGTAAAATGAGGTCTAGAGAACACTTATTCAACACTGCGCACCATCGGCTGCAAAAAATCGGATTGTTGCGGCCGATAGTGGGCACGTTATTCACCCTAAAACCTCGTGGGATCTGTTTGGTACGGAAATATTCGGACAAAAATTGTCCATGTAATTCAAGATCAATTTCTCTGCGTTTAAGCCTCAGTAGACGGTAATACAAGTCCACTGAAGTTTCCGCAGGAAGATCCTGAAATTCAAATTGATTAAAGAGGAATTTATCTGCATCATCTGTGAGAGATAATACTCCACATTCAGCTTGTGCGAGTAACTCATCATCCAAAAAAGTAGAGACTGCTTGTGACATCAAATTATCACCATATACACTATGATAATTAATCTCTATTGGACCGGCACTTGAGAGACAACAATACAATACATTTAAACTAATTCACATATGACACATTATACAACAACATATAATTTAAAAATATATTATGTACTTGATCTGGTGATGTGATAGTATGCACTATGATGTTATGCACTATGGTTTTGATGTCTTGAAGAAGGTCCTCCGGGACTGAAACGTCGACAACTCCTTTGCCAGTGATGAATTAAAAAGCATGAATTTTGTACTTCTGGTGAGTGCCCTCTGTTATTTCCTATGCATGGAAGAAACAATTGGATATATATCGTGACCATTTCTGTGGTTTGAGGATTGCACCCCGCAAGCTGAAGTTAATAGATATGATGTGAGTGCAGGCTATGGATTGATTATAATATATATATATATATATATATATATATATATATATACATATACATATATATATATACACACACACATACACACATTATATATACACACAATATATATATATATACACATATACACACACACACCAAGGGCACCCCAGATGGTCGAGTGCCGTGGATTGAGCCTGTCGTTTATTTAAATTTTGTGGTCACACTTGCTAGGGCACCCTGTTTTTCAAATGTAAGACAAACTTTTTTCTTTTTCCAGGTGCTTATTAACTGATAGCCCTGGGTGTGATCCTGTCTCTTTAAGGCAGGACCCAGTTTCATGTTTACAATGTATGCAAGCTTGAGCCAAAGATGGCAGATCAAGTTCATTTATCTGAGAATCAGTGTAGGGACTGGCTAGATAGGAATGACCGTGAAGCGGTGGCCAGCTTAACAAATTATTGCAATATTTTGGAACCAACATTCCCTATGTTCAAAGGAGTTGCAGTTTGAAAAGCATGTGAGTGCTTTGTTTGTATGATATTTTTTATGTAGACGGTGTGGTCACATACCAAGGGCACCCCAGATGGTCGAGTGCTGTGGATTGAGCCTGTCATATATATATATACACATACACATACACACACATATATATACATCTATACAAATAATACATAGTGTTCTCCCCAGGCTGTTTTTTTGCGGGTGCACCCCCTGGCGAGAAACAGCCTACCACCCGTCACTTTGGGAGCCTGCAATTGTGGACAGTATCTGTATAAAAAAAATATGAGATATGGTAAGAACTTACCCTTATCTCCATTTCTACGAAGTCCATAGGGTTCCGCAGGATACCTTGGGGGATAGGCGGATGGGGGCAGACATCGGGCACCTCAGAGTTAATTTTCAGCCTCCCAGGATGCACTGGGGTCCCTCTCCTGTACCCCGCCCCCGAGCCAAGGCATCCTCAGTTTGCTCGGCTCTGAGTCAGATAACCATTTCAGAGGGGGGCTGTTAACAGCCCCTGAAGTTGTTTCAAGGCAGCTTTTGCTGCGCAATGACGAGTGATAGCACAGACAGTCATCACAGACGTCCATGCTTTTGCTCCTTCACCCCGCCGGACCAGAGACGCCAGTACTGATCCTGGGATCCTGGTGGGTGTATGGGGCCCCAGCTAGCAGTAACACTGGATTATCCCTGACCGTGGCCGGATTCACGGGGGTTCAGGTAAGTGGCGCGGTCCCGCGGAGGGTACCCGCCGATTCAGTCTTTATTGGTCCTCAGGCAGGGGGCTCCCTGGGGATAGGCTGCGTGTGGAGCCAGGTACTGATCCTGCGCTTTCCACTAGACCACCAGGGACAGCGGGCTGTAGCAGTGTGGAAATGCTCCAGCGTCCCAGGGGTTAATAGCATGCCAGGGGAGAGTGCCTTCCCCGTATCACAGGCGACGCCTCCCCCACTGCATAGTGCCTTTCCATAGCGGTCTGGCGGGCTGTATCAGCGCTCCTCTCCTGGGCCCGCCTCCTCTCAGTTCCTCGGTGGCCATTTTTCTATAAGGAAGTGCGCGAGCGCTGCTGGCTGGTGATACAGGTGGCATCATGGTCCGGGTCCCCTGCATACCTCTCCTCCGATTAAGGTCGGCGTATGCAGCACTGTCTCAGTAGTTGAGGGAAAGTGCTTATAGTACAGGGAACGATTCCTGCATTGTATGGGACTATATGCTGGTGCTGTCTGACTGTTTCTGTTTCTCACTGTCAGCCATTTTACTATCCCTGTTCTTTCTGCTACAAGCTCATGCGGTGTTGCAGGATGCTTATTGCCTCACAGTAAACTAGTTTTTTGGTGTGTGGGGTCACATACACAACGTTCATTCTCATCATGTCTGGGAGTGAACGCGATTACCCCCTTCTGCTTAAGTGTACCATATGCAGGTTACACATAGCGGAGGGAGTAGGGGACACTGAGGGGCTATGTAAGATGTGTGCTGCTACCCCATGCACTGTTTCAGCCCTGGAGCCTGTTCAGAAACCACCCTGGGCTTACGACATTGTGGGTCATCTAACGACCCCCCCCCTGCGCTTCCCCAATTGGGGTCCTCGCAGCAGGCGGTGGTCTCCTCGCCCATGCAGGGGTTCCTCAGGCAGTTGTTAGTACCCCAGTGTCCCCCGCTACCGGCCCCCCCCCCCAGGCCTCTCAAGAGCCTGCGTGGGTAAATACATTGTCCAACAAGGTACAGTACCTGAAGGACGTTTTACAGGGGGAGTCACCATTGCAGCCTTATAAACTGCCATTACAATTGACAGATAGCTCAGTATGATGACGTCATCTGTTGACGGTGAGATTCATGACTTATCAGACCAGGAGCCCCTTCAAGCTAAAGAGGTCAAGAATATATATATACCCGGCCTAATATGGGCAGTCCGTGTGGCCTTGGTTATTGATGAGGATTCCCCGGTGACTAAATCCAAATAGTCCTTTAAGGATGTTAAGGGTGATGCCACTGTATTTCCCCTATCTGGTCAGTTAGTGGATCATTTAGAGGAGGTGTGGAGAACTCCGGGTGAGCGGTTCCAGCCTCAAAGACGTTTGGCTTTTACATACCCTTTTGCGGATAATTACTTCTCAAAATGGAAACCCGCCCCAGGTAGATTCTCATGTTACACGCCTAGTGAAGAGTGCAACATTGCCCATGCCCTCCATGTCTTCCTTAAAGGATGTTACGGAGGAAAAGTGGAACTTTGTTTGAAATCCTTTTATTCCTTTGCTGGAGGGGCTTCCAGACCCGCTATGGCCATGAGTTGGGTTGCCAGAGCCATGGAGCGCTGGGCGGGATGCCTTGGAAGCGTCTCTCACCATGGACTCCTCAGCTGAACAGTTGGAGTTGGTGGGCAATCTCAGAGACTCGGCCATATATATCACTTCTAGAATTTCCTCGGCAGCAGTGGCGGCACGCTGCTCCCTGTGGTTGCGCTCATGGAGAGCTGATGCAGACTCCAAGAAAGGGTTGGAATGCTTACCCTTTAATGGTGAGGTCCTCTTTTGCCCTGATCTGGACAAAATTGTGAGTATGTTGGCAGCAGCTAAGTCTGCATGTCTACCGTCAGCCACAGTTCCTTCAGGGTCTGGGACTTTGTCCTTTCGGGCCCAGGGTAAGTCCAAAGTACAGTCCTTTCCTAGACAGTCAGTGGCCAGGAAAACTACCAAGCCAAAGAAACAGGCTTTGGAGTACAAGACACCCAGCTTCCAAATCTGTTGAAAAGCCCTCCCCCTGGAAGACCCCAGGGTGGGAGGCCGACTTCTTCAGTTCGCCCAGTGCTGGTATCAAGACTACCACAGATACTTGGATAAGAGAAGTGGTCTGTCACGGGTACGCCCTCTCCTTCCGCAGAAGGCTTCCAAACCGTTTTTTCACCACGGGCTTTCAGTCAGATCAAGACAAGGCCCTGGAATTCCGGAAAGTATTGCACTCTATGCTCCAAGCTGGGGTTATAGTGCCTGTTCTGTCCCCTCTTAAGGGAACGGGGCATTGCTCCAACTTCTTTCTGGTTCAGAAACCCAATGGGTCCTACCGGACTATTCTCAACCTCAAGTCCCTCAACAAGTCTTTGAGGGTTCCTCCATTCATGATGGAGACCCTGCGTTCCATCATATTGGCTATGGAGCCTGGGGATTTTATGGTGTCATTGGACATTCAGGATGCCTACCTGCATATCCCAATTTCTCCAGCTCACCAACGTTTCCTCAGGTTTGCAGTGGTCAATCAACGTTTCATGCACTGCCCTTTGACCTTTCCACAGCACCTCGGTTGTTTACGAAGGTTATGGCAGCCCACCTGCGGATGCAGGGGGTCCGCCTGTTACCCTATCTGGACGCCCTTCTACTGTTATGAGGGTCTGCAACTGACCATCTGCAACTGACCATATCTGTGTTGCACAATTACTCCTGGCTGATAAACTTTAAAAAGTCCTCCCTGGTTCCCTCACAGAGGATGCTCCATCTTGGAGCCCTGTTGGACTCTCAACAACAGATGATCTTTGTGACAGAGGAAAAGATCTCTTCATTGCAGGCAAAGGTACGCAGTTGCCTTTTAGAGTCGCCGAGTGTCCATTCACTTGGCAATGAGGTTACTGGGATCCCTGGTGTCGACGTTCGACATGGTGGAATATGCCCAGTTTCACTCCAGACCTCTGCAGAAGTTGATCCTCTCCAGACACCATCGGATAAAGTCAGACAATGGTGCTTTCTTCAGAGGTATGTCTGTCTCTGGCCTGCTGGCTGCGGACATCTCACCTCAACAGATGCCAGTCTCCGAGGTTGGGGGGCTTCCTTGTTCCAAGGAAGGTGGACCACAGCAGAATCTGCTCTTCCAATCAACGTATTGTAACTTCGAGCAGTATTCAGAGCTCTTCAGCAAGCAAGACTTGTTCTTCACGGCAAACTCGTGCAAGTCCAGTCGGACAATGCCACCACAGTGGCTTACATAAACCATCAAGGAGGAACTGACAGAGGTGTCCCGCATTCTAACTTGGGCGGAAGGCAATCTCCTAGCCATCTCGGCCGTGTTCATTCCAGGAGTGCTCAACTGGGAAGCAGACTTCCTCAGCCGTCAAGACGTGCATCCAGGGGAGTGGTCTCTGAACCAGGAAGCATTTCAACTCCTAGTGGACAGGTGAGGCCTTCCAGAAATAGACCTTGTGGCCTCCCGACACAACAACAAGCTGCCAGTGTACGGGTCAAGAACAAGGGACGCGGAAGCTCTCCTTGTGGACGCCCTGTCGGTCAGGTGAACTTTCAGTTTGCGTACCTCTTTCCTCCATTCTCCCTTCTTCCTTGAGTGCTTCAAAAATTCAAACAAGGAGGAGACACGCTGCTGCTGGTAGCTAGAGCCTGGCCCAGATGTCACTGGTACTCAGATCTTCGGAGTCTCTCCATCGACACTCCGATACTGCTGTCTCAAGGTCCTTGCCTTTACCCAGACCTGGGTCTTCTGTCTTTGACGGTGTGGCTCTTGAGACTGCCCTCTTAAGGTCCAGGGGATTTTCTGGCTCTATGGTTAACACCATGCTCAGAGCTCGCAAGCCGGCTTCTGCCAGAATTTACCACAGAGTGTGGCATACTTTCTTTGAATTGTGTCGCCCTAAAGGTTATGTTCCCCAGGTATGTAGGATCTCCAGGATTTTGGCTTTCCTACAAGCAGTCTTCGCCTGGCATCCCTCAAGGTGCATGTTTCTGGTTTGTCAGTATGGTTTCAGCGTACGATTGCTCCTCTTCCAGATGTTCACACCTTCATGCAGGGTGTTCTTCGCATACAGCCTCCCTTTGTCCCTCCTGTGGCTCCTTGGGATTTCGCTGTGGTCCTGTGGGCTCTTGAAGGACCGCCTTTTGAACCTGTGTGCTCAGTGGATTTCAAATGGCTTACTACGAAGACTGTATCTTCTGGCTATTGCGTCGGCCAGAAGGGTGTCAGACTTGGGGGCTCTCTCATGTCGACTTCCCTTTCTGATTTTTCGCCTGGACAGGGCGGTGCTTTGGACTCTACCTGGTTTCCTGCCTCAGGTGATGTCTAGTTTCCACATTTAATGAGGAAATTGTAGTGCCAGCCTTTAATTCCCCAGGCCTTTCAGCTGGTGAAGCCTCACTGGATGTAGTACGTGCTCCTGAGGATTTATGTAGACCGTACCAGTTCTCTTCGGAAATCGGCTCTCTGTTCTCTCGTTTCCATAAGAAGGGATGGCCTCCCAATAAGCAAACATTGGCAAGGTGGATTCGTATGGAAATCACGGAGGCTTACACTCATGAGGGCCTTCCTGTCCCAGCCTTTGTTACTGCTCATTCTACTCTGTCGGTCCTTTCGTGGGCAGCTCGCCCGTGGCGCCTCTGCTGTTCAGCTTTGCAAGGCGCCCATGTGGTCTTATGTCCATACCTTTTGTGAGGTATTATGCATTTGATACCTTCGCCTCTCAGGATGTTTCCTTCGGGCGGCGGATTCTCCTTTCTGCACAAGTGTGTCTCCACCCTTAAAGGATACTGCTTTGGGACATCCCCAAGGTATCCTGTGGATACCCTATGGATCCTGATGTAGAAAATATGAGATATGGTAAGAACTTACCCTTGTTATCTCTTTCTACGAAGTCCATAGGGTTCCACAGGACTCCCGCCCTGTCGCCCCTGTGCTGCAGATGGGCTTTGTTCTTGTCACCGGTTTTCAGTCTCCTTCTGGTGACAATGTGATTCTTGTGTGTTCCAGACTTTCTTCTGTGTTCTCCTCCGGCCTATGGCTTTTTAAGTGACTGAGGATGCCTTGGCTCAGGGGCGGGGTATAGAAGAGGGACCCCAGTGCATCCTGGGAGGCTGAAAATTAACTCTGGAGGTGCCCGATGTCTGCCACCATCCGCCTATACCCCAAGGCATCCTGTGGATACCCTATGGACCCGGATGTAGAAAGGACCATATCCTACAGACTTTGCAGCTCTCTCATAATCAGACGACTGGGCCTCTAATAAGAGGAGGATAATTAATATATAAAATGCTATTTCAAGTTTAAAACATTATAAGGTCAGGGTTTCAAATTTTTTTTTTATTGTGAACGCCCCCACCCAGCTGGTAAATTTTCTGGGGAGAACACTGATATATACATACATATGATTTGGGGATCGGCACTCCATGTAATGATCCAACCACCGGGGTGCACAAAGTCCTCAAAGAGCCTGGAACAGGGACAGGACACTCCTTATACAACGTATTGACAGGCAGCACTAAACGGATAAACAACTCTGAAAAACTTGCTTAGACGACGCTTCAGACTTTTTTTTACATCTTTCTTCAAGGTGTATATTTAATCTCTCTCTCTCTATATCTATCTATCTATCTATCTATCTAAGCACTAATCCACAGCACTCACCATTCCTAGATTCCAGAAAATCCCCATTTATTTGCCTGGTGAGGCGCTACTCTTATGTGTTAAAGCCTACCCCTGAATAAGTCCTTATTAGGGCGAAACGCTTCAGGTATTAATTGGGCACGCTTGTTTGGGTCCTCACAGACGTGGATCACAGAATTTTAAAGGTGGGGGAACCTCTCTCATTAAACCCACAAACAATGCTATGCCCCACTGTAATATTACACTAACATGTCATTACTGAACAATATCTTTTAAAGATTTTTATCAAGAAAATTTTTTATTATTATAATAAAGATATTCATGCATATATGAACTATTGATTTATTATTCTTTTGGGTGTTTTTCCCTTGGTGCAAGGGTTTATTTTTAGTAGAAGTTTATCCACGGGGATGATCCTCTCCAAGTAAAAGGACATAACGTGGAGTATATGGTCTTAAAGACGACATCGAGATCTGTTGGTCATCACTATACCTTTGTGCATCAATATATTGACACACAAAAAGGACATTGATATTGAACATTATCTAGAGACTTTAAATTATTATTAGCGCCCCCTCATTATTTGTGAACAACAAGAGATATGGTAAGAACTTACCTTTGTTATCTCTGTTTCTATGAGGTCCATAGGGTCCACAGGATTGACCTTGGGGTATAGCTGGATCTGGATCCACGGGCACCACGCAGTTAAAGCTTTTGCTGCTCCCAGGATGCACTGGGTCCATCCCCCTATATACCCCGCCCCAGCCACAGGCACCTTAGTTGGTAAGTAGCCAAAACCGGAGGAGACAAAAACAGAGAGAAGGAAGACTGGAACACACAAGAACCATACTCACGGAAAGGGAGACTGAAAACCGGTGACCAGCCACATAGCCCATTTGAAGCCAGGTGCGTCAGGACGGACGCCATGTGGACCCTATGGACCTTGTAGAAACAGAGATAACACAGGTAAGTTCTTACCATATCTCTTGTTTTCTACTTCAGGTTCCATAGGGGGTCCACATGGTTGACCTTGGGGATGTCCCAAAGTAGTTCAACTAAGGGCGGGGACGCTCCTGTGCTGAAAGGAGAATCCTGCGCCCGAAGGACGCATCCTGAGAGGTGAACGTGTCAAACTTATAGAATCGTAGAAAAGTGTGTATGGAAGACCAAGTGGCTGCCTTACACAGCTTAACAGCCGAGGTGCCACAGCCAGCAGCCCACGAGGGACCCACAGACCGAGTGGAATGAGCCTTAACAGAGGCTGGAACAAGTAACCCCGCCTGGGAATAAGCCTCACAAATAACTAAACGAAGCCAACAGGCCAAAGTTTGCTTGTTGGCAGGCCAACCCCTCTTTTGAAAACCAAAGAGGACAAAAAAAATCAGATCTACGAACGGAACTAGTGCAATCAATATAAACCTTGAGAGCACGGACAACATTTAAGGAAGCCTCACCAGCAGAGAGATCAGGTGACAAATGCCGGCACCACAATTTCTTGATTAATGTGGAACTTGGAGACAACCTTAGGAAGAAAACCCGGACAGATGCGAAGAACTGCCCTGTCCTGGTGAAAAATCAGAAAAGGCGAACGGCAAGAGAATGCGCCTAGTTCTGACACTATTCTGGCTGACGTAATTGCCAGGAGAAAATCAAACAGTCTTAAGTATCATCCATTTGAGCTCCACCGACTCCAGAGGCTCAAACGGAGGACCCTGCAAGGCCCGAAGGACCACCGCCAAATCCCAAGGAGCCACTGGTGGAACAAAGGGAGGTTGAATCCGGAGGACACCTTGGAAAAAAGTACGGACATCAGCCAGAGTAGCGATTCTATGCTGGAACCATACAGTGCGGACACATGAACTTTAAATGAAGCGAGGCGTAAACCCAAGTCCAAACCAGATTGAAGAGACACCAAAATCCTAGAAACCTGAAACGCTTGAGGATCGTAGTTCCTGGACTCACACCACTGAAAATAAGTATGCCACACCCTGTGGTAGATCCTGACGGAAGCTGGCTTACGTGCCTGTAACATTGTGCCGATGACTGAGCTGGAAAAGCCCCGTGCTCTTAAGACTGTTTTTGACGGCGTGGCTCTTGAAACATCAGACGACCCAGGTCCGGGTGTAGGCAGGGCCCGAGACAACAGGTCCCAACGTTGAGGCAGAAGAAACGGAACGTCAATGGATAGACGCCGAAAATCGGAGTACCAGGGACGTCTGGGCCAAGCCGGTGCAACCAGCAGAAGTGTGCTGATACCATGGACCCTAGAACTCTCATTGCCGAGTGCACTGACACCTGGGAACTCTTTAGACAACTGTTCACTCGCAGTTGTAGAGGCGCAACCTTCTCCGGAGACAGGAAGATCCGTTGCTGACGGGAGTCTAGAAGGGCTCCCAAATGAACCATCCTCTGTGATGGAATGAGAGATGACTTCTTCCAGTTTAGTAGGCACCCGTGCGCATGGAGACAAGCGATCGTCAGGTGCAGATGTTGTAAAAGGACCTCCGGAGAGCCGCCCAGCAATAGGAGGTCGTCTAGATACGGCAGAAGCCATATACCTTGGCTGCGCAGATGTGCCGCCATGACAGCCATCACTTTTGTGAACACCCTCGGAGCCGTGGAAAGACTCCACGGGAGCCCGCCGCCACTTACTAGTGCCTCCGGTCTATCCCCAGAGACCAGAGGCAAAAGGACTGCATGTGAGAAGGCAGCATACCCGTAGGTCACCGCAAGCAGCGACCCGCGGCTTACCTTATCCCCGGCGCATCCGGCAGCAGTCCAGGAAGAGCCCTGAGCCTGTGCTAGTGCAGGCTCTGGGGTTCCACCGCGATCCCCAGATCAGTACTGGCACAGCAGCACCAGCGGGGTTGGAGGAGCGGCAGCTTAGACGTCCAATGGACAGTCAGAAGCTGCCACTCAGAAAAAGTGTTTAAAAATAAAAATGAATAAAACTCAGTGCAAGCTTAGGGGCTGCCCAGCAGCCCCCCTGCGCTAGGGTGACCCGACCCGGCCGGGCACCAACTAAAACTGAGGTGCCTGTGGCTGGGGCGGGGTATATAGGAGGATGGACTAGTGCATCCTGGGAGCAGCAAAAGCTTTAACTGCGTGGTGCCCATGGATCCAGATCCAGCTATACCGCAAGGTCAACCCTGTGGACCCCCTATGGAACCAGAAGTGAAAAAAAAAAATATATATATATACACACACACACACACACATATATATATATACACACATATATATATATATATATATATATATACACACACACATATATATACACACATATATATACACACACACACATATATATATATACACACACATATATATATATACACACACACACATATATATATATACACACACACACATATACACACACACACATATATACACACACACACACACACACACACACACAGTCCATTCATTGTAGTTGAAACAGTGCAGTGGTTTAGTGGATAATCGAAGTTTCGGGGCAATACACCCCTTCATCAGGATGCATCGAAAAGTCAATGATTAACTTTTAAACCACTGCACTGTTTCAACTACATTGAATGGACAAAGTGCCGCCTTTTGTGCTTCTATATGGTGGGGTCGCCGATCCCTGTAAGGAAGGCACCGGAGCAGGTATTGTGCTATTTTACACAGTGAGTGCCGGATGATTGCAATGACAGTTTAACATACAAGACCAGGATGAGCTGTTAAGGGGCCTATCCATTACACGACTTTGTGAACAATTTTTCACAAAGTCGTGTAAAGGATAGCCGGCAAGGACCAGCGATGCGCGTGCACGCTGGGTCCTTGCCGACCCAGACTATCTACTGAACATGCCTGGCAACCTGCGACGCTTGTCAGGTTCGGCATGTTTGGAGATCGGTGGTTGGACTCCTGCACTGAATGACGTTCAGTGCGGACACCGCACCTCGGCGACCTGAAGGTCTGAACGCTAGCCGTTCAGTCTTTAAAGGTGCCTATCCACTAGGCGACCTGAGGCGTTCATTCATGAATTGTAGCAGAAATTCTTTATCGGTACATAAATTGTTAAAGAGCTTTAGAGGACAATAAGTGAAGGTCCAATATCACTGGCCAAAAGAGTGTACGTGTCTGTGTAATAATTATATATATATATATTTTATTTATTTATTATATATACACACACATATACACATACATACTGCCTGTCAGTCTGCACACAGCTAGCCGTTAGTAGCTCACCCCACAAACTGTCAGATGGTTTCGAGAGTCAACAAGTTCTAGAATAGGTCACTGACTTGTGTGGTACTTAATGCCAGAGCACTATTAAGTATCTCATGGATGTTTACTGAACTTGATGCCAAAAGATAGCTTTTTGCTCTATGCAGAAAGAACGAACTACATTTATCAAAAGAGAAGGGAAATTATAATAACAGTAACTGAAACTTGATTGTTTAAAAGAAACACTTCCACACAACCATGAATTTAGAAGAAAAAAAAAACAAAAAGTTAGGCTCAACATGAATGCTTAGTGTTTGCAATATTAATTTCAGATATGGCCACTGGCTGACACTGTCCCAGGCTTAGAGAACAGATATGGTAACTTCATGACTAGTTAAAATATTTTGCAATGGATCAAAAACAGCACTTTGTTTATTAAAAAGCTGTGTAGTTGTAGTCAGATAAGGCAGACACTATGACCCGTATTCAATATTGGAGCGAAAAGTCTGTCCTAGACTTTTCGCTCCACATCGGAGCTTTTCTGGGGATACGGGTGCGTGCCCGCTTTATCTCCGTATTCAAATTATACCCGGCGAAAACAAGAGTCTGCGAAAAGGTAAGTAACTGGAAAAATAGGGGAATGTTCGGGAATTCATCCAGGGATCCCCCTAATGATGTCCAGACATGGGGGATAACTGTGGGTACCCCCGTTTAGCCCTGTAGAATGTGATCTGCATTTTTAAATAGCCGTGGCAGGTGTTTTTTTTCCCCCCGACATTGAAGTAGTGATGCAGAAGAGCACTTCGCTTTTCTTCCCGTTTTTAAAAGTGGTCCCATCAAATTTGGGGAACATGAAAATGGGTACTAGCATATTTTTAAGTCCCTAAACTCATTTTTAAAAAATCCTGCAAAAATGCAGCTGCTGCTAATAGCCTATTCTAGAAAACACCTGTTGCATACCTACAGAATACCCCTGAACCTAGTTTGCTTTTTTTAAACACTGTTCCCCATTTTTTTTTTACCCGAAATATATAAAAAAAAAAATAGGGACACCCCAAATTTTTTTTCACTTTTTTTTTGAGACAGTTCGTTTTTAAGGCCATCCCCCAGGGGTGAAGGCTATTTTTTTAAGCTTGCACCCCTAAACCCCAATTCTGCACTTTTTTTCGCCATGTAAAACATGGTGAAAAGTGAAACATTTTTTTTTCAAAGACTTTTCGAACCTGCGAAAAGTCTTTGAAATTGAATACGGGGATAATTGAAATAGGCGAAAATTACGTTTATCGCCGATTCCGACTTTTCGCAGCCTAATTGAATACCCCCCTAAACCTCTAAAGAAATGTACTATGCCAAACAGGATACCAGTGGTGCAGAAATAATGCTGCAATACTGAAACAAAGTCTCATACCAATTATTGGAAGGGGGTGCACTAAGGATGATTCCGGTTTACACGAGCAGTAGATCATCATGTGTAAATTGTGTTATAAAACTATAGTATTGATAAAAGACAATGTCTTGATAAATCTGTTTACATACTACACATTATACACACACTGCCTGATTCAGAGCCACACACAATGTTGATGTTCATGTAATTGAGGGATTATTTTGCACTGCACATTTGCAGAAATTTATGAACACTCCTACAGCGCATGCGTTACAGAGTATGCACAAAGGTGCTGTTGAGATGAGGACAAATGGATCAGAAATGTAGTAAAGTGCCAGGCGTTCCTATGCAGTGACTGGGAGGTGGCTAGAAATGCACGCAACAATGGCCCGTTCAGTGGGCGTGCCAATGAAAGGGAGAACAGTCAGAGACATGGTCACAAGTATAGGTGGTCAAGGTCAGATAGTGATATTGCACCTGCAAGGTGCAAGTTTAACACCAATCACTATTACATGGTGCATGGATGACTGCACATTCAGCCGAACAAATGTAAACAAAGGAAAGCATTTGTAGTGGTATTTGCATAAACTCACAGATGGGTGGCCGCCTATAGACACTGCTGCGTGCGACTCAGAATAAGCCCAATAGTGTGAGAGAGAGTGTGAGTATGTATGTATGTATGTATGTATGTATGTATGTATATATATATATACACACACATATATATATATATATATATATATATATATATATATATACATACATACACATATACACACACTCTCATAGGCACACATACACAGCTCTGAGGCCAAATCAACACCATTCCTGTACAATATTTGTAGTGTGGCAGGGCACATTATCCTTCTGAAAGAGGCTACTGCCATCAGTGAATATCATTACCATGAAGGGGTGTACTTGTTCTGCAACAATGTTAACGTATGTGCCAAAGTAACATTCACATGAATGCCAGGACCCAAGGCTCCCCCAGCAGAACATTGCCAAGAGCATCACACTGCCTCCGCCAGCTAGCCTCATTCCCATAGTGCATGCTGGTGCCACCTCTTCCCCAGGTAAACGACACACACACACACACACACATCCGACCATCCACATGACTTAAAATAAACCAGGATTCATCAGACCAAGCCACCTTCTTCCATTTCTCCATGGTCCAGTTCTGATGTTTCCGTGCTCATTGTAGGAGCTTTTCGTGGTGGACAGGGGTCAGCATCCTGACTTATCTGCGGTTACACAGTCTCATACATAGCAAACTATGATGCACTGTGTGTTCAGACACCTTTCTATCATAGCTAATATAAACTTTTTCAGCAATTTGTGCTACAGTAACTACTCTTCACACGCACATCAATAAGCCTTGGGAGCCCATGACCCTGTCAGTGGTTCAATGGTTGTCATTGCAGCACTTTGGTAGGTACTGTACTAACCACTACATACAGGGAACAACTTCTAAAACCTGCCATTTTGGAGATGCTCTGACAGTTGTCCAACCATCACAATTTGGCCCGTGTCACAGTCGCTCAGATCCTTATGCTTGCCATATTTCCTGTTTCCAACAAATCAACTTTGAAGAACTGAGCATTCACTTGCTGCTCAATATATCCCATCCATTGGCATTACAACAAGATAATCAATATTAATTTCACCTGTCAGTGGTTTTATGGGAATGGGTATATAAGGCCGGCTGTCTGGATACCTCTTGTCAACAAAACAGACAGCGACATCCCGACAGGGGTTGGGTATGTATACTTACCCTCCCCCCTCTCCCCTCCCCCCCAACTAACCCTCCCTTTTTGTAGCGTAACCCTCCCCACCCTGTACCCATGTCTTCCCCCTTGAGCAACAGGTGTGTGAGAGTTCTAAATCCTTCCTGTGCTGCTCAGTGATGAGTTGCAGCTGGGTCTTTGCAATTGTAAAAACATGGAGTTCCACATCTCCCTTGCTGCAAACTGGACAGGGTTCACTCTAGACTCCCTTGGAGGGAGCTGATTCCACCAGAATGTGGGCAATTCAGGTGAGAGACAACCCCTTGTTGATTTTATATATACAGTTTTCCCATTAGGCTGTTTGGCACGCAACCCACCCTGCCTTTTATTGATGTTGAGATGCGCCCTGACACTTTGACTGAGGAATTAATATATTGTAGGAGCAGAACTGAAACTAGAGGAAAAAAACACAAATGTGGAAGGATGCTAACTCTAAACAACAAACATCCTGCATTATTTATTTAAGTCTTCTCAGAAAATAGGTTGAAAACATAAGCTTACAGTTTGCTGTATAAAGGTCGTTACAATGTGAAAAAAATCTCAAAATGCATGAAGAGCAATGTGCACACTTAGCAATGTGTACCAAGCACAACATCGCCAGCATACACACTTGACAATGCCCGGTCCGATGGGAGTGGGATGTATGTATGTGTCATGTTACAGCAAGGCATTGTTAGCGACATCCCCAATTGGCCCTGCAGAAGGGCCAACGTGCAATGTCGAAGCAACCCGCGGGAACACGCATGTCATGGGTACATATTAGACAATGTACCCGATATGTCACTCCAAGCTTAAGGCTTGGTCTACCCTGTCTCACATCTGCACCATCTGTTTACCATGAACATATTTATTCTAATTTTATATACTGGATTTTATATTACATAATTTGACATTCTAACTGGAACTGCAGATTTTTGTGGCGGCCTACAAAAACAATGATGAAGGGTGAGGGTAAAAAGGAAATAATGCTATGTAAATATTACAATACAATTTTATGTTATATAAATCAGTATTTTTGAATTAGTAGCATTTTAAAAAATAAAATTACTTCTACAAGATGCAATGTAATTTGATATATTACCAGCACCACTAATAAATTGTAACATTAGCAACAAAAATGCCAGTCTTTTTAACTGAAAAATTCAGCATGTAATGTCTACATTCAATAATAGAAGAAAAGAGGAAAATAACTAAGTAAATAATGTAAGGTGTGAGTAAATTAAAATTAAGGATAACTATGGCTATTTTGATGCAACAGCAGGAGAGCAATTTTTAATAAATATGGCAAGTGTAACTCTAGTGGCCATGTGTATAATTCCTCTTAAAAGCCAGCAGGAAAGGTTTCATGAGCACAAATAAAAATGTTCCTGAATTAAAACAGAGTGCGTCATTTATTTTAGCCTCTGGCACTATACAAAACCATGCAATATATGCACAAAGGAGGTCATGCATTATATGTGTAATACTGTAACAGGTAAGCCACAATGCACTTTACTTAATTAAATATGCATTATTAAATGACTAAGAGGGAGTCTTATCCAATACATTTATGTAGCAAATTCTATACATGATTAATATGAGAATGCACGAGCCAGTTCTTTCACACACAAACATATCAGATTGCAACGGTTATCAAAATGATTTTATATATGTAAAAATTCATGCAGTCTCAGTAATAATCATCATAAGAGCAAAAGCATAAGGGGCTGGCTGAATCTAAACCAGGAGCAATGAATGCAAACTTATCACGTGAGTGTTATCCAGGCTGTGACGTTAAATTCTGCTCTGTCAGAAGACAGCATCTGTCAAAGCCCACATATAAACCACTGCCTCCGAGAGAGGCAGCAGCCTAGAAAGCTGTCTTGGTTCTCTAGACCACAGCCCTCCCCCTGCAAGCTCCGTCTTCTTCTCAAGCTGCCTAGCAACAAGAAAGGAGGGTAAATCCTCTCTACTATTATTTAATTTAACGGGGCTATGTTCTTGTGGTGCTTTCTCCAAAGCCACAGAGATTTGTTAGTACTGGCATGGATACAGACGGTTTAACACTGCATTAGAGACAAAAGAAAAGATCCGTGGAAGCTTTCAATGCAGAGGAAGCTACCAGGCTACCATCTCAGAGTGCAAAAGGACAATACTGGGGATATTCTCACTTCCCAGCAGAGAGAAATACAGAATGCCCATGACTGGAACAGGCGAAAGGGCAAGCTGCAAACAGATGGACAGCAGGCAGAAGCATTCACAGAAGGGAGATTTTTGAAGCAAGTGCGCATGTTCATGCTCTCTTTTTTTTGCCCAAGTGATGACGTGCCAAAACTATTCTCATAAGGTGTATTCCTACAACCATGAATTTGTTCACTAAAAACAAAGGTATGTTAAAATATTGTTTGCTGGTATTTTATTGCTTATTTTCTTTATATCTTCAGTATGAAGTGATTTGTTTGGGTGGGTAAAAAGCAAATTAACTGTAAAATGACATGTGTGTTTAACACAGCTGCACAAAGGACAATATTAAAGGACAAACCGCAACAAAATATTAGTATGGGAATCTGCAATAGGAGGAGTAAAATCTGCAATATGAAGGGAAGTAAATCCCTGTACAAACTAGGTCATATTTAATCCTTATCTGAAGTAATCTTCCATCTCTACTGAAACTAGCAAGCTGCTAAAATCAGAAGATCATTCAAATAGGTAGAAGCTAAAATCAGATCCAGAAAGAAGATGTAGATCTATACATTATATATAATTATAAGAAAAGGAGAGAGAGAGAGAGAGAGAGAGAGAGAGAGAGAGAGAGAGAGAGAGAGAGAGAGAGAGAGAGAGAGAGAGAGAGACATATATACACATACTCACACACCTTTCCAGTCTACTTAATTGTAAACATCAGAACTGATTAAATGACAGTAAAGGCACATTGCAAAGCATTTTTTTGTATGTAAGACGCATTGCATGCAGAACACTGCAGGAATTACACTGATCCTCGATGTTATCAAGGCACAATAAATCATATAAGTGTGGGCAATATAAAATGTGCTTACTTTGCCCTGGGCAGCGTTAGCTGGTAATGAAAAGTGTCTTACAGTACAAAAATCTTAGAATCTTGGGGGGGTTCTATCAGAACACCGATTACACAGGTTAATGCAAATATTTTGTTGCAGACTTAGAGAACAAGCAATCATACTACATTTTGTAAGGCAACCAAGAAAGCATAATTAAACAATTACGTGTGTAAGAAGATTTATGTAACATGGCCTATCTCAGTACAGCAAACGTGTAGTTCAAATTATTAGTCGACTAAACAGTATATTTAGTGTTTCAACTAAAACAGTATTAAATACATAGTAGAGTAAACGTATTGTTTGGTTACTTTACAAGCCAATCTATAGCCATTATTCAGAAAGGACTAATTTAATAGTCAAATAGGAAAGGCTTATTCTAATTCTTAAAGTAAATAAAGTAAAAATTCAGCCACATCTACTGGAACTATTCTACACATCAGCAACAATAAAAAAAAAGGAGAAAACACATTTGTTTTGAGCATGAGTAGGTCAGAGATTTAGAGAAATACTTGCCTAAATGCAGCTAATACCTCATTGTGTAATTTATGAAAAGGAAGACTAGCTGCACGTTTTAAAATGACAAAAACAGTATTACGCTATAGGTGTTTAAAACATTTGTTTTTATTTTTGGGTCTAGACTGAAAATACCAGAGTGGGAAAACTGCAAAAGTTTTTTATATGGCAAATATAAATATTCCTAGAGATTTAATTATGCACCTTTAACATACTAAATAGATTGTGCTTAATAAGGCAGACCAAAGAAAGATATACAAGACCATAAGTTTAGGATTAGGAAGTGTACACAGAATGCAGGACTGACTGTTCACAAGCCAAAAGAGAAAAATAGCATCTGTTATGCAAACTTAAAAAAATATATATAATTGTAAAGTTGTTTATGGACTGCTCCCTGCATATAAAAGAAGTTCATTTCAGACAGTAGTTAACAGAATTTCCACTGCTCTAAAGAGTGCCCTGATCTCTAGATACCTGTATAAAAAAAAAAATCGCATACAAGGCTCTGGCTCCATCTAGAGGATATATTAAGTTGTAATTCATATATCACACATTCAAGTAAAATCTCTCTAAATTCAAACAGTGTAATTTTAAATCGTTTTAACAGAGAAGTTACTGAACCCTGAGAATTAGTTTTGACAAATGCATCTTCTGATTGCCATGAACACGGTGGCAAAATGATGCTAAGCTGTTTAGTGTGACTAACAACGTGGTTTCAGTCAAACGTTGTCAAGTCGTCTTCTCTTCGTACATGACAATATTTACAGGCATTGGCTCAATAGACCGAATATCGAAAATATACAAAATCAGTAGGATGCCAATAATCAATTGCCAATTTTACCTTTTATATTTTGCATTTGAAATTCAGGGTTACATTTTCTTTATACTTCACTTCCCCATCAGGGGGTTAAATGCAGGTTATGTGCACACTAGGGAGTCAAGGTCCCCATACATCAGCAGTCAGAAAACCACTAATGAACAATTTTGAAGAATTGTTGCCCTATTTTAGGATTTCCCAATCTAGCAATCTGCACCCATATGTTAGATATTTTTCAGTGATTTGCAGATCTTTTTCAGCAAACAGATCTGCCAATCTTGAAAGGCCCATCCTTTTACTAGTAACGATCTGCAAATCTGCTGATTGTTACTATGCCCTAGCAATCGACAGCCCCAATTGATCTGTGAAATCCAACATGTTGGACAACCTGATTTACCAATTCCAATCACTTTTTGGTTGAAATGTGCGATCTATGAACCCCATACATTGCAGATTTTTTTATACAAAAATCTTCAAATTGCAGAATTGCTACAATCGATTGCTGATGTATTGGGGCCTTTAGAAGCAGAAGATTTTGTTGAATTGTGTCTTGAGTCTTTTACCCTCAACTGATTAAATAAGAATTGTTATACTTTGTATAATAACAGAATAAAGCTTTTATCCTTAATTTGTTTTGCAGATCTTCCTCTAGGAATCGATCAATCAAATATAGAAAAATGAAAAAGCCACAAAAGTAAAACTGCCACATTAGTGGGTGTGGAGTAAAACCAGGGATTTGTGCAACACACTTGCTTCAGGATTTCAACAGCATGCTTCAGTGGAGGAGACGCCATTGCTGCCTTGCCAAAATGACGTGGAATAGCAAACGCTCTCTTTTCCGGACCCATCTGACCGGGCTTTTGTCACTTGTGTTTCTGTTCGCTATGTTTCTGTTTTTTAATCACCATAACTCGTTCATTGGCAGAGTTGGAATTAAAGAAAATCCAGTGACTCATACGATACGAGGATTCAAAGCAATGAAAAGTGAAACTAACAGCTCACTACGAAATATCTGGAAAGATGCTAGTCCTCAAACACTTAAGCCTCACACTGCATCCAATTTAAGTAACACAGAGTCACAGCAGCAAGGTGTGACTGGTTTGGAGAATACATTAAGCACCAATGGAAGTATTTACAGTGAAAAGGGTTTTGGTCATGAAAACTCATATCATTACAAATACGTTATAAACGAGCCTGAGAAATGTCTGAAGAAAAGGCCTTTCCTCATATTACTTATAGCTGCAGAACCCCAACAAATTGAGGCACGGCAGGCTATTCGACAGACCTGGGGGAATGAGAGCTTGGCACCAGGAATTCAAATTTTAAGACTCTTTCTGTTGGGTGTGCACAGCAAGCTAAATGTATTAACTGAACAGGCCATAGTTGATGAAAGCCGACAATACCACGATATCATCCAACAGGAATATTTAGACACTTATTATAATTTGACCATTAAGACACTTATGGGTATGAACTGGGTATCAACATACTGTCCCTATGTCCCATATGTCATGAAGACAGACAGTGACATGTTTGTTAATACTGAATATTTAATTAACAAACTTCTGAAACCAGACCAACCCCCAAGAACCAACTACTTTACAGGGTATTTGATGAGAGGCTATGCACCCAACCGCAACAAAGACAGCAAATGGTACATGTCGCCAGAATTGTACCCTAGTGAGCGTTATCCTGTGTTTTGTTCTGGGACTGGTTATGTGTTCTCTGGAGACCTGGCAGCAAAGATATTTAAAGTCTCTTTAAGCATCAGAAGATTACATTTGGAGGATGTGTATGTTGGCATCTGTCTTGCCAAGTTACGTATTGACCCTAAACCCCCACCCAACGAGTTTGTATTCAATCACTGGAGAGTTTCCTACTCTAGCTGTAAATATAGTCACCTAATTACCTCCCATCAGTTCCAGCCTGGTGAATTGATCAAATATTGGAATCATTTACAACAGAATAAGCACAATGCCTGTGCCAATGCAGCCAAGGAAAAAGCCAGTAGGTATCGACATCGCAAAATGCACTAAAGACTATTAAGGGACTATTTAATGTGCAATTAAATATGAAAGCATGTGCAGTGGCAACTTTTCTGGGCTGTAAATTGAGTGAAAAATTATTTTTTTATTTCAAGAATCATAAAAACTATATGGGAAAAAAACCAGGTGAGAAAAGAATACTGCATTAAAAATGTTGTGTGTTTAACTTGTGCAATAAGAAGCATGCACACTTCAGTGGTACACCTGCTATTTTATGTGCCAATAAACAATTAACAAATTTTCCACACAAATACAAATGCATCCACACTTCTTATAGAATACATTTATTTTTCTTTCAACAGGTGCCTTTTTACTGAAATCGTATCTATAAAAAAAAAAAGTATTTGGTACTGTGTACACATCTTCGTGAACCCAGTAAAGGCTGTGGTCTGGCACAATAACATTTCTCATGATGGCTGGTTGACTATCACCAGACAAATATATTTGCAACTGGCATATTGCCAAACGGTCACAGCATGTTCACAACCTTGACATGCCCTCAATTAATAAAAGGTTCACTTTAAACGCCTCCAAATATATCTGGTGGTGAGATTCAGATATATTCCTTTCATTTTATAAAACAAAGCTTATACTGACAATTTTGACTTGTATCCAAACCTTTATATACAAAAGGTGTATTAATATTACACTGTCAGTACAGCCATCTGAGGGTTAAGTTTCATGGTTAAAAAAAAAAAAAAAAAAATATGTATGGCAAATGCCTGTTATGTAGTAAAAGCCAGGTAAAGCAACACCACATTTATACATATTTTGTACAGGTAAACCTTCAAAGAATTTCTTGAGGATGTTACATAGTACCAAATGAGAAATAACGTTGCTATACTTTTATGCTACTCTACCTGGATAATCTGCAAATGTTGCTCATCAACGCAGGAGTGAGTCTGAGCAACAGACGGAAGTCAGAGGTAAAAATCTACTAATGTCGGGAATCATTGAAGATTATGGTTTGTCAGTCGCACAGGACATACATGTCACCTAAGTTCAGGAACAGAGGTAACTCCTTTAAATAATCATACAGTCAAAGGGGGTGTTACCACAGACATATGAATTCAACAATAACACAAAGGAAAAGAGGGAATTAAATGTCCAATAGTGGTGCACTAAATTGATATGTTAAAATATAACATTTATTATTATATACCAGATAAAATATATATCCCTGGATTGTAACAGAGAAAGCAGCGAATTAATTAAAATACAGATAAGTGGTGTAAAAATTTCAGGAATCCACTATGAGGTCCCTTGCAATTGTGCAGTATGTGGGGGTCATTACACAGTTCTATTATAAACAGAACAGTAGTTTAGAGGTAAAGAAAAAAAAAAAGGAGTTATTTAATTTAGTTAGCAAATCCACAATCCTAACCTAGGTGTTCGTAGTCCTATTAGTGGTCCAAGTCTATTTCATCCTAATCAGATTAGAAAAGCGGCACATTCACTATTAAAGTGCTTAAATTGTTATTCCAGGCAATCATGATAATCAGGGACCGAATTTTAATCTCCATATACCAAGTAACAGAAAAGGTATTGCTAAACTTGTGTGTAGTCGCTTATTATAATTTCACTAATATTTAGGTTGTGTGGAAAATTACATGAATTTCATATTTTTCACAAAAAAACATGGAAATTGTTGTGCAAGAACATTGTACAGCATCACATCATATACACACCTACTACAATGTATGATGGAATCTATCACAGGAGGTGAATAGGTGAAATAAGACTGAACTAGACAAAAAAGTTTCTTTGGTGCATACTTTGTGTATGCACCAATCATGAACTAAAATATTAGTTTATTTAAATACAGGTGTAATGGTTTTAAACAGCAAGTTTTCTCATTGAGCAGATTCTTGTCCCATCATTTTAACAAAAGGTTTACCTATAACTTACTTGCTCAATTTACAAAATCAGTCTGGGAGATAGGACTACCATCCAGCACAAAATAAATCCGTCACACATAGAAGCATTCTACTTCTTCACAGGAGTGTAACCTGGTTTCTGACTAGGAGACAAACCATCTCTGAGATCCTGGGTGTACATGAAATGGTAGATGAAGAGGGGCGTTCAAGCCCTCTCTGCTCCCTACATCATGCCATACCAGTCTGGTTGCCATAGTAATTGTGTGACAGTGAGTAAACCAAGTCATTAATGGCCGCTTAAATCACAAATCAAAGGAAACATTTACAAGATGGTCTTCTTACAATGACAAATTCTGACAAGTCTTTCATTGCATAAAAGGGTGCAATCACCTAATTATATAAATAAACTGGCTCATTTATGCCTTTTTAAAGGAAATAAAATTGCAACGTGACAAAACTAATCGCAAATTCAAATAAACTGCCAACAATATGTTTTGGGCCTCTTGAAACTGTTCCCAATCTTACTTCGCAATCAGATGAGATCTTTGAGTATTTTCACTACGAGTTTGAATTGCTACAAAAAAAAGCACTCTGAAAATCACAGGCACCAATGCCTGCACTTGTCTGCTGTTCACACGGATAGCATTATTAACCTCAGGCCAGTCAAAAAAAATCCCTAAATATAATAAATGATTCACTCTTCCGTTGTGGTTTTTTTTTTTAGGTCTGACCTGAAGCTTCATCTATTTCCTCTGTGTACAGCAGATGCATATAAGTGGCAGGTCAAACATGCTGCATGACTGATAACAGCATGAATGCCATTTCAGAGTACAGTCAATTGACAGCAGTGGATTTGTATTAAGGCAGGTGGTGTGTCTGCTGTTCAAAGCCTCTGAGTGCAGCATCTATCAGAACAGCAGGATGGCAGCTGAATAGTCCTGCATAATTGCACCTTATGAATGGGATTTTACTACTGACACAAGTTTATTTACTTCCTTTCATTCCGAAAGTAAAATGCATGATTTTCCACCTACTGGAGTCATCATACGAACTACTGGAGGTTAACAACAATGACAAAAAGTTATAGTATGATCTGGTTAATTTAAAAAAAAAAAAAGAAAATAAATTAAGAATTTAGGAGCCAGCCTAAAAATGTATAAGCTAGACAAATTTCCAGTTTTTATTAATAAGGCATCTGTAAATAAATAGGTGAAATATATGTCAATAGTTCACCTCCTTTATAGACATTACACCACCTTCAAACCACTGGACAGCATGATAGAGAGCATGATTATCTGACAGCACTGAGATGAGTTCAATTACTGACAAAGAAGTTCTTTGTGTGCGGTTTGTATGTTCTCCCTGTGTTTTTGTGTGGGATTCCCTCTAGGTACTCCTAGTCCCCCCTACATCTTAAATATATACTGGTAGATTAATTTGCTTCTGACAAAAAAGGTAACCATAGTGTGCTATAGATTGTAAGCTTAGAGATGGCCATTGCCAGTGGTTTACATCAAGGCAGGAGCCCATTAACGGGTGAACCATGGATTGTTGACACCATTACCGGCCATGACTGCAGCAACACCAACTCTGGGGTCAATCCAGTTAGCAACGATGTACACACGGATGCAATTAATCGCTTCAACAGTCACACCTTACAGCAGCCCGAACTCACTTAAAAGTACTCTGTCCCGTAGGGCTGCAAGCAATTACCACCAAATTTGGGCTGAGAGAGGGCCGCGAGATGAGGTGCAGTTACCGGTGTTTTAATGCAGAAAATTGGATTGACTGTAAAGTCAGAACTCTAAGGTCGAATTAGTTAAAGGGGCTGGGCTTCTTTGGGATGCAGAGATAAGCTAAGTTCCCTATTTGTTGGGGAATAATAATGATGAAAACTAATTGCTGTTATGTGCTATCGATAGCTGAGAACCCTCAGATCTCTGCCATCAATGGCAAAACCATTCACCATCAGTGGCCATGATTGTGAACTCCAGTGGTTCAGGGACAGTTGTGAATTAAATTCTCTTTAAAGCACTGAGTAATATGCCTGTAACATATAATAACGGTACTGGGAATGATTCAGAGATGTTCATTAACCCAATGCTTATGAACAACTCCGATGGTTTTTAGATCTGCGCATGTGCAAAAGCCGCACTGCGCATATCTGGGACTTGCAAAGTAGCTCGCAGCGACCCCAGCAGCCACAGCATTATTGCTGGCTTTTGGGGGCGGCGAAGGACAGTTGCAGAAATCGGGGACGTGTCTGCCCCGTTTCTTTTGCTGAAGCCAGTGGCTGCTTCCTTTGACGCAGCTTCACTGGCCCCGGAAGTGTGAATTCACCGGACATCCTGAATAACCTGATGGTTATTCAGGTCCGATGATCAAGCAGTTGATCAGATGCTGGATCTTTGCATCATCATTAACTCAACCTATCTTGCATAATTAATGATTCATTAACCACTGCATTAATCCCTCCATTAGATAGTGTTATCCCTCTCTCATCAATCTGCCTATCAATAACTCCATTATTCTTTATTATGAACCCCTTCTTAGCAATCACAGCCACAAAGCTTCTAGAAAGGGAATTGATCATATCACCACTGAGCCCGCATGATCAGTTCACCTGTGGGTGTTTCAAATACAACCAGATATCAATAATTAGAGAAAACTATAAAGGCAGATCTCAAAGGAGGAGAATTACCTGATTCACACAGACAAGTGTGCCCCAGGATGGCTATAAGGGACAATTTTTACATGCATTTGCCTAATTAAATTATCAAAACTATTTTGTACATGTTTGTAATTAACAGGACTCTCATAATGAGGTATTATTAAACTATAACACTTCCTACACATGCTCTACATGGATGTTATTAACCAACCCAGCAGGCAGAGTATTCAGCATACATTGATATTGTATTGGACGGTGTCAGTATCGGTTAGTGACCAACACTACATGATAAAAGATAGCTTCTATTTCTCTTTTACTCACTTTTAATTTTGAAGCTTTGATAAACCTGTATTATGTAATCATTGCAAGTGGTCAAAAACAAGTCAAAATTAGGAGGAGAAATATTGAACTACACAGGAATCTATAGCTTAAGAAAACACAGCAAGTTTCAATAGATGAATGAGATTTAAAACTATCCCCACATATTAAACAAATAGGAAACCATATCAATGGCTAAGCATTTGCTACAATTTATTTCAGTGGTTCTCAAACTGTTTCCTCAGGACCCCACACAGGTTATGTTTTCCAGGTCACCTAGCTGGAGCACAGTTACTCACACATTGTAAGAGTTCCACAGGTGGAGCTAATTATTTCACATGTAATTCTGTGAGGAGATCTAGAAAACATGTACTGTTTGGGTCCTAAGGACAGAGTTTGAGAACCTGTGGTCTAATTTAGGTCATAAACACAGGCTAGCTATTATGAAAACATTCTGAAATAAATGGTAGTTACCACAAGAGAAAAATTGCTAGACACACATAAGAAATGGGAAGGATAAGAATGAACATGAGACATGATAAGCATGACTTTCATATAGAACTCCTGTAAAGAATATACTGTCACAATGTTACCGCTTTGGAAGCACATGTCAATTAGAATTTAAAGAGTTGTTCTGAATTTTGTTTTCCTTAAGCCACACAAACTTAACGATTTGCTCCATGAGCGATATCGTTGAGCGTTTCCCCTGCACTGCCAGGCTCAGTGTCGTTAACGACTGAGCATACACACTGAACGATATCGTTCAGTGACAGCACCCTCCCTCATCCCAATACCTGTAGAACCATACGATATTGTAAGATTGTCCTGCAAGTACGGGCGATGAAAGGCAATGTTAACGATCCGCGGGAGTGCGCATCGTTAACTATTTCTTGCATACACACTGGAGGATATTGAACGTGATGAACGATAATGTTCATATCGTCCAACTTATTGTCTAGTGTGTATGCGGTCGCACAAATCTGCAGCCAAAGAAGTGCTAAATGTATGCTATACACTAAGTAACAACAATATGGAAGAAACTACAATAGGATGACTATGTAACCCAGCTCCATAATTGAGTGAAGATGAGACAGGGAGGGGAATAGGTCAGCAAGTCTCAGTTCATCCAACAACATAAAATAATATAGTTGCTTTGATATTTTTTACATTAAGTGATGTCCGATGTAATATGCTTATGATTAAGCAAAGATTCAAGATTCTGAATGTCTACATGTGTTACCACGAGCAAACATTCATATATGGAAGTCACCAAGACAAAACTGTATACATGAAAATTCAAATCATTTCTATATATTAACAAAAATAAGCAGGTGGAAACACTTAAAAAATGGTAATTTAATGAAGAAAATGGCCTACAACAGCTGTAGGATTATAGTGCCTACAAAGTGGTGCAGTGAAGAAAATACCCACAAACTGGATTGTTGGCATTCTTAGCCCACGCAGCATAATGAAAACTAGCAGCTGACTGGCACACAATAAGTGCAATTAAGCATTGGGCACTTCACATAACTAAAGGTCCTGGGATCTTCTTACTTCTGGAGCTACATTCCATGTCAGCTCCTTTAACCTCTCAGCTGCTGAGAATAGTTTGACACTTTTTGGTTTGGTCAAATTGAATATCAAGATCTGTAATTTATGTAGAACCAACAAATTAAATCTTCATTTAACAGAGGACTTTGACCATCCAGAAAATAGTGCTAGTATGCTTATTTCTCCTTACAAGTAAAGGAAATCTACCCACAATGGCCAAAAAAGCATTTGATCGAAAATGCAAGAGGGGGAACTAAGAGCGAATGCATTTTTTTTTTCTAACCACACAAACAAGGAATGCTTTGTGGTTTTTGCTTCAACATTATTTTCTTCTTCCAAAATAGCAAAGTGTCAGATCCTACATATAGACTAGGTTTTCATAAAATCTGCTGTTTATTTTTAATGTGTTTAAATGAAACGCATAAAATGTGTATGTAGTGTTCCCGCTATTACATTTTAGCATGGTCAGCCCCTGCCATTTTGTAGATGGCGAAATGCCCCATGCCACTTGCCAGATAAAACATCTGCTCGCATCCCTCTGCCCAACTCCTGACTTGAAGAGGGATTACTTTTTTAGATGGCTCAAATGATTGGACCCCCACCCAAGCTGCTACCATCTAAGATCTCCAGCATCAGATGGGGCAGGATGTCACCTCAGCGTCCCCTAAGTTGTGCCCATATTATTTGCACTTGGAGGATTCCAAATGAGGATCTGAAATGGTCCACACTGTGGCAGGAGCTCCTTGCCTTCAGGACAGTGCGAGGAGAGACAGGGGGGAGCTGAAAGGAGTCCTGGGGCACAGAGCGTGCATCTTCTTGATTAGGCTGCTCTTCACCTCCAGGGCAGTTGTGATTGGTGCTACATGGGACAAGTAGACCCTGCTGGGCGGGCATGTGGCAGTGGGTAGGTTATCTATTTAGGCTTAACTTGTTTGCTGGCATAGTCGGCGTTGTGGGCAGTTCTTTGTGGCATAATATTTGCTGAGGGCACTACTATGCACCATATTATGTGGACAGTTCTATGTGGCACAATAATCTAATTTAGCTACTATTTAAAATCATTTTTTTCTTGTGAATATAAATGAAACAAAATAATAAAAGCTCTTTGCATTGTGCTAGTAAATTCAATCAGAATTTCCTTTAAAAGTTTTTTAAAATATACATATTTTTTTTTTTAGTAGGAGTAGCCCTAAATCCTATGTAGGAAACTGTGTACAATATGTTTGCCTAATTGATTTTGCTTAGAATTTTATGGGAAAAACAAATATTCCATAATAAACAAGCACCCAAAGAAAAAGGTTGGGTGGAAGAGTTGAAATATTACATATAAATACTAGAACTGAAAATTTCAGCATTAGCGACGAGTGCAAAATTTTGCTCTTCAAAATGTGTGATCAGCACCCTATCCAAAAAAAATCCTACATTGAACACTAGTGTAGGAATGATGTGATAGGCTGGCTATTGAAAAATAGCCAACCTATGGCATCAAAGATGGAACCCCTGTGTATTATTTGCCACGATGACGGGGTGCTGGGCATTATAACCCGTCTATACTTCCTGTAGTATAGAGATCTTCTCCAACCCTGATCATCATCATGCCTGCGTCCAAAACCTCACACAGCCACTCTGCTAAACAAGTTGTGTAAAGATGGGTACACACCTAACAGATATATCTGCAGATGATGGTTGTTCATACACACTGACCTACAATCTATCATCTGGCAGCGGGTCGTACCACGACCCCCTCCCAACGGCTGCTAATCAACCCGTACACACAGCACGATGGACACATATCTGCCATCGGCTGTGCAGCATAGCTGACGAGAGGAGTCTGAACAAAGTTGTTCACACACATCGCTGGTAAACAATGGCCGACGGGAACACAAGTATAGGAGGGAAATAATTTTCAGTAACATATATAAATATATTGTAAATTTACTGCAGCAAGATATCACTTTTAAACTTATGAAACGTTTTAGAATGCAAACAATTGTCCACAAGAAACACTATACTTTACAAACCCCAACAGCGGAGAATAAAAAAAAGTCACATACTGTAATTGAAAACATCATACACAAAAGGAACAACTAAACATTAAAGCTGCCCATCCATTAGGCGATTAAACCTAGCGATTGAGCGATAACGACCGTTGTTATTCAATCACTTGGAAGTTGTCCGCAAATCGTGCAGTAAAATGCCCTACACGACCAGCGATGCGCGATCCCGCCAGTCGTTAGCGTTGTCCTGTTTGCCCGTCAATCAGTCGTTATTGGACAGTTATCGTTCATGCATCGGTGCATGTTTTCAAAGCCGGAACGACCAACATATATATAGATTTAAATACATATTTCAGCCCAATTTTATTAACAACTGCTTTGAAAATCGTTGGTCTATGATCTTTGGTCATTTTGTGCAATCGTTCACAAATCGTTCATGCACATGAACGATAATCATCAGGAACTGATGAACGATTTGTGAAGATCTTTTGCTCTTTCAGGGACAAGTCTGCTAGTGGATGGGAAGCATTAGTAAGACTATATTAGCACAGTCCTGCTAAAATATCACTGTAGAACAGTGTTGGCTAACCTTGACACTCCAGCTGTTGTGGAACTATATATCCCAGCATGCCCTGCCACAGTTTTAGCATGCCCTAATAGCAAAACTGTAGCAGTGCATGCTGGGTTATGTAGTTCCATAACAGCTGGAGTGTCAAGGTTAGCCAACACTGCTGTAGAACATAATACAGTACTGGGTTAAAAACACTTCACTTGATACAATGTAAAAAAAAAAAAAAAAAAACCCACAAAAATAACCCAAAACTGCATGAGCGAAAATAAATATGAGAGAGACAAACAAGTTATGCTGCAACACAAAGCACAGAACAATACATCTAATCAACTTTATTTCTGCTTTATTGCTTCAGAATCACTGTGTTACAATTCCATTGTATTTCTACATACAGTGGAGTACAGCTGCTATTTTTATGATACCTTTCCATTCACTTGTGTAGCCTTATTTAGATTATCCAGACTATAGCCTGTACCCATCCTCTGCTATTTTGAGATAAAATATACGAGACTAAATCCAAAGAGATTCGATGTTATTCACACAAAAAAAAAAAAAAAGACCAAATATTCAATAGTTCAAATCTGTTTGCAATTCTCTCTCCAAAAAAAAAAAAAAAGGTGTGGAGAAGAAAATAAAGCCAAAGAGACTATTTGTTTGCAAAACAAGATTAATGTAATTTTGTTTTTTGTAAAATTTGCGTGTCATTCTATAACCTGATTTGCATTTCCGCAATCTAAAAAAAAAAAAAAAAATGTGCATAATGGACAAACCTGTACTTTGAGAAAATAATAAGAAAAAGCTATTTTTCCCATAGCTTTAAACATCTCCTTAAAATAAGAGTGTCAGACTCTAAACAGAGCACTGTAGATTGGAGAAAATGTGCATGTATTGCCATCTAGTGGTCACATGAGCAAAGTACATAAAAATGAATTGAAAGGGACCTCCAGTATCAGACGCCGTGACGCGGCCTGGAGGCTTAGCCATATTCTTGCAAAAATATGCAACTGAGATCTGAGTTATCTACCACCATGTAGTTTTTCAAATCTTATTGCTGGGGTATTACTTTTTGTTGTTTACAGGTTAGATGCATCAAGCCTTGGAGAGAGATAATGGGGGAGATGTACTAACCGAGTGGTTCTCAAACTCGGTCCTCAGGACCCCACACAGTTCACTTTTTGCAGGTCACCCAGCAGGTGCACAGGTGTATTCATTACTCACTGACAAATTTTAAAAGATCTACAGGTGCATCTTTTTCACTAGTAATTATGTGAGGAGACCTGCAAAACATGCACTGTTTGGGGTCCTGAGGAGCGTGTTTGAGAACCTGTGTACTAACCCTTAGAGAAAGATAAAGTAGATGGAGATAAAGTACCACAATCAGCCTGTTACAGTGTGTATATTAAAATCAATAATAATAATTCCTTATACAATTAGAATCAAATATATATGTGTCATTCATATATTCCAGAGAGAGTCAGGCCCCAAAACAAGTTTACACAGAACTGGTTATTCCAGCATATCAATAGAGATGATTAAATGATACTACAATCTAATTAGCATTTGTTCAGACTCCACAGCATACCCCGGCAAGAGGCTTTTTCCTCTTGAAGCTTCCTCACAGGTGATTGGACATGAGTTTCAAAGTAAAGGATTGAAACATCCCCCTTTTTGAACACACCTATCAGGTAATAGGAAAACGGTTGGATTCTCACAGAGATCAGACAAAGGGGCTTTAACAATAGCACTGTCTGAGAGAGATAGGTTTAGTGTGTGTTGTATTCTTGTGATCTGACTATAACATGGTATTTATAGGATCAAGATGAACATTGGGTAAAATATTGCAATCTGTAGATATAGAATTGTTTGATATGAGCTGGTGATGAAGGAACCCGTAACTCGGTAGTGGTCAATTACATTGTACTAAGCTTATAAGTAATGTACACTGTTTAGTAGTTTATACTTTCTGAAATATTATATAATGAAATATTGTAGTATGGAATGAATATTTCAGGTTGAATTCGACTACTGGTTGTGGTCCCATGGGAGTTGCGGATTGCTAGCCATATTGTGATAGTATTGTGAAGTTATGTACTATCATAGTTTGGGGATTTTATAGTTCAAATAGATTTGGTATAAGTAATAATTACCGTGTGAAAGGTAGTCTGCAGTTTGTTAAAGATGGCTACCTCCATGTGGTGTGAACAAAGGAAATTCCATGTGCTCCACGTTTCCCCATTGAATCATGTGCTTGATTCAATGGAAGTTGTGAATTACTAATCTTGTGATCATAGTTATAACTCTACCCAGTTTTGGTTTGTATAGTTCAGATAGGTTTATTATAATTATGATCATTAATGGATATATGATTTACAGAAGTTACAACATTATGTGACTTTTGTGACATTCAAAATGGAGTTTGTGATCAGAGACCATGCGGTTTGAACAATAGGACAAGGGCTCCAACAACCCCCACACACAATCTCACACAGCAGCCATTTTCTCTCTCTCTTTCTAGTATTGTTAAGTTTAAACACTGTTTTATGAAGATTGATTTGATGAATATAAAAACATTCTACTTATAACATTTTGTGTGCATCGTTATCTTTATGAAAGGAAATTATCCAAATGATTTAAAAGGTATATAATTCTGGTTAAACACTTTGCGAAGTTCATATATTTATGTTACGTATAACCTGATATTAGTTATTTAAATAATGAATAGAATATTTGCTTCAGATATATTGGGATTAAACAAGCTGGCAATGGCCGGTGTGTACAAAAAGAAAGAAGGAAAAACACCCCTCATCACAGCCCCTGTCAGTTTACAGGCTGTGTTTGAAAATAAAGATTTATAGTTTAATATACCCCAGTTAACTCTCTTTCTTCGAGGTCCATAGGGTCCACAGGATCTACCTTGGCAGTATGTAGTTGGAGTGATCCATTGCACCAAACAGCTTTGAAGCTGCAAGCATGCATAGGGCGTTCTCCCTATATACCCCGCACCCAGCCACAGGTAGTTTGTTACCAAGCCTAACGGCAAGAGACAGACAGTGGAGTAGGCAGTAAAATGTACACAAGAAATGCTCTTAAAAAAAACGAAGAGGGAATCAGTGATACAAAAAAGAAAGGAACAGATCCCAACTGAGGCCAGGTGTGTCAGGGAGGGTGACCCTATGGGCCTCGAAGAAAAAATTAACAGGTATGTTATAGCATAACTTATTTTCTTCTTCAGGGTCCCTAGCGTCCACAGGATCTACCTTGGGGACATCCTAAAGCAATTCCCTTAAGGGTGGGGCCTCTCCTAAGCAGAGCGGAGAATCCGCCGCCCAAAAGAACCATCGGCTGAGTTGGAGAAAGAAAATACTTTTTCCAATTGATTATCTAGCCGCACTTGTAGACAGGCAATGGTCATTTGGAGATGGTGTTGTAAGACCTCCGGAGATTACCAATCTCAGGAGGTCGCCCAAGTATGGTAGTATCCTGACTCCTTGTTGTCTGAGGTGAGCCGCCCTGACTTCCATTATCTTGGTCACCACACCCTTCTGCCCAAACCAACCCGAGGGGCTATGGACAACCTAAAGGGCAAAGATAATGTTGCTGACGAACAGCAAAACACAGAAACCCCTGGTGGTACAATAGGTACATGCAGATGTGCATCCTGTATGTCTAGTGAACCCTGAAAACCTCAGATTCCATTGCAAGCCTGATTGACCACATGGCTTAGTACCTGATGAGGGAGTTATACCAACCACCCTCTGGGGACTGCGCCTAATGCACTCTCCTTACAGGAGAGGGGGACAAAAAGACATTAGTCCCTTTTTGGAATCTGGAACAGTCTATCTGCAGTGTTCTATGCTTCCCCCATATGCTCAGTGAGCTATTCAAATTGAGGCAATCCAGCCTAAATCACGTTCCCAGCCTGTCACCAGCACATAGTGAGGAACACGCGGACGCATGGGTGTCTATAGCGCCTAAGAGAGCCGCAGGATTGCCCCCCAAGAAGGGTGCTGACACACCACCAAGACATCAAAATTTACCTGCTATGGTAACCACCACCCCGCCCACACCACCGGCAAGGTGACGCCACGCACCAGAACGAGCGAGACGAGCCACCAGTGAAACACCCACACTCGTGATCTTACCTTGAAAAGCCAGGACCACACGAGCACCACAGCGCAATGCCCCCGGTCCAACACCAGCGCACCCAAGCGACAAGTACACGAGGTTCCAGTTGGACCCCTGCCCCACCCACCACACTTACCGGTAAATGTTGAAGTCAAACCGGGACGCCGCTCTAGCACTGGAACACCCCAGACTGTGTATCCAAAGAGCCGACCTTGGAACTATTCAAACCCCCCCCTCACCAACAGGATATGAACTTTTCCACATGGACTGTAACGAGCTTCATGCGGTTCTGAGCTGAGGAGGGACTTGCACAAGTACTTCAAGCACTGCGTCTCTTATTTATACACTGCAATAAACACCTGTTCACATTGTATTCACTGTCCAGCATTTATTCACACACACACCACACCAGTATAGTTTACTACACACAGCCACCTCACCTCATGGGCTTCCCCCGTCTCCCCATCCGCCTACCCTTCCAAACATTCTACTGCAAGGTGGACTTATGAGCGTCTCACACACAAGGTGGTCAGAAAGGCTGGACTGCCGCACACGATTCCCCTCACGAGGAATCGCCTTACCTGCCATCTCCGTGAACCCGATCGTAGTCTGGACCCCAGCGATGCCGCTAACTAAGCCTCGCTGACGCCCGCCGAAATCCCCAGGGTATATAGCGGTACTGGCTTTTCGGCAGAGGTAGGAGTCGTCGCAGTACATGCGTCATATTCGGCGCCTAGTACCTCTAAACTCAGTAGTTTACAAAAACTAAGGAAAATCAAAAAGAAAAAAGCCTGTGACTGTCTAAGAAGTCCCGCTGTTATAACTGGTGTGTCTGGACTTGCCGAGCACCAAACAAAAAAACAAATGCCTGTGGCTGGGGGATATAGGGAGGAGGCCCTATGCATGCTGGGAGCTTCAAAGGCGTAAGCAGTTTGGTGCAATTGATCACTCCAACTACATACTGCCAAGGTAGATCCTGTAGACCTTATGGACCTCGAAGAAGAAAAAAACAGATTTATGGTCTTACCTTATGATATCCTTTTCTTCGACTCCTTAGGAGGCACAGGGATCACTCTGGGTATATCCTGGAGAGGGAGAATCTGGGCACCAAATAGTTACGGATTTCTTCCCAGCAGCCACCTGGCTCCCTCTCCACTATACCCCACCCCCAGTCACCGGCCAGCAGTTTAAGTTAGCAAGCCAAGGGCAGGAGTGAGGCAAAGAGGAGGGAGATGGAATACCAGCACCCACTCAGAGCACACGTCAGAGAAAAGGTTCGCCAAGAAACAGCATCAGAGGAAATAAACCCTGCACTGTGAGTCAGGGTGGGCGCCCTGTACCCCCTAAGGAGTGGAAGAAAAGGATTTAGCAAGTTAAGACCATAAATCCTCTTTTCTTCTTCCTCCACAGGGGGCACAGGGATCACTCTGGGACGTTCTAAAGCGGTCCACAAATGGGAGGGGACACTCTTGGGCTGCACTGGAAACCACCTTCGTACCCGAAGACAGCGTACGAAGATGAACACTGCATAGAAACTAATAAAAATAAATAAAAAAGTGGGCAGATAACCATGTGTGGCAGCTGGACATGTTGTACCACAGAAATGCCATGGTGAGTCACCACGAAGGTTCCGCTGACCTAGTGTAATGAGCAGTCACCACGACAGGGGCAAAAGATCCGCCACAGAGTGTGGCGAAAAACAAGCAGGGCCACAGAGATAATATGTTCAGAATGACCAGCCCCACTTGTGAAAATCATACAAGACCACAGAGAAACTGAACTCCGGGTTTGTCCAAGGAAAAATCACTGGAGAGCCTACATCCGTAGATGCGTCCACCAGGGAATAGTCCGGAAAGCAGAAAAATGGATCAACCCAACCGCAGGTAGGAGAGTAACCGAAGCAACTGGGTAGGAACCCAAGTGAGACTGCAGAACGGTCCGATCAAAGGAAAACATCAGAAAAGGGGAGAGACAACATAAGGCACTCAGACAACCCCCCCCCCCGCGCCAAGCAAAGGCCAGGAGTATTACAGCTGTCTCAGTAAACCAATGAATGAGAAAATAGCACCAGAAACAAGGACTTCTAAGCGAGCTTACCAAAGAGTCCCAAGAACCCCGGAAGGTTCAAAGGAGCCAGATGGTAAGAACAAATGGTGATAGCACACAGAAGACACCCTGAAAAAAGCGCCCGAACTTCAGGTAGGCGCGGAGCAGAAGTTGATGCAAAACAACAGGTCGGAGACCAGTATCCCCTGGAAGAGGGACAAAGGCCAAGTTGCACAAAAAGGATTCAACATAGCTGGAATGAACTGGGGAGGAAGCCACAGCTAAACTACTAAATAGGTCCTCTAATTCGGTAAGAACTCCTGAACGAATTGTGCAGATCGGCATATAGCAGGGTAAAAAAAGCTCACTAAAAGAAACACCCCTATGTTATAGGACGGGTAACAAGAGCCACTCTGGCAAGTGAGGCGGGCCACAATCTGATAGGACATGCTCGTAGACCAAGAACCGACTGTAGAGGAAGACGCGTTGAAGCGCCGACTGAGGCTGAAGGAGTTGCGTCCTACAGTTGTGTGGAGACTGCCACTTTACCTCCGGAGCGACCAATAAGGGAGCTTCGAGAACTCTGGAGTCGAAACAGAATCACTAAAACGTGTGGTCATGTGGGACACCATAATTCCACAGGCCCCAGGGATCATGAGGCACTGAAGAGCGTTAGAATGTAGATCCTATGTACCTTAGTGAATGACCTGGAAGCCTAGGAGTCCACTGTTCAAGAATAGCTGCAAGAAGGAAGGTTGCCTACAGAACCAAAAAATTATGCTCCGCCCAACTGGGAGAGCAGCTGACCATGTCAAAGGAACTGCAACTGAGAACAATAGCGCACGCAGGAGGAGGGTTCTAAGTACCCAGAAAGCCCCCTTGACGAGCCACTTTTTATTTTTCAGACACAGCCTAGTCTCAGTCTCTGCACTATCCGCGGGCCACCCACTATTCCCTTCAGCTACCGGTTAGGGTTAGCAGTCAGTGCTTAAGCGTCGGGTGGCTTTCATATCACCTGACGCGGAAGCGCTGACAGCTGAACCAGCAGGGTCCAGGCAGTGCGCAGCAATCACAACACAGTCCTCCCAGAGTGTGCGTGGGAGAGCCTGAGAGAGAATCGCTGCAGCCCAGCACCTAGGAGGACGTCCGCAGCTAGCAGTAGGAAAAGTAGTTGTGAGTATGCGGTGTGTGTATATATGCTGTGTGAATGCTATGTATGCTGTGTGTGCATGCATAATAGAATATTTATAATAAATATATATATATATATATTATATATATATATATATATATATATATATATATATATATATATATATATATATCCAAATATATATCCAATTCTAATGCAAAATGCCTGCGTGCCCTTGGGGAAATCAAATACACCCACAAAATATGTAATGCCTGGACCGGCAAAACAGAGCACGGCACTGCAGTATTTTGGGTAAGAAAAATTTAACTTCAACGTTTCTGGGTTATCAAGCCCCATCGTCCGGAAGACATGTATGTCAATTTTTCTTAGCCAAGATACTGCAGTGCAGCGTTGGGTTTTGCCGATCCAGGCACTACATATTTTGTATATATGTATATATACACACAAGAAATCAAAACCATAGATGTCTATAAATTAAGTTATGTGTAATAATGTATAATAACACAGGGAAAAAGTATTGAACACACTTACTGAAATGTATTTAATATTTTGCACAAAAGCCTTTGTTGGTAATGACAGCTTCAAGACGCCTCCTTTATGGAGAAACTAGTTGCATGCATTGCTCAGGTGTGATTTTGGCCCATTCTTCCACATATCAAATCTTGAAGGTTCCCTGGGCCTATTCTATGAACTCTGATCTTTAGTTCATTCCATAGATTTTCAATTCAAGTCCGGTGAGGCTGGGCCATTCTAGCAGCTTTATTTTCTCTCTGAGAAACCAATTGAAAATTTCCTTGGCTGTGTGTTTGTGATCATAATCTTGCTGAAATGTCCACACTCGTTTTATGTTCAGCATTCTGGTGGATTGCAGCAGATTTTATTGAGAAAGTCTCGGTACATTTTTTCATGCATCCTGCCTTCAATTAAATAAAGTATGCCAGTACCGTATACTGAAAAACAGCCCCACAACATGATATTCCCACCTCCAAACTTCAGTGTTTGTATGGTTTTTGGGGTGATGTGCGGTGACATTTCTCCTCTAAACATGGTGTGTATTATGGCATCCAAAGAGTTACATTTTGATCTCATCTGACCAGACTATATTCTCCCAGTATTTCACAGGCTTGTCCAAATGTTGTGCAGCAGACTTTAAACAAGCATCAACATGCTTTTTCTTCAGCAATGGAGACTTGCTTGATGAGTGTGCATACAGGCCATGGCGGTTGAATGCATTACATAGTTTTCTTTTAAACAATTGTACCTGCTAATTCCAGGTCTTTCTGAAACTCTCCACAAGTGGTCCTTGGCTCTTTGACAACTCTTCTGACTCTTCACTTCTCTATCAGAAATCTTGAGAGGAGCACCTGGTCGTGGCCGGTTTATGGTGAAATTATGTTCATTCCACTTCCGGATTATGACCCCAACAGCGCTCACTGGAGCATTCAGAAGTTTAGAGATCCTTCTGTAACCAATGCCATCAGTATGTTTTGCAACACGAAGTCTTGAGAGAGCACTTTGCTTTTACCTATCATGAGCTGTTTCTTGTTTGACACCTTGGTCATTAGACACCTTTTTATAGGCCATCAGTTGGGACTGGACCAGTTTATATTCATTTGCACTGACAAGGGGCAGGATCGCTTTCCATTTACTATATTACTGATAGATTTCAGCTGGTGTCTTGGCATTCCATGCCTTTTTGCACCTGCCTTTCTTCATGTGTTCAATACTTCTTCCCTGTGTCATTTCACATAACTTCATTCATATTTCTCTGTGATCACCTGCGGTGTGTAATTAATTATATTATATATATTTTTTTTTTTTACATTCTCTTTTTTTTTTATGACATAGGGCTGAAATTTCCCTTTGAAGAGGCAGGGAATGAAACAGTGTAGTAACTGCACCCCAACCAAGGGAAGGAGTAGAGAGCCTAAGATCTGCCTGCGAGAGTGTAAGAAGACTTCAAGCACATGGAGAAAATACAAACTCCACACAGTTAGGGCTGTAGTAGGAATTGAACACATGACTTCAGTGCTGTGAGGCAGTAATGCTAACCATTACAGAGTCTGTGCTGCCATGGTAGAGATGTTAGAATAGAGAGGATGGTAACCATAAGACCCATAGGGCCGTATTCAATTAGCCGCGATAAGTCGGTTTCTGAGGAAAAGTATCGTCGGTGATGTAATTTCGCCATGCGAAAGGTTTCCTCCGTATACAATTCCAAAGACTTTTTGCCGGTGCGGAAACTCAATACAATGGTACCTGCGATAAATTTTCGCCTATGAATAGGTGTCAAAAAAAAGTGCAGAATTGGGGTATTGGGGTGCAAAGCTGCGGGAACCCCCCCTGCACCCTTGGGAAAGTCCCCCAAAAGTAAACTTCGTTAAAAAAAAAAAAAAGGACCTTAGATACCCCCAAAAAAGTACTTTCGTTTTGAGGGCGAGAAAGTTCGAAGTTGGGGGACAAACTTAAAAACTAGCGAAATCGACCTCCAGGGGGGTCCCCCAAGTATGCCCCAGGTATTTTTAAGTTTGCAGGTGCTTGCAGCAGGTGGATTTTATACGAATTTAAAAAATTCACTTTTGCAACTTAAAAATATGCTAGCACCCATTTTCATGTCCCCCAATTATGCTGGGACTACTTATTTTGAACAAAAAAACCATGTAAATGCTCTTCTTCACCATTTCTGCAAAGATACGAAATAGAAGCTATTGAGAGCATATAAGTACCACAAATACCTTCAGCAGGGCTATTCGGGGCTATCTACAGTGATCCCCAATGTCAGACCATCTTTTGGGGGGTGTCAGGCTCATTTCCCCAAATCTGACAGTACTTTTCCCATATAACAGTTTCGCCAGCTGCCGTTTTCGATGAGTTCTAATTGAATACGGCGGAAAGCGGGCACACGCACGATTCTTTTCCGCATTGGAAACTGGCGAAGTGGTCAAAAACAACTGCATGCGAAAAGTATTGGACTTTTCGCCTGGAACAACAAAATAGGTAGGTAGCACTTATCACTCACAGAGTTGAGGGAACGGAGCTTTCAGTCCTGTGGCAGGATATATTCCTCTTCATGCGCACACGCGCTGTACAGCTGGATATCGGCTAATCCCCTTGTGTTACTCTCCCAGCACTGCCGACTCATTGCGGGACACAGCTGAGCTGTCCGGGAGAGTCAGATTTGTATTCACCGAGCTCAGGGGGAGTCGTGGAGCGAACAGCCTGACACCTCTTCCTGCAGATTTTACCGGATTGCAGTGCCCTTGGATCGTGCGCTACCGGAGCGGGAAGCCTTGCAGGTGGACTGAGTACTATGGAATACTGTGGACGGCTGGGATTTTAAGCTCTGTCCCGTATTTGGCTTCCACGCCAGCATCTACTATTTCTTGTTTGGATTATTGTGCCTGTGGAGTAACCGGCTTTTACACAGCCTGCTTGCCTACAGCAGCTGCTTCGTCGTTATTAACATTGTATCACATTACAGCTCCCATTATAAGCTGCTACTTATCAGAGAACTGCTACACTGTAGACTTATTTATACTACACTCCCGGGAGTTTTATTATATTACTTTTTTGTTTATTGTATATGATGTATTATATGTCTGGCAGATGATTGCCTTTATTAATAAATATTTTTTCAATTGGATATACTGACCCATGCTGTGAGTGATAAGTGCTACCTACCTATAGTGTTTTGCTTGTTTTATTGTTGGAGGTGTGGCATAGCCTCCGGTAGGTGTGCAGCATTTAACACCAGCAGACGGGTTTAGTGCTTTACACCCCCTCTGGCGCTTGGGCTAATATTTTGATTTGTGACTTCACTTGGAATAGAATATGGCCCTTAGTCTGATGGCAGGGAGGAATACCAATACGAACCTTGGAATGCAGCAAAGTCCTCCCCCAAGGGGAAAAGTTTCCAAGAAATTAGCCATCCGTAGGACCACTGAAGAACTCCTTGAGATAGATGGATATCCCATGACTGAAGAGCAGGTCGAGAGGAGCTGCCATGACACTGCTGGTCCTCGTTAAAAACACAAGGGGCCTACCGTAATAGTAACCCCGGAAACTGGAAGTAATTGTACTGCACAGCATCCCTAGTGCTGGTGACTGATTCACCTGGCAATATGTAAATAAGTTTCCTATATGTAAAAGGATGCTCTGAAACCCTCTATTCTGAGCAAATGATAAAGCGGAGCGACCCCATGTGGGTCAGAGAAACAGGAATACTAAACTGTGTCAGAGGAGGGATCTGAACTCACATCTCCAGAAGACTCAGTGCCGTAGACCTTATAGTGAGTGGAAATCCACCCCAATCTGTGGCAACAAATCTGCCAGCTGAATGGCAGAGTAAGGCCATCAACTTCAGGGCCCAGGTCCAATAGAAGAGGAATTTCTTAATTTAGAAGGTAGACGGCCTGTACAAAAGGCCAACAATGTATGCGTGCACTACCAAGAGACTGTCTCTACGGACCACGAGGACTCTCGAAATACAGAAGAGCCTCTAAATACCTAGAGTCAGTGAACGCTCGCCAGAGACTGTCCTGGCTGACACGCCAGATGTCTGCGCTTAAGAGGCTAATATGGGAATGTCAATGACCTCTTAATCAAATAGGTAGTAGCCACACTGCACTGTCCTGTCGGGTATCTGCCCAGCAGCCTCTAGACTTAGCGCCCAAGCAGAGACAGATGCACATTATACTAGATCTTTCTGGGGAAACTATAGAGCTGCTCCAGATAGGCAGACAACTGGGAACCCTATTCCGTCGCTGGTAGAGGATAAACTAAAGCAATTGCTTAGATATCTAGAAACATCCGCTAGGAGGTCCTTAAGCTACCTAAAAGAAGGAAGTACCCTTGTCCTAAGCTCAGCTCTAAGTACCTGGGCTCTAGAGCAGGGGTCTGTATGTACCAAGGTATGGAAATAATTTGTCCGTCCTTATTAGGGTGTTTTTCAGGGCCTGGAGAATCCAGCTTCCTCTAGGATTCACAACCTTCACAACCTGACAGAAGCACATTGGACCTGGATGCAATACCAGGTTAATGCGCAGAGTGGAAAGAGCAAGTACCTTTGCCATCTGCCTGTTTTATATGGCCCCCAGATAGGGGGCATATCTGGTATGAAATTGATAAGAACAGATACTACACTTGATCTTGGCCAAAGGTCGAAAGTGCTCCCAACGCTGTAAAGCCTGGATATGCCTGTACTGAGCCATGAAAGGCAATCAGGGGGCTTGAACTGAAAACCCATCACAACCACAGGACACATACAGTCAGCCACTCCTGTATAGAGTAAGTAAAGAAGTGTTGCATCTACTAGATTTGACAGCAGGTGTGAGCTGCCTTGTATGAAGGAGACCTGCGTATTAGCCTGAAACTGGTCAGGAGTTGCAAACTGGTAAGTAAACATCCACATTACCATAATTGGTAGTCTGTTACAGTCTCCTTGACTGGTAGCCCTAGTTGAAGGAACCCTCACGCACCGTAGAATTGAAACACAGGGCCCGAGACCTCTGATAGGGATTCCCTCTGCCATTGTGGTTTCAGAACACAGACAAATGCGGAGAAAGTATATTGTTACACAGCTCTAGAAAAAAGGTTCAACAGCTCCTTAAAACATGAGCACCCACCTCCCTTGGTGCTTCAACCTTTGAAGCAATCCAATGGTGCTTCCCCCACACAAGCGTTATAAAAAACAGTAATGTGTATATGGGGTTGTGCAGTGAATGAGAAAGCACCACAAATAGAGAAAGAGGGGCTAGGAGAAAAAATAAATAAAAAAACAGTCATGTAAAGCAGTGTCAGAATCAAACATTTGTTTGTAAATGTTATACCTGGGGCACAAACCCAAACCCAGTACAGCACAGATTACAGACACACACCCTACACATGGAGCCATTTTTCCCTGTGTGAGGTCTTTATTGATGTACTTTGAAGATATTTGTATGTATGAATGTGTTTATTTCAAATATAAAAGTACCTCAGCCTGCACACAATTCAAGGCATAAAAGCAATGGGCAATAACAGTGCTCAACAAACCAGCTCGTATAGAGCAGGAGGAGTTAAATGTATACCAGGCTAGTTCTAACGAGGTATACATGGAGACAGATGCCCGTACTTTTGCGGTACCTGCTGAAGCATAAATATAATAAAATGGCTGCCCAGCATAATTTCCCTGTGCCCCCTAGTGGAGGAAAAAGAAATGACAGTTAAGAGCCGATTGGTTGGTACTCTATCCATCCACTTTCTCTCTCTCTCTCTCCAAGGCTTAGTACATAGACCCCAATGTACCAACCAATCAGCTTTTATCTGTCACTTTGCAAAATGACAGGAGCTGACTAGTTGGTACTTTCTCCTATACCCAATAGTTCCAATCAGTCATTCATCAGCACTTTACTATCATAACAATTCATATGTTGCTGGTCAGTAGCTCAAAATAATTGTTTTTTTTTATTAATTTATTAGGTTGTCAACACTTGAATGCAAGGCCTTCACTTAATCTCTCAAAAGTTATGTTCCTATTTTGCAACACTATTGGTCAGACACTGATTTCAATATAAAATAAGCCTACTTACACATAAGGCAATGAACTTAACTACACCAACCTACATCTCTTTATCCTAAAATATCTTAAAGGTTGAATCCTCTGCATCTCTCATCCACCCTCATTACCTTGCTTATTCATAGTTACAGGACCATTTTCAGACAGTACCCACCCTCGAATGCTTTCCTTTGCACAACAAGACTTTCTTGTAACCTTCAAGTGTTTCCGGAGAATATACCTCTACAGACCAACTGATCACATTAAAGAACCACTCACATAACATCCATAAATTAATCTAATTAGACACTACACAGTCCACATAATTTTACATATGTTCTTTCTACACTCATATCAACCCAATACCATGCAATATTGCTACGCAAGAGCCTCTATTCTGGCTGGACCAATTTGCAATTTGTAGTACTTCTCCTTACGTATCAAATTCATATTTCCCTACAGATTTAAGCTTGTAAGCAGTGCCCTCATACCTCTTTGTCTGTTGCTACCCAGTCTTTTTTAATTCTCAATTGTAAAACACAATGAAATATGATGATGATTTACTTATACAGCTCCTGCATAAGTAAAATGTTACCACGTGAACCGTTCTTATTGTGTGGTCAAAACATCGTTCTTGCAAGCAAACCACTGGTTATGACTGCACTGGGCTTATCACATTCACCTGAAAGATTTTGAACTATAAACCTTGATGCTCTTTCTTTTCAGTTACCTTTCAGCACTCTGAATGTGTCCATACGTGTTATGAACCAACTGTCCAATATAAATACAAGATTTTAGAAGACCTAGTAGATTTACTACTCACTATGGGTCAGATGTACTAAGCTCTGGGAAGAGATAAATTGGAGTGATAAACTACAAACCAATCAGCTCCTAAGAATTTTTCAAACAGAGCCTCCAACATGTCAGTTGAGTTGAGTGGCTGGTAGTTTATCACTTTCCAGAGCTTACTACATATCCCCCTAATGGGGGGCATCCACTAGACTATTTTATCCCTGTCCAACCTCTTAACGATTTTCCCTTGAAGTTTCCCTTGAAATATGATCTTCCACTCTGAACAATTTGCAAACGATTTGCAAACGATCTAACAATAAACTATGTTGTTTTAATCTGTGATTGAGAGCTTTCAGCTATAGTGGGCAGACAGTGGTTCATCGTTTGATCGTTCAGCGTAAACGATGTGTAAGCAATCAAGTGAAATTGACCTGCATGTTCAGTCGATGGAGGAGACGATCAAACGACCAGCGGGAGCGTGCATCGTACATCGTTAGAAACAATTACTGCACGATTTGCAAACGATGTTTGAACGATTATCAAACGATTATATCATTATCGTTCAACTTTATCGTCTAGTGGATACCCCCCTTAAGCCTTGAAGAGCGAAAGTACCAACCAGTCAGTTACTGTTATTTTTCAAATACAGCCCGTAAAAGTGACAGTTAGGAGTAGATTGGTTTGTACTTTCTCTCTCTCTCCAAGGTTTAGTACATCTCCCCATGTAACATGCCTGGTTCAACACTAGTTATGAAGTGACTAGGCATAAAGACAATAACACAACTGGGGTCATGCCTGTCAGCCTGCTAGATAAAAATCAGATACAGACTGCAAAAATGTCTGTTGGCGGTTTAACGGCGATACAAATTATGATGGTTGAAGAATTTGGAAGAAAACATCCAAACCAACTAATCAATATATTTGCAGACTAAGGCTGAGTACACAGACGATCGGCAATCTTGCCGATGGACGGGGCGATTTACCTTCACCCAGGACAATGCAAGATTGCAGGTACACATTACCCGAACTAATGAACGACAAAAACTATACCTCATTCCATCCTTCATTACACTGCACAACTCCGTACACGTTATCAGTTTAATTAGCTGCGGAGCACAACCACACAATTTTGCATGCGACCCGCGGGAGTGTGCAATCGCGGATACCCATTAGATGATGTATGATGTGCCCGATATATCATTCAGATCCGCCTCAAAACGATATATTGTCTAATGTGTAGACAGCTTTACAGAAAACACTGACTGAGGAAATGTATTCTGCTGATGTATAATAAATGGCTTTTACATTTGCTTTTATTAAGGCACTCGTCCCTGAAAATTCCAATCTAGTTTCAGTACAAATATGTTTTTGTGAAACTTACCGTCACCGATTTCAGCGTCATTCCATGGTATGTTCCCATAGTGTCAATTTTAAAACCTTCCGTTTCTACAGGAAAGAAAACAAATTTTCAACATGACTTACAGGTACTTACATATCTTAATTTAAATAGCAGTATCTAATCCTTGAAAATGCAGAGTTTGCTTTACAGTCATGACATACTTTTGTTTAAATGCACCACAATGTAACTGAGCAGGAGTGAACGGTTGCAGTTACTAGGATATGATAATGTGTAACTTGCATGTGTGAATTTTATTGCACGCGTGTAAAGGTGGGTATGCATCTTACCGATATATCTGCAGATCAACCGATCTGCAAATATATCTACAGACTGTGCAGAACATATGTTCTGCATAGAAACTGCCCGATTCGTCGTGACTGACGTCACAAATTGGCAGGCATTTACATGCGCCCGCCCAGTTGAGCTGTCAATCACCGCTGGCCCGTGCAGCAAGTGTCCGCCTGTGCGCCAATATACCTGCAGCTATATTGATCATCGGCTGTGCAGCACAGCAGATGCGATATGTCTGAACTACGTAGTTCACAAACATATCGCTGGTACACACTGGCCAACGCACACACATACATCGGCTGCTGAATTTAACGGCCGATATGTCGGCCAGTGTGTACCCAGCTTTACGCTCTTCCTATCTGGGCTTATTATGTTGCAACGTCGTCAGATTTTGGCAGTATTATAGCACTAGAATGGTAAAATGAAGAAAAAAAAATAAAAAATACTTTAATAATTTCAACAGGAGAGTAGTAACACACAGAAAGTGATTAAACCTTGGATTAAAAATATTTGTAAGATTGCTTAAGTTAATATATTCAGAATATGAAATGGTGGGGAATTGAAAATATCTACAGATCCATACTGTGTTTTAAAGAAAGTTTGATACTTTCCCCAACTAGCATGTTAGAAAGGAAAAAGAAAATTTATGTATTTATTTTTTAATTTTCAGTCTTATTTTTAACAAAAAATAAAGAAGACATTCCTATCACACAAGTAGTACAAGCTTAAAACGAGCCTTTCCATTTCATTAGTTTGCAAATTGCATATACTTCTTTTTGAACCAAGCAGGTGGCTGTTTGGTGCTGTGGGGGGCTGGGAGTAACTTCCCGCGGCTGCTGATAACAGTGAAGAGCAGTGGGCGGGCGGCCGGGCGGCCAGAAGGGAGTGCAACCGTTTGGCAAACAATAGAGTGTGTTTGTGTGTGGGGGGGAGGGGCTTTAATGGGTTGGCTGCTGCTACTACTATAAAGTTATCTACCCTTGCCCCCTGTTTTTTCATATGCATTTATTTCTGTGTAAGCTCCATCTAGTGCAGTGTTGGCTAATCTTGACACTCCAGCTGTTATGGAACTACATAACTCAGTATGCACTGCTACAGTTTTGCTATTAGGGCATGCTAAAACTGTGGCAGGGCATGCTGGGATATATAGTTCCACAACAGCTGGAGTGTCAAGGTTAGCCAACACTGATCTAGTGGCAATACTAGTATCAGCTTCACTGAACAACTCAGGCCTCTGTAGTTCGTTTCCCAATGAAACATGGGTAGGAGATCTCCATCTAAAATCTCACATTGAATCAGCAAACAGGTGAATATATTCCTTCCCTCAGCACAGCATCAATGGTAAGGACTCTGACCTACATCTGCTATTATATCAGTTATTTTAGTATTTAAATTACATCAGTGCATGTTGTACTCCTATGCCATTGTTCTATGTTTAGGTTCCAGTTTTACCATCAGTGATCACAAATATGCGCTATAGGGCATATTTTACCCTGAAATGGCTGCTTAGTACTCACTTTTAGGAAACAAGCAGTTCCCATAAGGAGTGCTATGATATGGCTGTGTGCAAACACCGCCTGCAGTGTCTCCCCAGCCAATCATCATGCCGCCTTCAGAGTCTCCCTCTCTGCCAGCGCACTTCTCGGCTATTTTAATACAGCTCTCCAGTGGTGCCTCTGTATCATCATCCTCTGGCTCTGCACACCTTTCCCGTCAACCACCCTGTGCCTCCTCCACCTTCGGCAACAGCGTTGATGCCCTCATCATGTTGGTGGTACTGGGCCCCTTCAGTAGCCTGCACTCCATCACTGACTCCTTCAGCCCGCTCTCCGCACACAGGAAGCTGGGGAGGTGGACACTGGCCGGGCTAGAAGGTAGCTGGGGCCCTACACCCAGAGTAGGGACAAGCTTTGAGGGCGTATGTTCATAGCACCCGAAATGAATGCAGGATGGATGAACTATTGATCCGCTTGGTGTCCACAACAGAGATTGTATGAGCCCAAGCAGTATGTAGTTCAGTGCAATATACAGTGCCTTGCAAAATTATTCACCCCTCCCTTTGCATTTTTCATGTTTTGTTTCCTCACAACCTGGAATTAAAATGGATTGTTTGAAGGTGTGCATCATTTCATTCACAGAACATGTCTATAACTGTGAAGTTGTGTTTTTTTTATAAAATGAATCAAACAACATTTAGGACAACATAACAGAAAACTTCAGCGTGCATAACTATTCACCCCCCTAAAGTCATTACTTTGTCGAGCCACCTATTGCGGCAATTACAGCTGCAAGTCGCTTTGGATAAGTCTCTGAGTTTGCCACATCTTGCCCCTGGGATTTTTGCACATTCCTCAAGGCAAAACTGCTCCAGCTCCTTCATGTTGGATGGTTTTCAGATTGTGAACAGCAATCTTCAAGTCTGACCACAGATTCTCTATTGGATTGAGGTCTGGGCTTTGACTAGGCCATTCCAACACATTTAAATGTTTCCCCTTAAACCACCCGAGTGTTGCTTTAGCAGTATGCTTCGGGTCATTGTCCTGCTGGAAGGTGAACCTTCGTCCCAGTCTCAAATCACAGGCAGACTGAAACAGGTTTTGCTCAAGAATATCCCTGTATTTAGCACCATCCATCTTTCTCTAGACTCGTATCAGTTTCCCAGTCCCTGCTGCTGAAAAACATCCCCACAGCATGATGTTGCCACCACCATGTTTCACTGTGGAGATGGTGTTCTTGGGGTGATGGCATGGGTTGTGTTGGCGCCAGACATAGCGTTTTCCTTGGTGGCCGAAAAGTTAAATTTTAGTCTCATCTGACCAGAGCTCCTTCCTCCAAACATTTGGGGAGTCGCCCACATGCCTTTTGGCAAACTCAAATCGTGTCTTCTTATTTTTATCACTAAGTAATGGCTTTTTTCTGGCCACTCTTCCATAAAGCCCAGCTCTATGGAGTGTACGGCTTATTGTGGTCACATGCAGAGATAAGCCAGTCTCTGCTGTGGAACTCTGCAGCTCCTTCAGGATTACCTTTGGTCTCTGTGCTGCCTCTCTGATTAATGCCTTCCTTGACCGGTCTGTGAGTTTTGGTGGGCACCCCTCTCTTGGCAGGTTTGTTGTGATACCATGTTCTTTAAATTTGTTGATGATAGATTTGATGGTGCTCCGAGGGATCAAAGATTTGGATATATTTTTTTCTTTTATAACCCAACCCAGAATTGTACTTCTCAACAACTTTGTCTCTGACTTGTTTGGAGAGCTCCTTGGTCTTCATGGAGTGATGCCTCTTGCTTAGTGGTGTTGCAGCCTCTGGGGCCTTTCAGAAAAGGTGTGTTTATACTGACAGATCATGTGACACTTAGATTTGACACAGGTGGACTTAATTTCACTAATTATGTGACTTCTGAAGGTAATTGGTTGCACCAGAACTTTTGAGGGGCTTTATAGCAAAGGGGGTGATTACATATGCACATGCCAATTTTCATAATGTTATTTATAAAGATTCTTTATATATATTTCTTTCATTGCACTTCAAACTAGACTATTTTGTGCAGATCCATCACATAAAATTCAGATAAAAAATATAAAATTACAGGTTGTAAAATGTAACAAAAAAGGTAAAAAGCCAAGGGGGTGAATACTTTTGCAAGGCACTGTAAGCCTGGGGAATTAATTTGAGACTGATAAAGAGTGCTGTTGAAAATGTAACTGCGCAGTATATAAGACTAGTTTTTTGGACCCAGATCACCTCAGTCTTCACCACACACCCCCAACTGTCCTACCCTCAGCTCTCTATAGCCCTATGTCCTCTCTACTGTTAAAACTAACCAATCTGTGCCATTTTTTAATTAGAAAGATATCTATGTCCTGGTGTGCTCCTACTGAGTCCATAAACACTGATGGGTCTCTCATGTAGGCCAGCCTGGTAACTGGAGCAGACTTCACCTCCTGTCGCAACACACCAACTATTTAGGTTGGTTCACATTGCATAAAATATAACTAGACAGAAAACCATATCTGAACAGAAAAGGTTATTGGAGTAGTGACCTAAATATATACAATTTCAGGTGTATGCTTGTGATTGCTATATGTAATGTTATGTTTGCCTAATGTGCAACACATGAATGGATTTTCAAGAGAAAAAAAAAAGTAGACTGCATGCGATTTGATAAGCCCTACCACTAAGAATCTTAACACTGTGCAGTTTCTTTATAATCTAAATTTTGTGTTTTGTGTAACCGCAACTAGTCGACACTGCTGAAACTATATAGCGCATTATAAATAAAAGATAACAGCAACTATTGTCCTGTTAATTGAAAAGGAAGACTATTTTTCATGATTTACCTTCTTTGCCTTTGAACCTTTCCTGATCGTACCTATTGTAGATTTGTGGGGCTGGCTGTTTGTTTCGTAATGTTGGGTCCTGCAAAATACAAAAACAAACAAAAGTTTAAATGTAGGTGATGTAACCTTGTAATACCATTTAGCCTTTAAAGTCTGCTGCCAACAATAATTACAAGCTTGTATTTTGTAATTGGGTGTATATACAAGGTGCTCAGGGTCTAAGATATTTAATGTTATGTGGATGTGTGTGTAATGGTCGCCTAATATTGGTAATTAAACAAAATGTGCACTTGTTGTAAAATAATAAAAAAACACATGTAATAACAGATTATTGCTGGAAAGATTCAGATAACTAAATGCAACTGGGAGGGCTTGGGCTATAAAATATACATAAAAAATAGTGAGCTTTGTGTAATGGAGATCATAAGGTTAGAATGTGGACGTCTGGCCTGATAGTAATAGGATAGAACATGTTCGGTCAGTAGTGGGCAACCAGTACTGGTACAGTAAACGTAAAATAAAACCCATTTGGAAATATCAGAGTCTGTGGAAACTAATCAATTTGATGGTACGTATCTATATAATGAAGAAATCTCCTTTAAGATCCAAATGCTGTCTAACAACGTGTGGGTGTAAGATTGTCAGATCACAAATGCAAAGTCCAGTGTTTAATCAAAAGGTGTACCCCTATTGTTAAGCAGGTGCATTGATCATCCAACAAAAAGGTAGTTTATGCAAAAATTATATAAAGAATTAACCTCCATTCAAAAGCTTGAATTTTGTCACGTACTCAGGGTTAGGAGGGTGGTTTTGTGTTCACCAGCATGGGTCCCTCCCTGAACTGCTGCGGCAGCTCTTCTAATGACATGGAATATCTATGCCAATTCAAAAGTATGCGCATCTTCCATAGTAGACTATCTTGTATAATTCTGTATTGGCTGTAGCATGTAGCTTAAAATTTTTTTTAATGGTAATCTAAATTCAAGCTTATGCTTCAGAGTGACTGTATAGTGGTCATGGACATTAATATATTTATGCACTTGTGCATAAGCCCGCATTTAGAATGGCACTGACCTGCACGACATTGGAGTCCATTGCGCATGGTGCATTGTATGGAAAACAACAAGACAATCTACTATAGAAGCTGCCCAGACTTTTGAACTACCACATGTTCCATGTCATTAGGAGATACAGCACTTAGAAAAGGACAACACAGAATCTCCCTCCTAACACGAGGTAACTACCAAACACTAAAGCAGATGCTTTTAATATTATATCATTTTTGCACAAACACTACCTTTTGTTGGACGATCAACAATTCTGCTTAACAATAGGTGTTGCCCTTTTGATTAGATACCAGACTTTGCATTAGTTTTCGGACAATCACACGTCAGAAAGCATTTGGGAAATTTCTTTACTATATGGACAAACTATCAAGATGATTCAAGTGTCTACACAGACTGATAAAAAACAAAACATATTTAGAGTACTTCACGTTTCCTGTACTAGTACTGGTTGCCTATTACTGACCAAACCTGTTTATCCTATTATAAGGCTAGATATCCATGTTCTAACCATACGTCAGTGGTTCCCAAACTGTGCGCCACGGCACCCTGGTGTGCCTCGGGACACTTGTAGGGGTGCATCAGATTGGTGGTCCAGCACTAAATCAAATTATTAATGGTCAATGTAATGTAAATATGTGGATAAGCAAAAGCACAAACCTGTCCACCACCATATAACTGACCCTAAGGATGACACAATTTACTTTACTACAATTTTTTCTGAATTTCTCAATAACACTTTTGGCTTAGAGGTGCCATGAAAACAATGCAGATACACTAGGGCGCCGTGATTCAAAAAAAGTTAGGCAACCACTGGTATACGTCATTCACGATACGCAGCCTACTGGAAAATTTATATTTTCTGGCCCTTCCAGTTGAATTTACTTATCTAATTTCATAATCTTTCCAGAAATAATATGTAAATTCATGCATTTTATTTTAAATGTATATTATGTTTCATTTAAGTTAATAAAAGTATTTTTCATTTATATTTCCTTTATGCCGGTCATTGTGACTTCTGCATATATTATATTGAATTTCAGCCTTTTTTTTTTTTTTTACATCAAATGTAATTTTAAACATTCACTTTAGCACAAATTGTTTTAAAACAATTACACGTTTTTCTGTCCAATACAACCATTGTACACACGTGTACATTTAACATCTTACATCCCGCCTCCAGCACCTAGCATACACAAACTACAAGTTCAAACATGTTTGTATGTGTAGTTCTAACACACCAATATTCATTATTGACTAAACACGTTGGAAGACTTATTTTTGTGACCAAAAAGTGGGCTCAACGAGCTGTCAATGAGCTCGCCCCAAGGGGTGACAGCAAGTTATTAACATCTAACCCACAATAACCACTATATGTGTGTGATATAAGGTTTCTATTCATTTTAAAATGAAACCAAAATGTTAGCAAAGCAGACAAAATGATTGATTATCTTTCGGTGTACTCGTTGAGGGTATCATTTTAGAAACTGAAAGTGGATCCCTTCTTCGTCCCCTTAAAAAGGACATAAAAAAAACAGAAAATATCTGGGAAAAATTTTAACCTGCATAATGGAGTTTGGCGCTCTCAAAATATATATATATTTTTATTTTTTTTTGCATTCACCAGGGCTTCTTAGGTAAAAAGTTGTAATGCACAGCTTTATTCAGTAATCATCGACATTTCGGTCCGCCTTGGGACCTTTATCAAGATCAGTACAAATGGAATACATTATTTTTCCATTTGTACTGATCTCGATAAAGGTCCCAAGGCGGACCGAAACGTTGACTGAATAAAGCTTTGCATTACAACTTTTTCCCTAAGAAGCCCTGGTGAATGCACTCTGTTATTTTTTGCTATATATTTGGGTTCCCCTTTTTCCTGAGGGCTTACACTGAGGATGTGCACCCCAGCAGTTGAATGAACATAAATAAATTATTTATATATATATATATATATATATATATATATACACATACATATACATACACACACACATATACACACACATACATATACACACACACACGGTGAACATAAAATAAAAATAAGATTTAAAAATTAACAGTTAACAGCAACCCACGTCAGTTTTCTTTGTTCTATGCAAAAATAACTTCAGTCATGTTTTTGTAACAAGCTGTATATTTGTAAATATACCCAAAATGACAGCCTTTAAACAACAGAGTACATTTGCTATCAAAGACTACAATAAACAAGAGTTAATAAATCTTAAATTCTAGTTCAAGTTATAAAATGGCATATTCTAGCAAAAGCATGTCATGGCAACCTACTGTTGGTGCCGTAGTCTGAACTGGTCTCTGCTCCGGAGCTCGGCCCTCTTCCCTTGCTTTTACATTCTGAAGAATTGCAAATATGTTTTTGGCAAAGTTCTAGAAAAAGAAAAGTTCCAGATGGGTCATAGCAAACCTTTGTAAGTAAACTATCAGAAGGACACATGGCACGTTAACAAGCAAAAAACAGTACAAAATTATTTTTTCAAACATTAGAATACAAAGTAGGCATTTTGTAAAATGTATTACAACAGGTCTTCTTGCCTTAAAGTAGAGAAGTATCACCTCCACTTTTCATCTGTCTAAATATCACGGCTTGCATGAAAAGCAATTAAGTAACTTCCGGTCACGTACACAGGCTGTCTAATAGCAAAGGCAGCATCCAAAACAGAAATTGGCTTTAATACAGTATCCATAAAGGAAACCACAGAAGGTAACCAATTCACACACATGAATAATCAAGTTGACATTCAATTGGACAACACTGTGCAAATGCTGCTTTCATGTCTGTAGCCAAAGTCTCAGTACATGTAGGGTCACTTCTTACAGCATGTCAGCTTCCTTATTTATAGTCACATTTTTTATGGAGGAAATTATCCACAAAAAGGAGGGAGAAAACAAACGTGCACAATTTTTTTTAGCAACAGTTATTCGTAATAGTTGGTTTCCATTCTATCAATCTCTGTAATACTGCCTCTATTTATTATTATGGGAAGACTAATCATTCTTTCACTCTAGCAACTTTTATTATTTAAAACAAGGACCAATCAGTTTCACATCATAGAGGACAATCCGTAACCCCCCTTTTGTTTATGCTAACTGATTGCACAGACTGGTATTCATTATTCCAACTGACTATTACCCCTTTCAGACAGAAACAAATTACCGGGTCAAACATTTCAACCCGGTAATTTACTGATGATCAACACGGGTCCTGTCCGAGAGGGTCAAAAATCCCGGGACTTCGACCCAGGATTTACCGGGCTGACCCTTTCAAACAGAAGAAATACCAGTGTTAATCAGCAAATTACCAAATAGAAATGTTTGACCCGGTAACGTGCTCTTTTGTCTGAACGTGAGTTCAGGCTGGGACCAGCAAAACGACCCAGCACTCAAATGCCAGTTAAAGCCAGGTTTTTTTTACATTTTTCTGTTTGAAAGTGGTATACGTGTTCTAAATGAAACTTGCTGAAGTACTTTGCAGACAAATGCTTAAACTGGCCCCAGGTAATGGTTCGCTGCCATGTTCTGGTTTGTTCATTTGGGCACAAGTGCTTAAATTTCATGTGACATCACTTTCAGGTCACATACTGTACCTGCTCAGTCTCCACGGTACCCAAACAAATTGAGCTCTCTGATAAGCTTACTGTGCTGGCAGATGGAGAGGGCTCCGGAGGTTCCCTCTCCGAAAATCTATTAGAGTAGCGCATAAGTTAATGTGTGTTAATGCCATCTACAGATGCAAGAAGGTAAATCTGACAGTTTAGGAACCTATGGGGGCTGCTTTTGTAGTTGGAAATGGAGGGACCACAGCTGTTATTAAAGAGGTCTTCTGCAGTTACTATTTGCTATATCCTGGGGATACTTAGATTTTGCGGGAATCCCCCCAATAAAGGAATATCCATTTCATAAATATACCCCTGCAATATAAATTTAATAAATATTCCCTGCAATATAAGTTTCATAAGTATACCCCTTAGCATTTTTAAGTTGCACTATAAAAAGATACAATATAATTAAACAAATGAACAATAAATGAATAGTGAGTGAAGTACAGTAGGTATGATATTCGCCATCGCACATTTGCACCCAGAACTGTTTGAATTCTTTGCAGCATGTATTCAACAAGGTGCTGGAAACATTCCTTTGGGGTATTTTTCATACTGGCAGTCCATTCATTAAATCTCCTGCTCTACCACATCCCAAAGTGCGTCACTGGAATGAAGTCTGGTGACTGTGGTGGACATACAACTTATTGTCATCATCGTGGAACAGATGACGTGCTGTGTGACAAGGCTTGTTAGCCTGCTGAAAATTGCTAACAGAACATGGGTAAACTTTGGCCACAAATGTATACACATAGGGCCTGATTCAGAGTTGTACGCAAGCACAATGGTTTACTGTATGTGCAACACCAATGTTTGGTGATCTGCACAAGCGCCAGATCTGTACTGCACATGTCCAGTTCTTTGTCTGTGACACAGGTCACAATGCCCCGGGGGCAGGGAAGGGGTGGCGGCAGCCAGCGACTAGGAAAACAGGGGTGTGTCTGCCCAATTATGTGGGCCTGCCGAGGTCAGCGGTTGCGATTTTGGACACTGCTTCACTGGCCCCGGCAGCTTGAAATACATGGCCATCCTGAGTAACCTTAGAGCTACTCAGATGACCGATGTTCCCGTGCCATCGGATCAGAGAAGCCTGCAATAGGCATATTTTACTTCTGATGCTTCCTGCTGCTTTTGCATATTGTAGCACAGCTGCTTCATACAACGACGCAGCTGCTGTGCTACAGCGTATATTTCTGAATCAGGTCCATAGCCAGCAACAGTACTCAGGTAGGCAGTAGCATTTAAATAATGCTCACTTGGTATTAAGGGGCCTAATGTGTGCAAATAAACCATTCCCTTCATCATCACAGCACCAAATGCATGTGGCAGCAGAAACCAAGATTATATCGGGCAATATTTCTCCACTCTTTAAATTAGTTTTGGTGACCCTGTGCCCACTGTAGCGTGGGTTTCCTGTTCTTCGTTGGCTGGTCTTGTGTGGTATTCTGCTGCACATACACATCCAACTCAAGTATTTACATGTTGTGCTTTAAGAGATGCTCTTTTGCATACCACTGTTGTAATGCATGGTTATTTGCTGTATATGTCGCCTTCTTGTCATCTTGAACTAGTCTGGTCATTCACCTCTGACCGCTCTTTAACCAAATGTTTAACCATAGAACTGTAGCTCACTGGCTGTTTTTGTTTGGCACACAATGATCTGTAAAATATAGACTAGTGTGTGTGAAAATCCCAGAAGAACAGTAGTTTCAGAGAAACCACCAACAATAATTCCAGTCAGATCAATTTCTTTCCCATTTCAAGAGAGAACTAAGGGCCTGATTCAGAGCCGCTCGCTATTTGCGGTCGTTCGTTCTAAAACAAGGGGTGGCTATTCAAATGAACCGTTCGCTAATTGCGGTCTGTTCACGCCTCTAAGTCTGAGCGAGCAAAACTTGCGGTTGTAATTTTGTAAAATACGCCCCCTGGCCGCTCGCATCCTACGTCGTGTCCGCTATTAGATTAATCGAGCACATCGAACAGCGTATGAACTGCTCGCTATTCTTGTGGCTGGTTTTTTCAACCGCTATTTTGCGAGCAGATCGGAGTAAAAAAAAAAACAAGTGACGTGGTCAATGACGCTGCTGTATTAATTATGCAGTCCCTTAAAACGCCCGTTTTGACCTTTAAGCACGCCTGCGATCTAATTCCACACCCCCGTTTTCAAGCACCTTCCCCTGTTAACAACCACATACACCTCCTTCTGTCACTCAAAATAGCAGGCATTCGCTATATAGCGAACAAATGATTTTCGGCTGCACTGACTGGTTCGCGCATGCGTATTAAAATCCGTACGCATGCGCAGAAGTGCGAACATCGGTCAGAACGAACGAGCGGCCGCTTACGAGCGGCTCTGAATCAGGCCCTAAGCCTGTTGACTAACCGCAAGTTTTCATGCATTGAGTAAATTTATTCACAATGTATAATGTTCAAACTGCAGAGTAATAAAGTGTGTTTAGTGAGGACAGCTTAATTTGATGATGAACGAAACACTCACTTTTCCTGTACTTTGTAGGATAGTCGTTCTTGTCCTCCATACCCGTTCCCTGCTGACAATATCTCTGGTAACATCTACTTCTGCATCCACAAAACTTCTCTGCTTTAAGGCTGTTATATCATCATCTAAATCAGTTTTGATTGTAGTTTTTCTCTTTGCCATAATTTTGGCTTTGATGGCAGCAATCTTTTCAACTGACATAGCTTCTGAAAGAGAGCTAGAGACATTGATAGGTATAGGTTAAGGTGCAAAAACTGGTTTGAAAGACCAACATTAGTGTAAGATCAAGTAAAAAAAAAAAAAAAAAATACCCTATCTGCTTTCATATTAGGTACACTTCTACCATATGTAATTACTATTCTCTTGTTACTGTGGACTGAGGCCCTGATTCAGAGCCGGACGCTCTGACAGAGCGCTCGCTCTGAATCAGGGCCGTCCCTCCTCCTTTTTGGAGCGGCCTCCTGGCCGCTCGCATAGCTGTGGGTTACCACCCACAGCTATAGCGAGCGGCCAAAATGGTCGCGATGGTCAAGACCATCGCGACCGTCGGGCTTGCGACGAGACCCTTGCGGTAGGGTCTCGCTGCCGCAAGCCCTGGAGTGCTTTTGGCTCGATCAGAGCCAAAAGCACTCCCACTGACATCACTAGTGATGTCAGTGGGGCCGGCCCCAGACGGTAGGCGTTCCCATGGGAACGCCTCCGTCTGGGCAGCCACGTCCCCGGCATGCCCACCAAAGGAGGCGTGCTGTCAATCACCATCGACAGCACGCCCCCTTTGGTGCGAGACCCATAACGACGGCTTGGCAGTCTTTATTCGGGTCTCGCGCATGCGCACGACGGAGCGAGCGCTCAGCGCTCGCGAGTCTGAATCAGGCCCTAAGGTTGATAATATGAATAACGGAAAACCTTTCCTGCTGCATCTTTCCTTCTAAGGTGCAATTGGTTGTGCTGTCCATAGGAACCAGATTCATTATATTGACTACACTACTTGGCCAAGCATGTACTAAGAACCTTATTATAAAACCATGTTAATTGTTGGAGTTTATTATTTATATTTTGATAAATCAGTACTCTTAGTGCTTAGAGTGCGCATCTGCATTTTTTTCCACTTTTTCCTACATTAAAACTACAGGTTTCTTGATAGTAGAACCTCTTATTATGTTTAAATTAGGGTGTGCTGCCCAACCCCACCTTTTTCCTTTAGACCAGGGATGGGGAACACCAGGGATGGGTAACCTCAGGCCCGGGAGCTGTATAAGGCCAGCGTAATCATTTGGTCAGGCCCTCTAAGCTTTTTTTCTGCTAGCCTCATTTGTCTACCAGGGTGACTAAAATGGCACCCTGCAGCCAGAATCTATGCAGCAGTGCCGCCAGGAGCGTCCTTAGGATGCTAAAGACAGTCAGACCGCTGCCCTTATATTTCCCCAGAGCATCCCCAGGATGCTCCCGGTATTTCTGTAATCACCGGCGATTGTGGCCCCCGTCCCCGTGTAATGTCACACGGAGGGGCCTTGCCTGCACCTGGCCCGCAAATAAATTTATATATCGCAAAAATGCTCTCAGCAGGAAAAAGGTTCCCCACCCCTGCTTTAGACTATAGTAAATTAAAGCTAGTACACAATTGGTTGTGATGTGAAACTTCTCCACTTGTCCTCTCTAGGTTTGACAAATTTTAACTTAAACCCCCCTCCCCCAATAGTATTTGGCATTGATTGAAACTAGTGAAGTTAGGGAAGTGTCACTGAAGGGAAGGCATGACACAGACCATGTTACACTGCAGTGCGTTTAGTTGCCTGCTGTTACTCAGCAATGGGTTCTTTTCCAACCAGGGCACCTTCTGCGCAAAGTCTATGTTTTCCTTGTTTTTCATAGAGAATTTAAACCGTAATCATTTATAAATACATTCACCAATGATCATCTTAATATTATGATCATTAATGTAATTTAAAGCGGATTTTACATTTTTTAAAAACTGGGTCATGGGCTGTATGTAAGAGCCCATACAGAATGTAAACAAACTTATCCATATTTATTTTTTACATTTTAAGTAACATCTTGAATGCAAATGTGCAACTATAGTGTAGGACAGTGGTTGCCAAACTTTCTTGTATCAGCATTTTTTTTTCACTGCACCCCTAGACCAAAAAAAATCTAAAGTAAATTATGCTTATCTGTCATCCTAAGGCTTCTGTTTGTACACATTTTTTGATTGGCAGCCACAAGCACTGGTTTGCCTATCGCATTGATCATAAATAATTTGATTTGGTATCAGAACACCAACCCGGGGCACCCCTGCAACTGCCCTGAGGCACCCAGTTTGGGAACCACTGGTATAGGTCCTTTAATGCCAGGCTTGGAGGCTGTAAAATACATCAGATGTTCAACACATGACAAACATATATAGTGTTTTTATCAAACTGCAAAACTGTGCAATGGAGAGGAATCAAATTACGTTAATGTCAATTATTGCTGTTCATGCCAAATGTGGCTTACATACTTCTTACAAATTCACTATTACTGGCACATTATAATGCAAAATAGAAGGTGGACCAACAAAAACAGGAGTGCAAAAATTTACTTTTGCTATTAATGACCACACTACTTTGCATTACTGTGTTTTTATGCTGAAATCCTGAACTTACCAAAAAAAAGTATAAGCATATGTAAATAAAACAGATTAAAAAGTCATTAGGAAGATTCAGACTACCGAATTTGCTCAGTCTGCACAATGCCTTCTTTATGGCCTTCCAATCGAGCAGCCAATCTCTCCTTGTCAAGACGGACACGTTCTTCATCCTAGGAAAAATAATGGATTACATTTGAAATATTAAATAATTAACTGGGTTATATCATCAATGTTCAAGAAAAATAAATGCATGTAATGTAGTTCACTATATCTTTATTCTCATTTAGAGCTTCATTGAGAGTGAAACATGAGTAAAAAGGAACTTTTCACTGATCCTACACAGAATTAACCAGCCAAATTTAGACTTGCACTTGCAGAAGGCAGATTGGGGTGTGCACATGCAAGTTCTGTACAGTAAAGGTGCGAGTGTATTACAAGTAAGGGTGTGCTGAGAACTGCCCATATGATAATGGAGAAATACATCACTGCTCTCATAGACCGGAGTAAAGGGATCTTTGGGATCATGTTCAGCACCATTATATTGACTTAGTTCACTACAAAGTTTAATCATCTAATTTCTAAATGCTACACTATAATGAGAATCTCATATTGTGGAAATAAAAATAATAAGAAACACCTGGGGAAGAACAACTGAGCAATAATGTAATACCATTTCCTTATTTATTTTAAACTATTTTAACAAACCAATCATTTTTTTTATTATGGTAATATAATGATATGGATTCTGTCTGTGCGCTAAATATATAGTCTATTCCAGTAATTTCTGTATAAAATGCATTGCATGTTGACATTCATCAAGTCTACACGGATGACATCTCGACATGATAGAACGTTGATCCAATGTAAGTGGCCCAGTGGTCACTTACCTGGTCCCAACATCTCCTGCATTGTCTACCGGGTCCCAGCGCCCTTGTGACCAGCACTTCGGTGGATACGTCTAAGAAGCTTTCCGTTGAGTATTTAGCCCCCATCCTTAACCTCCTCACCCCGCAGGCTAACCATCGGCATTCTGAGAATGCTGACATTTCACATGTCGATACTGTGAAAATTCTGAAGATGTCATCGTGGTGCCTGTCAACAGGTTAAACCATGTCGACATTATGAATGTTGACATGTTTCACTTGAGACTTGGTCATATGATTGACAGTTACCATAAGTTAACATTAATAGTGCAAAGCATAAGCAACAACCTTTTACTAGTACTTGATTTGTTTTCCTTACAAACTGACCAGTAGAAGCAGTTTGAGGGAGTAGTCTGCTTGTCAATCACAATCACAACAAGCAGTATGTGGACCCCGGAAAGCCAGCACCATTAGATCCACAAGTGCAAAATGCTATGGAAAGCATTTTACACGTGGCAGCAGTACAACTATAAACATGATCATTTGCCATCAGTTCTATACTGCATGTTGCTTTCTGTAGCATTTTAGACTTGTCGACCTAAAGGTGAAGGTCGCCAAGAAGTACGAATCCCGAGGTCACATACAGAAAATAATGTCTGGTAAATGTATGAAGACATGACCACCATGCTGCTTTGCATAGATCATCTTTTCACCAGTTTTATAGAATGAACATATTAACATTCTTGACCCATCTTTTAAGAATAGACAGAGAATTAATATTGACGAAGTCCTACAGGAAGGACAGACATTTGATCAGTTTTCTGCATTCCTTCCTTCCCAGTGATGCCTTTTTATTTTTCCTACTTGCTATTTGTTATTTGCAGAAGAAAAATGTCCGGAATGAAATGAAAAGTGGAAACTGTTTGTATTACAGTAGCAGTTGAAAAACCATTTCATGCACAGTTCATTCTTCCGGATGGTCTTGACATCCACTGAGGTAATCTGCTATCCTGGTGTCCATCTGCCATGTGCAGTGAGAACATTTTCCTCTGCCCATGATATGACTATCAAAAATTCCGCCATCATGGACTGCATGTGAAATCTTGGCAGTTTACACAACAAACCACAATCAGGTTGTTTGAAGAGAAACGATGCTGAAAGTGCCAATTGCCATACTCCCCTGAAATGTAGAATTCTTTCACCCAGGCATCTTTCGCTTTGGAGACATTTTTTTTTTTTTTAAGTAGATGAGAGCCCTAAAACATTGTAGCTGGAATCTGTGCACAATCCATTTTGGTTCCGAGTGTGACACTCAAAAATCCTTAAGTCTTAGATTTTGACACTTTTAGGAATTTTCTTGGGTCCTGATGAAGTGATGGAGCAGATTCAGTTAAAGGTGCCACTCTTCCCATGTAGCAGATGAGAACATTCATAGGAGATCAACATCAATTGCTTAAACCCAAGTATGCTGTATGTTTTGATGAATCTTTCTTGTGACAGACACTGGGTCTGCACTCACATGTACGCTCATTTTCTAAGTCTGTCTACTCTCATGAGCTCTTTAAATAAATAATTTTCTCTTTCATCCACTAGTGGACACTGAGGTATAGACTGGTGAGAGTGGAGCTGGCACATTCAATTTCTTTAAGTGTGTAGCTGGCTCCTCCCCCTCTATACCCCCATCCGACCTCAGTTAAGATTTGTGCCTCGAGAGACAGCCGGCTGCACAGAGGGCTGTCTCCAGCCCCTTTTCTTTTTTATTTGTTTTTCCTTATTTTATGGGGATCATCACAGGAAGACTGCATGCTGCTGCAGTCTGCATCGTTGGAAGCCACCGGAGAGACATGAAACCGCCATATATGGCTTGTGTCCGCGTCTCTGGCCATATGGTCATCAGATTCTGGTGCCTGCCACAGCTACTTGTGGCTAGTGTCCGGGTCCCGATGCCTCCTGCGCACCAGCTGGCTTTAGCAGCAGTTAGTATAACCCAACACCCTTGAGTAGTAAGGAGGGGGGAGGGGTATTCACAGCGCTTCACTTTTTCCACATTTTAAGTTAGTCTTATTCCAAAATGGAATAAATTCATTTTTATCCTCAAAATTCTACACACAATACCCCATAATGACAACGTGTAAAGTTTTTTTGAGATTTTATGTATGAGAGAGATAGAGATTATATATATATATATATATATATATATATATATATATATATATATATATATATATATATATATATATATATATATACACACACACACGTTCAAAAGTTTGGAGTCATCCAGACAATTGTGTTTTACATGAAAACTGACATATCAAATGAGTTGCACAATGAATAGAACATTTAGTCAAGACATTGACAAGGATATAATGATTATTTTAAATAATGTTGTCCTTCAAACTTTGCTTTCATCAAAGAATGCTCCTATTGCAGCAATTACAGCATTGCAGACCTTTGGCATTCTAGCTGTTCATTTGTTGAGGTAATCTGAAGAAATTTCACCCCACGCTTCCTGAAGCACCTCCCACAAATTGGATTGGCTTGATGGTGCGTACCATACGGTCAAGCTGCTTCCACAACAGCTCAATGGGGTTGAGATCTGGTGACTGCGCTGGCTACTCCATTACAGACAGAATACCAGCTGCCTGCTTCTTCCCTAAATAGTTCTTGCATAATTTGGAGGTGTGCTTTGTCCTGTTGGAGGAGGAAATTGGCTCCAATCAAGCGCTGTCCACAGGGTATGGCATTGCAAAATGTACAAATCTCCCACTTTATCAGCACCAAAGCAGCCAGAGAGCATCACATTACCTCCACCATGCTTGACAGATGGCGTCAGGCACTCTTCCAGCATCTTTTCACTTGTTCTGCGTCTCACAAATGTTCTTCTGTGTGATCCAAACACCTCACACTTCGATTCGTCTGTCCATAACACTTTATTCCAATCTTCCGCTATCCAATGTCTGTGTTCTTTTGCCCATATTAATCTTTTCCTTTTATTGGCCAGTCTCAAATATGGCTTTTTCTTGGCCACTCTGCCTAGAAGGCCAGCATCTCGCCTCTTCACTGTAGACATTGACACTGGCATTTTGCTGGTACCATTTAATGGAAGCTGCCAGTTGAGGACATGTGAGGCATCTATTACTCAAACTAGAGACTCTAATGTACTTATCTTCTTGCACAGTTGTGCACCGGGGCCTCCCACTTCTCTTTCTACTCTGGTTAGAGCCTGTTTGTGCTGTTCTCTGAAGGGAGTAGCACACACCATTGTAGGAAATGTTCAGTTTCTTGGCAATTTCTAGCATGGAATAGCCTTAATTTCTAAGAACAAGAATAGACTGTCGAGTTTCACATGAAAGTTCTCTTTTTCTGGCCATTTGGAGAGTATAATCGAATCCACAAATGTGATGCTCCAGATACTCAACTAGCCCAAAGGAAGGCCAGTTTTATAGCTTCTCTAACGAGCAAACCCGTTTTCAACTGTGCTAACATAATTGCACAAGGGTTTTCTAATCATCCATTAGTCTTCTAACACGCTTAGCAAACATAAGGTACCATTAAAACACTGGAGTGATGGTTGCTGGAAATGGGCCTCTATACACCTATGTAGATATTCCTTTAAAAACCAGAAGTTTGTTAATGTGGTAAATGACTACACCACACATGCCAAAACTGGACTGTATAGTCTGGTCTCTCCCCTGACCCAGTTCCTTTAGACTAGGAGTTCTTTTCTCTGTCCATGCGAGCACATGACGACTTCTAGTTTGGCGCGGTTATTCTGCGAGTCAGACTGTGGGCCCTTTTTTTTTTTTTTTTTTTTTTTTTACACAGGGCGCATCTTCTACTGAAGCAACTTCAGTCTAAAGGACCAAGACACGTAGGGTCTCAGGCCACCTATGGATACTCTGCTGAGGGTACTGGTGTCTGCGAGGTTGAACATGGGTCAGTAAGGATCTACAAAAGGGACCTTGTGGCACAGGTAAGGTGCTTGCTCCACATTCTTAAACAGGCGCTCTTGTTTCAGATCCCTTTAGAAGGGTGACAGGTGCAACAGCACACACCTGACATAGCACCGTAACAGCAGTACCAGCAAACATCAGTCCATCCTGACCTGGCGTAAAGAATCTACTACATCTAATATTATAGGTTAGTTATTCTGCTAGATCTCGATCCCTCTAAGGGCCGTATTCAATTAAAGGTGATAATATCAGACGATTTTATTGCACCCGCGATAAATCTCTTGCACTTTTATCAACAGGAGAAAAGTTCTCTCCATCTCAGGCCCGTATTCAATTGCCGGTGAAAAGTCCCGGAATTTTCGCATGCCGTAGTTTTTGCCTTCCTCGCCAGGTTTGCCTCCGGAAAAGTATTGTGTTCGTCACCACGATTCGTATTTTTTTTTTTTTTTTTAAATAAGTAGTCCCGGGAAATTTGGGGTACCAAAAAAAAAAAAAAAAAGGGTATAAGCATTGTTAAAAATCGCTAAAGTGAGTTTTTAAAAACATAAAAAAACGCACCTTCAGCAAACATCTGCAAAACAAAAAAACAGCTTGGGCTTGCTTGGGGGAGCCCTGGAGTGTATTTCACTAGTTTTTAAGTTTGTCCCCAAACTGTTTTTTTTCGCCCCCAAACGAAAGTTCTTTTTTGTGGTGATCTAAAGTATTTATTTTTACTTTTTTTTTATGCAGTTTATCTTTGGGGTACTGTCCCAAGGCTGCAGGGGTGTTACCACAACTTTGCACTCCAAACCCCCAATTCTGCACTTTTCTCCACCTCCTTTCAGAGGCGAATCTTGTCTGCTAGTTACAAAGCGCAGATTTTAATCACCGGCGGAAGTCTGTGCAATTGAATACAGAGAAAAGTTCTCGTCTGGCGAAATGACGTCACCGGTGAGAACTTTTCGCGGGCAATTGAATACGACCCTCAGACCTGGAGAAATAAAAAAGCAAAATACCTATTTTTGCCTAAAAATGTGGGGATTTCTTTCAGAACCATTTGGACACCCCCCCTCCTAATGATAAATTAGCAGAATTTTTTTCGTAAGTTGCGTACTGTGTCGGAAAATGACTGCGCAAATTTTTGGCAAAAAAAAAAAAATAACAGTTGAAAATGGGTTTAAAGTATTGGGTCTGTTTTTTTGGGGGGCCGTATAGATGTGACAAGTGTTTTAAACATCGCACGTGGCTGCAGCAGGCGTTTTTTACCGGTTTTAAAAACTGTTAAAAAGAAACACCTGCTGCGGCCACGTGCGATGTTTAAAACAATTGTCGCATCCATATGGCACCCCGAAAAACCAGACCCAATACTTTAAACCCATTTTCAACGTTTGTTTTTTTTCGCCAAAAAAAGTACACAACTTACGAAAAAAAATGTGGTAATTTATCATTAGGGGTTGCCATAAGGGTTCTGAAAGAAATCCCCACATTTATAGGCAAAGATAGGGATTTATATTTTCTTTTTCTCCAGGTCTGAGATGGAGAAAACTATTCTCAAGTTTCTCACTATTAAAGTGCTATAAAATATCACGGGTGCGATAAGATCGACCGATTATCCACCGGTTCTACAGCCCTAAATCGGATAGACCTCGCCAGGCAATCATGTATGCTCCAATATCTTCTTATGGGGCTATATCCATTAACGGGTAGAATATAATTATCCATATCGCCTTTTGACTCGATCCTTTCTTAGCTGATGGACCTTCTCCAAGAGTAAAATGTGTCTATAGTTCCTCCACAGCAGTTATCCCTCCTTCCTGGAGCTATACTCATTGTCGGGAACACAGTGTGTTTAGTATCTTCTGCCAAAATGACCAGTGAGGGCTCACGGATTGAGTGCAGGTTAAGCATTAGGGCTGTATTAGCAATGCTGGCAATCCCGGTCTTGAATCATTGTATCCTTGCCTTGTCACGCCTTCTTCCACCGCCTTGGGGGACATGCATTCTCTGTCAAGGATCATTCTATAGTCAATATGTGCAGACCATTCAGCAATGAGGAAGAGTTGTAGTACTCTTCTCAGCAAGAAGTGAGCTGCAGTTCTGCTTCAAAGCGACTGCTGTTTGTTTTTGTTTGGCTGTTCCTTTTTCGTTTATTTGGATGAAATAGGGGGAGTTCTGTTTTTATACTAGTTCACCTCAACTGGCTCGCTATACATGGTAATTATTACTCTATGGATCATTGTTTTATACCTAGTGACTGATTGAAGGCATCCAGTCTTCTTCCCATACCTTGGAATTGTTGGTGTCTAGGGATATTAAAAGAAAAACAAACAAAAAAAAAAATGTATGGATTATTCTGGGTTCCTGCTGCAGTCTGGTCTGTTCTGTACACCCTACATGTCACTCCTGGTACATGTCAATGCTACCGGATCTGGCTGTTCTTGGCCATGACAGGTTCCTTGATAAAGAATTTGTTTTTGTATACCCTCTGGTGATTGGAGTTGTTGTTCCCGTATTGGTGCACGTGTTCATAGGAGGTGGTATTGCACTTAGTCCACGTCCCAGATGTTCTGTGGCACAGGCTCTCAGCCCCTCGATCACGTCTCCAAACAAACAGTAGTACTCCTGGTGACTCCAGATTGACCTTGTCTAGTGCGGTTCTAGGCCTTAGTAGGTACTTGTAAGCAGCCAGTGCACCACATTGGCTGGATCTTCTTCTGCAAGTTCTAATTCTCACTCTACTGTGTCTTCGTTACCAGGCTGGCTGCTGCAGCCGTGATTCTGAGGTGCTATGATTTTCCGTAATCTATTTTTCCTACTATGCTTGGGCCAGGAAGCCGGTGTCTACAGCACACTTCCATCACTTTTAGAAGTTTTCTGTCGTTCGGGGTACACTCAGTGTTTTGTTTTTGTTAACCATTTCCTTCCGGTTGTTCTGATTTTTGTCGTTCCTCCAGGCTGGAGTGGTTACTGGTTCTCGCTGAGGGTGCAGATTACTGTACTATCCATCTAGTTCACCTTCAGTTGTAATGTTGCCTGATCTACAAATTTTATACAGGTAGTTTTTGAATCCAGTCACCTTTGGTGCCTCCTCCTGCCCTTATGGGATCTCAACCTGGTGGTGATTTCTACAATCAAACCCATTCACTTCCTCCAATCAGTTGGGTTGAGCCCCTGGAATAGGTGGACCTCTGGTATGGTCCTGGACGGCAGTCTGAATTGGCTCCAGCTTTCACATGGCAGGGTCAGTGCTTGGGTTCTGTCTAATCATTCCTCCAATTTCTCATTACGATTGGGATGTGCTTAGCACGGAACAGACCTCTTTTGCCAGTACTGACATCGACCTTCCACGTTGAAGGTTCTTGTGGTATTTTTGTTTTGTTGGTTGCTGCATCTTCACCGTTGCCAGCACTGTTATGGTTCCTTGTGTCCTGTCTTCAAATTACTTCCATGCTATTACATATTCCTGTGGGTGCTCTCTGATGCACTGTTTCGGTGAGGTCCTTGGGGGCGGTCAAGCAAGAATTTCTGCTTGTCACCTTAGTCATGCAGCTGTTTGCTCCACATACATACCTTGGTATGGTCTACTGTTGTTCTCTGGCGACCCTTATTAAATGTTTGTTGCAGGGTTCTGCAAGTTTCTCAGTGTGAGGTTCTGAATATTTGTGGATCCGGGTTGGTGATAGGAGCAGACACAGAAGCAGACAAATGAAAAAGTGGCGTTTTTAATAAGTGACTTAGAAGACATGGGAATGGCAAATAAAAAGTCCAGGGATAAGCACTAAAGTGCACTTGATAACTGTAGTGGGGTTAATGGGAAATATCCAGATAGTGACAGGCAGGAACAGTCCAGTAAACAAATATGCTGAGCTGTAACAGAGTGCAGCTATGATGAGCTGTAACTGAACGCAGGAATGATGAGCTGTAACTGAATGCAGGCTGTGGTAATGAAGTCCAGCTGGGAGTGAAGGGAGGCAAGGTGCAGGGAACAGCAGGTTCAGATACTCAGGCAGGTAAAGGTATGTGGAGGGTGCAGGGTAAATCCAGCAAGTTGGAGCAGGCAAGGTTCAGGCTTAGTAGCGTAACAGACAGGTAGGCAGGTAAGGCACAGGTACTCTCTCTCAGCCGCAGCTGAGAAACATGTTGTACTGGCAAAAGGAAGGAAGGCTCTGGACCTTCCTAAATACTCAGTGCCGCGCTGTGACTGGCTGGAGTGAGCCCATGACCTACCAGGATTGGACAGCTGGAATCACATAGCCGCAGGCAAGATGGCGGCACCCATGCCAAGGGAACGGAAACACCGCCAGGCCTAGTGACAATGTGCCCGCACAGAACCACGCGTAGCCAATGCCCCTCGCCAAACACCAGCACCGCTGCCAGAGACCCCCCCGCCATAACGACCTCACAGGTAATACCCGGTGGACTACCATGCAGAGAAACCCTGGCCGTGACACTCAGCACCTTCCCACCCGGGAGTTTATCTTTGGACCGTCCCAGTGTATTCACTCCAGTTTCCCCCAGTGGAGGAAGGAGAAAATAGGATTTTGGTACTTGCCGATAAATCACTTTCTCAGATTCCAAAGGGGACACCCTCCCAGCACTGTTCCTTGCTGTATCTTTGTCATCTGCAGCGTCTTGGTTGTTGTCACTTTCCTTAGCGGTCCTCGGTCTTGGACATTCTTAGTTGGTTCCTCCTTGTCTCTATTGTTCTCTGCGTCTCCACTCGGGCTTGGTTACTCTTAGATGAGGTTGGGTGGGCTATAGAGGGGGAGCAGCCAGCCACACTTCTAAAGAATTGTAAAGTGCCAGGTTCCACTCTCTCACCCATCTATACCCCAGTGTATTCACTCCAGTGTCCCCTATGGACATTGGAAAAAGTTACGAACTAAAAGGCAGTCACATCTTGTGATTGTTAGCAACTGTGACTATGTCTGTAATTGCAAATTTGAGAAAATAACTCCATTTGCCCTCATGGGTATAAATTTCGTTTGCAAACAGGATAATTGTGTATTGGGCATGTTGACTGAATTGCAAGCTATTCAGAGGTGAGCGTATGCAGAGATCTGGCCACATAGAAGCGTCTGACTCTGAATAAAAACAATTGCCTCTATTTCAGTGCATGCACTGCAGCCGCTGAGAAATTCTGAATCAGGCCCACTGTGTTTCCTGCAATATCTAGCAGTAGTCCCGTACCTGCAGTTGTTGAGAAGGCACAATATTTTTTAATTGTATTGATGATCCAAAATTGTTCCTTCAGGATCATAGTCACCTGATCTGTTCTGATGTAGTCAATGTGCTCCAACTTAATGTCACAAGAACGTCTTCCAGAAAAGGCCATACACCATTAATCCGTTTTTCCAAGAATTGGCAGCACCTTGGTGAAAGTAATTTGAGAACTATACCCCTTCTAATTGGGACAGGTCAACTGGAAGTTGTGACCAAATGTGAATTGATGATGTTAAGCTATTATATTAGAAAAGTGGTGATAAACCTCTTGTAGACCTATGGTGCTAAGGATGTCCCAATTCTCTACAACATGGAGAATAGACTGTATAGATTCCATGCAGAAACGTTTGAATTAAATGAATTGTGCTTCTTCAGATTGACAGCTGTTTGGAAATACTTTTTCTACCAGGAATGCAGGACTACAGTTCCCCAGAAATTGAAAATTTTACAAAGATATTTTCTTTGGGTACCGATGGTACACTATTCTGTATCCTTTGTGGACGGTATCATAAACCCAGTGATTTATCTGGAGGCAAATTATGGGATTTACCACTAGTGACTTTGGTTTGACGGAATACTGAATTTGGTGTTTTACAAATTACCAACAAACAAAAGCTTGGTTAAAACAGTGTTTCTCAGATGCGGTCCTCATTGAACCTAACAGTATGTTTTCCAGATCATTTAGCTGGAGCATGGGTGTGTTAATTGACTAAAGCTGTCCATACACCAGACCAACTTTTCTCCAACCTTCCAACAAATTTGTTGGTTGGAATGAAAATCTGGTAATGTATGGGAGCAAACGACAATCAGCAATTTGCTCCCAAACACCAGAACACACAAAAAAGGTTGTTCAGGCAAATTGGTTAAATCTGTTTGATTTAAACAACTTGTCTGAACAGCAGCTTTCGTCTGGTTTTCCAGTGTTTGGGAGCAAATGGCTGATCATCATTTGCTCCCCTACATTACCAGATTTTCATTCCAACCAACTAGTTGGCTTGCTGTATGGCCAGCTTTACACAACAGATCTACAGGTGGTACTAATTATTCCAAAGGATACCTTAAAAACACACAATGTTAGGGTTCCATGAGGATGGAGTTTGAGAAACACTGAGCCTGCAGCTCCTGCTAAAGCCATACTTCTGGATGAGAAGAAAACGGTTTCAGTGAAGCTTCATAAAAGAAAACCATTAACTTTTATAATCACTACAAAGCTTACAAATATTGGCTATTTATACTGTGTTGCACATTATAAAGTGTATCCGTCTATAATTTAAGTGTCCTGGAGACAAAATCAACAGATGCACACAACTGAAGTACTCTTCGCAAAAAAAACATGCTTCTTAGCAGCTTCCCATTTTCCTATCCATAGTAGATCCAGCAATCCATCTTCTAGTGGAATAGTGGTTCCAAACAGAAAAACTGGCTACAGTTGCATCAACGTTAGGCACCAAATAAAAGCTGTATTTTCAATATATATGGCTAAATCAGTTAAGATTAGGCTGATACCTGTCCCATCTATTACCTTTTTTTATTGAAATTTTTAACAAAACAAAAAAAAACCCTCGGCCTTTTCACTAATTAACCTCTAATAGAGAATCCTGGAGAGAGGCATCCTCTATCACCCATTTTTGTATTAATATGTTTAAAGAGGCCATTCACAAGACAGGGTTAAATTAGCTTATTTACTAAACTATGGCTTTTCAAAGCCTCCAATTATCAGAGTTTTGCCTGCAGAATTTAACACAGCAAATCCTATGTAGAAAACCAGGTCATTTTGCACTTAATAGCATTTCGGTTTTAAATCTGAGGCTTTGAAAAGCCGCCATTTAGTAAATAACTGAATAACTAAGGATCAGGACCAGTATAATTAGACAACAGCAAAAAGAATAACTCACCTCTACTCTTGGTTTCTTTGCCTCTGCTAATATTTCGTCTGCAGCTCTTTTCACTGAAAGAGCAAAGAGTTGTTTTAACAACAGCAGGGCTTTAAAAGTGTCTTTCTGGAAGTATAAGCATTGTATACATACCCTGCGTGGATCGTTGAAGGCCAATTTCTAGTGGTGCACTTCTGTCTATACTGGCAGAAGTGGCTGCATGAGAACAAGGAAAAAAAAATAAATTTAATATCTTACTCTTAAACTTTTTATTGGACTATTCCGTGAGTTTAGAAGCTGGTATGTTTTTTTTTACTTTGAATTAACTGTGGCATTATACAATTCAGAATTAATACAGTTTAAAAGGACTATTACTCTGCAATTTAGTAGGACAACACAATGAAGGGTATTTCATGTCTGGGATATGTTTAAGAGGCCCCTCTTCTTGGCATTAACGTAAACCGTACCCTTCGCAAGATTTGGAAATGGATTAGGAAAATTGCAGTTTCTGATATACTTGAAAGCAATTTGTTTGGGCACTAGGAGAATAGTTATCAGACAATAGTGTTTCAACTTTGGTATTTCAACATTTTAGACAAAGGAACTTTGCACTCCACCAACGTTTTAGGCACACAGTCAAATCAAAGAAAATAAACTGAATATAAAACATAGTATTAGTTGAAAACAATTTTCTTATCAAACACTGCATGAACCTGTGTCCAATCATTAAAACAGATGTTTGTGTTCCTACATATAAAAAAAAAAAAAGGAAGTTATTTGGTGTGCTATGTTCTAGCCCAGTAGAAAATATAGTATCGTTTAAAGCATGACTTGGAAACCAAATCAAATTAGCATAAGTTGCCCTGATCTACAGTCTTTTTAAAGCCATATGTACAACATTCCTTCCCAGGCTAGTGGAACTTACCTGGGAGAGAACACATCCCTCTGAATAAAATGTAAACTGGGTGCAGAAGACACTATGTCAGAGGTTCCCAAACACGGTCCTCAAGGCACCTCAAAAATGAGAGTTATGGTAAGAACTTACCTTTGTTAACTCTCTTTCATCGAAGTCCATAGGGAAAACTTGGGGTGTAGGTGATGGGGATCAATCCAGGCACCACGCAGTTAAAGCTTTACCTCCCAGGATGCACTGGGTCCACTCTCCCTATACCCCGCCCCCGAGGCACCTCAGTTGATAACAAGCCAAAGGCCAGGAGGAGGATAAGAGAGAAGGAAGACTGGAACACGCAAGAATCACACTCAGAGAGGAGACGAGAAACCGGTGACCAGCAAGATAGCCCATATGAAGCCAGGTGCGTCAGGGTGGGTGCCCTGTGGACCCTATGGACCCTATGGACTTCGGAAAAAAAAAAAAAAAAAAGAGTTAACGAAAGGTAAGTTTTTACCATAACTCATTTTCTTTTTCAGTTGCCATAGGCTCCACAGGGAGACCATGGGGATGTCCCAAACCAGTCCTTTTAAGGGCGGGGACGCTCCTGCGCTGAGAGGAGAATCTGGCGCTCAAAGAAAGCATCCTGAGAGGCAAAAGGTATCAAATGCATAGAACCTTAGAAAGGTCTGGACAGAAGACCACGTGGCCGCCTTACAAAGCTCGATAGCCGAGGCGCCATGGCGAGCTGCCCACGAGGGTCCCACAGATCGAGTAGAATGAGCCTTAACAGAAGTCACAACAGGCAGGCCTGCATGTAAGCTGGAATAGTCATACGAAGCCATCTAGCCAATGTTTATTTATTGACTGGCCATCCCTTCTTGTGAAATCCATAGAGCACAAACAAGGAGTCTGATTTCCGAATAGAACTGGTACAGTCCACATAAATCCTGAGGGCGTGGATCACATCCAATGAGGCCTCACCTGCCGATAGGTCTGGTGATAGAAAGGCCAGTACTACAATTTCTTGATTAATATGGAAACTAGAAACAACCTTAGGAAGGAACTCGGGCCGAGTACGAAGTACCGCCCTATCCTGGTGAAATATCAGAAAAGGAGGACGACAGGAGAGCGCTCCCAATTCTGCCACCCTTCTGGCCAGAAGAAAGAGTCTTAGCTGTTAACCACTTAAGTTCCACTGAATCTAGTTGTTCAAATGGAGGACCCTTGAGGGCCCGGACGTAGAGGCAACAGAAACGGAGTGTCGATGGAGAGACCCCGAAGATCTGAGTACCAATGACGTCTGGGCCAAGCTGGAGCCACCAGCAGGACAGTGCCTCCGCCTTGCTTGAACTTCCGAAGAACCCAAGGAAGCAGGGAGACTGGAGAAAATGGGTATGCAAACCAGAAAGTCCATTTCACTGACAGAGCATCCACTAGGCTTGCTTCAGTATCTCTTGTTCTGGACCCGTAGACTGGTAACTTGTGATTGTGTCGGGAGGCCATGAGGTCCACCTCTGCTAGACCCCCATTTGTCCACTAGGAGTTGAAACACCTCTTGGTGAAGAGACCATTCCCCTGGAAGCACGTCATGATGGCTGAGGAAGTCCGCTTCCCAATTGAGAACTCCCGGAATGAACACTGCCAAAATGATACTCCTAACGGACACCAGTCTCCGAGGATGGGGCGCAGTGACCTGTCCACACTCCTTTCAGGGCCGGTGGACAAACGGTAGAGGCATCTCTGCCCATCAACATATAGGAACTTAGGACTGTGTACAGGGCCCTAATGATGGCAAAGCACATTCTTCACGGACAGCCCGTGCAGGTTCGGTCCGACAAAGCCACCACAGTGGCTTACATCAACCATCAAGGAGGCACTCGAAGTCGGGCAGCAATGACAGAAGTGTCACGCATTCTGATATGGACAGAATCTCATCTCCCTCACGATTAATAATCGTACTCATATGGTTAAACTTGTTCACCCAGATGTGTCTATTGGCCGTTTTCTCAGGTTCACTGTTATTGCCAGACAACAATGCATCCGGGGGGGATAGCCAGTACTTTGCACCTGGCACGTTCCAATTTTACATTTTATATCCTGTCTAAATTTATCAAACATCGAATCCATTTGCCTAACGCCCTCTTCACGGTCTCTCGCAATTCTCAATGCACGTAGAAACTGTGAAAATGGAAGGGCACTTAAGAGGAGCTGGGTGCGCGTTATTAGAAATAACATCTTACTAGCTATCAGTGGGTTTCGTATATAAAGAAGGTAACAATCTACTACCACATTTAGTTATTGTAACGTCTAAGAAGTAAATTTTAGTGGAATCTGTAATAAAGGTGAATTTAACAGGTTATTTTATTTATTATAATTATCAATAACTTCTGTAAAAGACTCTGCGCTGCCACCCCAAACTATAAACAGATCATCGATGGAACGATAAAAGGCATTCACATTACTAGCAATCTCAGGATTAGCAAAAAATACTTCTCTATATCAACCTGTTTCTACGTATCTTGTTGCCCTGCTGCAACCTTGTGTCCAGGACAGGCCTACTTGAAAGATACCAACAGTCTGTTGGTTTCCTTGACTAAACTGCCTGATGTACCTCATGATAGTATATTATACTCTGTAGATGTCAGCAGCCTGTACACCTGCATTCCAAATGCGGAAAGTATGCAGGTTGTAAGGATGTTATTGGATAACCCCCTGTATAAGGGTCCAGCAGTCCAATTGTTCATGGAATTACTTGAGCTTGTCTTGACCCGTAATTACTTCATGTTCGATGGGGCATTTTTTTTTACACAACTATCTGGATGTGCAATGGGGTCCAATGTGGCCCCATCGTATGCAAATGCCTATATGTTTACCGTCAAACATTAAGTATTTTTTGCTAATCCTGAGATTGCCTTTTATCGTTACATCGACGATCTATTTATAGTATGGGGTGGCAGCGCAGAGTCTTTTACAGAAGTTATGGATACAGTCAGGTGCATAAATATTGGGACATTGACAGAATTTTCATATTTTGGCCTCTGTTCACCACCACAATGGCTTTGAAATGAAACAAACAAGATGTGCTTTAACTGCAGACTTTCAGATTTAATTTGAGGGTAATTACATCCAAACCAGGTGAACGGTGTAGAAATTACAACGGTTTCTATATGTGCCTCCCACTTTTTAAGAGGCCAAAAGTAATGGGACAAACTAAACAATCCTAAATCTAACTTTCACTTTTTAATACTTTGTTGCAAATCCTTTGCAGGCAATTACAGTCTGAAGTCTGGAATGCATAGACATCACCAGACGCTGGGTTTCATCCCTGGTGATGCTCTGCCAGGCCTATACGGCAAATGTCTTCAGTTCCTGCTTGTTCTTGGGGCATTTTCCCTTCAGTTTTGTCTTCATCAAGTGAAATGCATGCTCAATCGGATTCAGGTCAGGGGATTGACTTGGCCATTGCATAACATTCCACTTTTTAGCCTTAAAAAACTCTTTGGTTGCTTTTGCAGTATGCTTCGGGTCATTGTCCATCTGCACTGTGAAGCGCTGTCCAATGAGTTCTGAAGCATTTGACTGAATAGGAGCATATAATATTGCCTGAAACACTTCAGAATTCATTCTGCTTCTTTTGTCAGCAGTCACATCATCAATAAATGCAAGGGAACCAGTTCCATTGGCAGCTATACATGCCCACACCATGACACTACCACCACCACATGGTTCACTGATGAGGTGGTATGTTTTGGATCATGAGCAGTTCCTTTCCTTCTCCGTACTCTTCTCTTCCCATCACTCTGGTACAAGTTGATCTTTGTCTCATCTGTCCATAGGATGTTGTTCCAGAACTGTAATGGCTTTTTTAGATGTTGTTTGGCAAACTCTAATCTGGTCTTCCTGTTTTTGAGGCTCACCAATGGTTTACATCTTGTGGTGAAGCCTCTATATTCACTCTTGTGAAGTCTTCTCTTGATTGTTGACTTTGACACATATACACCTACCTCCTGGAGAGTGTTCTTG